>JAIGNY010003891.1:260000-817500 GCA_020152595.1 Chiridota heheva
TCTAGCTTATAGAATCAATCAAAAATCGGCAAATAATAGATGAACAGAGCCAAAAGTTTTCATTATCTGTTTATCGTCTGTACAAAGCAGTGGCGTGGTGGGTCATGTTTCACGTGGTGGGCATGTTTTAAGGGAATTTGGTGCTCCCTCTCCCAAAAAGAACAATGCTTATCAGAGAAAAACGCTCGTCACATAGATCTTAATTGGCATACGCCGTTTAGATGGCAGCTAAATTCATTGAGTTCATTCATCTGAGTTGACAGTAGTAAATTCAGATTTTATTCAAAGGCAGCCGTTAAGCGTTGTAGCTATATGGGGTAGCAATGTGTTTTTCGTTATTTTGGTAGCAGACAATTGTTCAAATGTATCAAATCCAAGAGGAAGCCCTATGTTTCTCGTGATTTTTAGTAGTTAGTTGCTTAAAATCAGTGTTTCAAATCTATAGGTGAAGCCCTGGTAGACAGGTAGGAGTCCATGGTCATCATAATCCCCGGAACCACAGTTTTCACGTGATTTTGATTGCACAATTTTCTTAATATTGTACCAAATCCAGGGTCTAAGCTGTGGGCTTTAATATTTTTTACAAGAGATGGAGGGAGGGGGTGGGAAGAGGGTGCTGGGCAGCCTCCATATCCCCATGTTTTTTGTTTGTTGTATTTTGCTTGACCCACGTAGGCTTAAGGGGGAATTAACGCATTTAAAAAAAGGTTACCCCTAGTAACCTCATAGGCGGAGGTTTGAGGGTGCAATAGGGCATTTCCCCCACTCCCGCTATATACTCACCACTTCTTTGGATGCATGACTACGCCATTGGTTCGCACCATTTTGATTAAGGAACAGATCAGGGCTGAATGATTATTGCATGGTGTGTGAGTGGCATTTCCCCGATGATTAAAAAACTCAATCAAATTGGCTCAGCAGTTTGTCACAATTTCATGAGTCGGGCATACATAGAAAATGTGGACCCCCTTGTTCTATTACTTCTAAACAACATATGTCTTCTAGAAGTTGTGCCAAGATCATAGATGTAGGAGCCGCGTGCCCACTTTTTTTTTTAAAGTGCCCCTTGGTTACTGCCAAAGGTGCAAGAGCTGGTGGAATGTGCACACATATTTTTAAAAAGAATAAACAGAAGTGTCCATTTTAAAATGAAGTCCCCCTAATTGACCCAATAGTAGGAAACGGGGCACTTTCGCTGACTTTTCATGAAAGATAACAAACTTTCATTAAAGATAACAAATTTTTTTCCGTTTGAAAGTGCCCCTCAATTGCCAAAGATTTTTTATTTTTATAAAATTCATGGACTTGTTATGTGTGCATTTGTTGTGTGTCGATCATTTTATTTTATCTAAGAGTACAAGGAGTATAGCATAGCATAGCAAGGTTCCAGTGCTGGACATTATATCAAGACGGACAGACCCCTGCAACCTGGATACGTAAACCTAGTGGGTTTGGAATGGAGAGCTATGAGGTGTTGAATATTAAGTTTACGGATGAAGATTCATCAAAACAAATTGGAAATCACACAGTGACATCCTGGTGGGGTCCAGCGTTGTAGCCCCCCAGAAGCTCGAGCAATGTACCCTCATATCTGACTGAGGAAATAATACAATTCCTGAAATTACTTCAGTGCCTTTGCATTGTGGGTCTGTTGGCAAAGGAAGGAGCAGGGAAGGGGGGGGGGGGGGTTGACAATCACGCTATGGTACAAAAATTCACCATACAAAAATGTAAATTTTGAAAGAATTGGGAAAAGTGGATTTCCACTGCTCCCCCAAAGCCCTCATATGTCCCATTTAGATAGAGCATATGTCAGTATGTTCCCATTAGTATAATCAGGGGGATATAAACAAACACCGTTTTGCTTGATCCTAACTGATCCATTTAATGAGCGGAATGCAGGATTGTAGACAGCCTAGTTTGAAATGGGGGTTTTTGAACGAAAAAAATGAAATTTATAGCTGCCAGGGATGGCATAATTTTTTCTCTCCAAAATGTGTCAAAATAGCGGTTTCTTAATTGTTCGGAGGGCTAAATTTGACTAAAGAGCAAAAAAAGCAAAAATGGGTGACCGTTTTTTTTTTTTGGGGAAGGGGGAGGGGTCAATCGGTCAAGTCCCCTGTAAGCTTCACTCATGAAATGGTTAGGCCGAGGGGTTAGCTTGGTTCTGGTTCTAATTCAAAAGTCAAAAGCGTTAACTTCTCTGATAACTCTTCTTTGATTTTGTGTAGATTCACAAAGAATTTGTGGCACTGAGTGGCTAGCTTTCCTGAAATATTGAGAAAATTCTTTATATGTACAGAAACACTACATACCAGTGCCCTTAAAAAAAACCCTGAAATCTTTAGGGGAGGGGGAAGGTTAAACAAATGGGACCTTTTCGATACATTTTCGGCTCGTTTGATAACAAATTAAAAAAACACTTTATATAGTTTTTTAACTGAATATAGTTTTTTTTTTCTCGTTTTCTTTTGGTCTTGTATTAAACAAAAACTTTATAGTTTCTTGTAACGTGTTTGTAAAAATAGTAGCTTGGCCTAGTAGCTTGGGGATAAATTTCCGTTAACGAAAGATTGAACAAAAAAAACTTAATGGGAGGGGGGTGCCAGACTCATACAATTTCCCGGTTACAAGCGGAAAAATTGCACTGCTGTTTCTATAAATGTTTTCCTGATCGGGAAATCTCAAATTTTCGGGAAATTTTTTCCTTTGGGAAATTTTCTTTTACTTTTCCCTCCATTTTATTTTCGTGGTTTTTGCAATTTTTTCTTTCTTCTTCCATTTTCGCATTTTTTTAATTTGGGGTATTTTTTTAATTTCGGGATAAATTTCGTTGATTATCAGAAAATTTTGCTCATTTTCGGTAATTTTTTAAAGTCAATTTTTGGGAATTTTATTAGTCAAATTTTTTCATTTCAGGATAATTTTCTTCAATTTTAGGAACATTTTCGGAAAAATGTTATTCCATTGAAAAAATGTGCAGTTAAATTTGTTTGGTTTTATATAATAAGGACCAAATTGGGACCAAAAGAAACTAAACTGGAGGAGCCAAAATGCTCAATTGGGAGGGGGAGGGGGGGGGGGAGGGGGCATGGCAGCCCAGTTAGTGTGTTAAAAAACGGCACTTCAATATTTGCTTCCAAAGTGGCAACAGTTTTCTGTAGTTCATCTTTCGATTTTCCAAGTTGCAAAAATATTTAGAGCAAGTACGCCCTCAGATTGATACCTGCAGAAGAAGCAGATATTTTGAATTTCAAAATAATTATATCTGAATTTGAATGTTTGTTGAGTACTATTGGTGATTGTTAGCGAAAAAATCTGTTGCAGCAAACTATTTCTAATCGTAAATAGAAATATATTTCATTTGTTAAAAGTTCCACCACAGTCGCAGATCACCAAAAGTGGCACTGGTAGGCAATTTCACTAATAAAATTTTACTTAATAGGCCTATGTCTTGCAAATACGATCAGTTCCGCGAATTTTCTTAATGGGGTTGTAGCTAATATAAATATATGACTCCGTATAACACTTGATTAGCTCGAGAATCATTTAGCTTTGAGTTTGGTGTTGATACAAATGATATCCTTCAGTGTTACGTCGTCGAGATTTTGCTTTTGTTTTGAATTGGCACCATCCACAGCTAGGCTTAGACCAGTTGGTTATAAACGAATTTTCATATTCTTTATCTTTTAAGTTTTATTTATTTCCAGTATAAATTATGTTTAATTTATAAATAGGAAAATACAATAGTAAACAATAACAACAAATAGACTTTAAAATAAAATATATAAATGATTAATTAAAAAGGGTTATAATTAAGGGGTCTAAAATGAGACTATAAAATGTATAAAAATTGCAGCTTTATATACAAATTAATTTTTAAAAAGTGTTGTTTTAAAACTTGGGATTGTGGCTGGGTTTCTCAGATTATAATTTATTTTATTGCACATGGATGTTATTTCTAGATTTAATGGGTGGTCTTTTGTTAAAACTATGTTTTGGGCAAGTCTGTCAAATTCTTTCTTTGCTGCATCGTTTACTTTATTTATAAGTAAATCAGGGTCTAAATAAAACATATTGGCACAATATCTCAAGAAACTTTGATTCTATTTTTATCTTTTACTTTAAAAAATGGTACCAAACTGGGACTGCATAAATAATATGGTCTACTGCATAAATACTGCATACTGCTGCATACTGCATAAATGATATGGCATACTCATAGCTCACAAAAAGTGATAACAAAGATTCAATCTTTTGATTAGATTTTGCATTAAAATGGAAATTTCAGGACAGTCTGTTATGTTAGGAACTTGTTCAATGAAAATGGCCATTGTGAAGAAAGACTTAATTTGAAAATGAAAGTTTTTTTTTAAAAAAAACTACGGTAACGTTTAGGCCTAACATTAGTGAGATAAACATCTCACTCAGTATTCCATGCTACACACTACTTGCAATACTGTGTACAGCGGATGCATATGGTTACAGTACACAGTCACATGTTATCTGACTAGCCTAATGTAGGCTTAACTCAAAATAGAATCATGCATGATGTTCTTAATGAATTAATTTTATATAGGCCTAGGCCTACTTCCAGGGATGTATATTCAACACATTATAGCCTATGGCACTAAAAGTTATCGTGGATAATGTAGGCCCTATAAATTTCCTGATTGGCTATTGTCATGTTACATTGTTGATATGTTTTGGCAAACTGCATACAATCATTTACAAAAAAAAAACTTTTCTGAGAACTTGAAAAGTGGTGACAGAATACTTTGTTTTTGGGAAATTTACTTTATTAAAATTGTTTTTCTCACAATTACAGGAAGTAAACATCCCTATGCAGACATTTATGCAATTTCCATGTGAATAGAGAATTTCCAATGTGAGTATTTTGTTTTTATGCCTCTAACCAGCTATGCACATTTTCAATTAGTATATTGTAACGACTCTGTTTTTTTCTTTGTACCCAAGTTTTGCCCAGAGTTATCCCCTGGTTCTTGAAGTCACTTGAAGTTCATCCTTGTTTATTACAAGGCAGTGATAGTGTTATGTAATCAAGTATGTTAAGTTTCTTGTTAATGGCTGTGGTGATAAGAGGAGCTATAGACAATAGCATTTTCTAGGTTATATACAAAGAGAGACCTACTGGTCACATTCCCTAATTTTGTATTTCTTTTAGGTTCTTGTTGAAGATCAAGTATGTAAATGAGATTAACAGTTAGTCATCTGGTATGTAAATGAGCTTAGTAGACACTACTTATACAAATTCTATTGGTCATATTGATCATGTGATACTAGGTGTGGTTCATTAGGAATCAGTGAGTTGTAGTTGAGAAGCAACCTGAATAGTGAGGATTTGGAGTTCAGAGCTGAAAGAGTTCAGACTGGCAGCTGTATTGACCATAACAGAAGCCTAGCCAGCCTAATAGGCTTGGCTAAGGCAATGGGATCTCAGCTGCCAGCCTGCACAACCTTACAGTAAGAGTATTAATGCAATACCAGATTCACAGTTTATTTTCAGTGCTTGGGGAGTGTGCTGACGACTGCAGTGATCAGTCAGAAGCCTAGTCAGCCTAAATCTATTAGAATAAGCTTGGCTAAGGCGATGAGATCTCAGCTGCCAGCTTGCACAACCCAACACCAAAAGAGAAATTATCCAGCTCTCATCAGTTCAGTTTTAGCTTTTAGTGTAAGCAATAACAGGATTACTCTCCCATACTTGTGGAAGAAAGCATGGGAAAGTAAGACTGTATGCACTGTTGGAGTTATTATTGGAGTTGTTCTTGATAAACAAGAGATCTGAGACGTAAATTTCCCTTTTGGTGTTCTGTGTTTTTTTGTTCTGTAAGTCTAGGCTGGCTTGGTTCGTTACAATATACATGTTGTCAAACGTGTATAGACCACACCTAAAATGGCAACTATATGCTACTCTTAGGCTGCATAGGAAAAACCTCAAATTTTGTTGAATATTGTTTGTAATTTAAAAACTCTCACATCCCTGGTCATCAAACTCTTAAAAATGGCAGATAAATTTGTTAGCAATCCATTGCCTACAAAAATAAAATGCAAAATGTCAAAAAAATGCAAAAATTGAATGAAAATGGATGCCCAACCTACTGTCATAGGAATCTCGGACTAAAACTTGATGCTCCCCCTCCCACCTTTATGATGATGTACTTCCATCCTCTAATTATTGAATGCGTTACTGACTTGGAGGAATTCATTCATTGCCTCATACTCATAATAATGTAGCCTCCCTAACATTAGGGCCAAGGCTAATACATTTTTTGGTAGCCTACAGTATGTTTGCGAAAATTCCCCCATGTCTTTGTGTTTGTAATCAGCCAGGATTCTTGGGGTCAACCTGATGCCATCTCTACACTCATGCGATGACTGCATTCTTCAGTTGTGTCTCGAATAATGTTGAAGTTGAAAATATTATTTGATATTCATAACCAGATATGGAGCTCCCTTGGTCATAAATCACCTCGTTCACTAGTGAAGCCCAAGTATCCATTATCCTGCAGGAAGGGATGATAGGAAAAGCTGTATTGCCCATGAATCTTTAATTACTTTTTTTTTATTTTCAACGCAGATTGTGAGAAAATGGATTGTACTACCCTACATGAGTTAGAAGGTCACTTTCAGTGCAAACTGCAGGGGCTATCAACATGCATGGACATTGCATCAATTGGTAATAAAAAGTACTATGGCCAAATTAAAATAGATTAGTTTCCATTTATTTTTCTCCCAATATCTTGGCTCAGTAGATAGAAATTTTTTGTATATGTTTTTTTCTATTTGAAGTGTTACCTTAATACATCTAGTTCCGAATATATTTTACCCAAATTTTAGGTCAGTAGATAACCTTTTAAGGAAAAAGGTTTTTATTTTCCTCTTTCTAATTGAAAAGTTACCTGCTTATAGACTTCATAAAGGCAAATAAGGACAAATCAGCTTCATTATTTTTTGTTGGCATTATTTCATGTTGTGGCATTTACGTTAGGGACAACTGTTTTTGGTACTTAATCAACTCTGTACCAGAATAGCTATCAAAATTATTGCTTGCTTTTCTGGTACAGAGTTTATTCAGTACCAAAAAGAGTATAATGGTAATGTGAAGGCTTTATTCCAGTCCATTTTGACAATAGAAATCCATTTTGAAAATAGATGCTGTTGAGTACATGGTTTCCCAAATGTCCAGGCTGTAAAATTTATGTAACCGTTTAAAAAAATAATAGGAAATGTTTTTTGTTTTTTTTGTATATTTTTATGGTCAGCACTTACTTTAGCAAATGGAAATTTACAATATTTTATTTTGGCCAGTGTCACTTGCATGTAAATGACTAGTAGTAAAATTTAGTTTAAAGTTAATTAAAAATACCAAAATATGAAAAATTCCCATAAAAGTTTATACAAAATTGACTGTTTTGCTGTTAAATTTTCCTAATTATACAATTTGTGATGGACCTGCGTACTGATGCAGTTTATTTATTTTCCTCATACTATTTCAATCATCTGTAACAATATTATTTATGCAGCCACTGCTTGCCAATTTCCACATATTTTTGGAACTTGTATACCAAAGAAACTGAGTTAAATTCAAGTCCTGTACATTTTATGTCATTGAGCAAGAAACTTACTTCCACTTCCTTCAAGACCACTTCCTTCAAGCCTACTTCCTTAAAGTCCACTTCCTTCAAGCCCACTTTCTTTCACTTCATTCAAGCCCACTTCCTTCAAGCCCACTTCCCTCAAGCCCACTTCCTTCAAGTCCACTTCCTTCAAGTCCACTTCCTTCAAGCCCACTTCTTTCCACTTCCTTCAAGCCCACTTCCTTCAAGTCCACTTCCTTCAAGCTCACTTCCTTCAAGCCCACTTCCTTAAGCCCACTTCCTTCAATCCCACTTCCTTCAAGACCACTTCCTTCAAGTCCACTTCCTTCAAGCCCACTTTCTTCCACTTCATTCAAGCCCACTTCCCTCAAACCCACTTCCTTCAAGCCCACTTCCTTCCACTTCCTTCAAGCCCACTTCCTTCAAGTCCACTTCCTTCAAGCCCACTTCCTTCAAGTCCACTTCCTTCAAGCCCACTTCCTTCAAGCCCACTTCCTTCAAGCCCAGTTCCTTCAAGTCCACTTCCTTCAAGCCCACTTTCTTCAAGCCCACTTCCTTCAAGCCCACTTCCTTCAAGTCCACTTCCTTCAAGCCCACTTCCTTCAAACCCACTAAGCTGCTAAATAAGTATGTGCATTGCTGGTTAGCTAACCTGCAATGGACCAGTGTCCTGTCCAGGAAGAGTCATTAATTCTTTAATAAAATAGATAGATAAAAAAGTCTCATACCACAGAAACAAGGATATGCACCAACCTTATGTGCCTTTATGGCATGGGAAAGGGTTAATGGGGCACTAGAATGAAAAGTTTGGGTACGGCAGCAGCAGCTGTCTTGTCGCCTTCCTTGGAGCCATCAGTATAAATGGAGGTGTAGTTTGAGAGTTGTGTCTTTGATTTGATTGTGGAAGTTGATGAAGAGGCTGGGGTGGGTTTGGTTTTTGTGGTGAGTGGAGAGGCCCAGATGGATGAAAGGGAGGGTCATTTTGGTGAATTTATAAAGCATTAAAGAGACTCACAAATATTCCACACAGCTTTTTTACCCTTGTGAAGAGCTACAAAACATCACACCTATGATTCATAAACAATAACATTTCATTACTTTGGAAAGCAAACGGAGCACTGAAGGTTTTATAAATTCACAAAAATGACCTTCCCTTCAATCCACCTGGGCCTCTCCACTCATCACAAAACCCAAACCCACCCTAATCACTTCATCAACCTCCACAACCAAATCAAAGATCATCTCTCAAACTACACCTCCATTTATACTGATAGCTCCAAGGAAGGCGACAAGACTGTCATCCAAGACATCATTCTCAGTAGCAGGCTTCCCAACTACTCATCCATCTTCTCGGCCAAGGCCATTCTACGCACCCTCAAGTATATTGAGTACTCCCTGCTCAGCCACTTTGCTATCTTCTCAGACTCCAAGTCTGTCCTTATTTCTTTACTCAACCTTAAGTGGGATAACCCAACATCCCACCTCCTCTGTAAACTCCTCCCCTCCCTTCTGCAGAAAAAGTATTTTTTCTTCTGGATACCCACCCATGTTGGCATCCCCGGCAATGACAGAGTTGATTCAGCCGCTAAGCTTGCCCTCAACCTAACCCCTTACCCAAAACCTTTTCTGACATCAAACCACTTATCGCTTCTCTTGTTCATGACCGCTGGCAAACCTCATGGGACTCCATCACATTCAGCCCACCATCCAGACCAAACCCACCATCCAGACCAAACCCACCATCCAGACCAAACCCACCATCCAGACCAAACCCACCATCCAGACCAAACCCACCATCCAGACCAAACCCACCATCCAGACCAAACCCACCATCCACCCACCCACCATCCACACCAAACCCACCATCCACACCAAACCCACCATCCACACCAAACCCACCATCCACACCAAACCCACCATCCACACCAAACCCACCATCCACACCAAACCCACCATCCACACCGAACCCACCATCCACACCAAACCCACCATCCACACCAAACCCACCATCCACACCAAACCCACCATCCACACCAAACCCACCATCCACACCAAACCCACCATCCACACAAACCCACCATCCACACCAAACCCACCATACCCACACCCAAACCCACCATCCACCAACCCACCCACCAAACCCACCATCCCAGACCACCATCCACACCACCCACCATCCACACCAACCCACCATCCAGACCAAACCCACCATCCACACCAACCCACCACCAAACCCACCATCCACCAAACCCACCATCCACACCAAACCCACCATCCACACCAAACCCACCATCCACACCACCATCCACACCAACCCACCAACCCACCATCCACACCACCAAACCCACCATCCACACCAAACCCACCATCCCACCAAACCCAACCGAACCCACCATCCAGACCAAACCCACCATCCACACCAAACCCACCATCCACACCAAACCCACCATCCACCAAACCCACCATCCAAACCCACCATCCACACCAAACCCACCATCCACACCAAACCCACCATCCCACCAAACCCACCATCCACCAAACCCACCACACCAAACCCACCATCCACACCAAACCCACCATCCAACCCACCATCCACCAACCCACCACCCACCATCCAAACCCACCACCCACCATCCCAGACCCAAACCCACCATCCACACCAAACCCACCATCCACCATCCACCCAATCCACACCAAACCCACCATCCACACCAAACCCACCATCCATCCACCAAACCCACCATCCACACCAAACCCACCATCCAAACCAAAACCACCCACCATCCCACCAAACCCACCATCCCAAACCCACCATCCACACCAAACCCACCATCCCACCAAACCCACCATCCAGATTAAACCCACCACCAAACCCACCAAAAACAAACCCACCATCCAGAACAAACCCACCATCCACCACAAACCCACCATCCCACTAAACCCACCATCCCACCAAACCCACCATCCACCAAACCCACCATCCACACCAAACCCACCATCCACCAAACCCACCATCCACACCAAACCCACCATCCACACAAACCCACCATCCACACCAAACCCACCAAACCCACCATCCACCCACCAAACCCACCATCCAAACCCACCATCCACCAACACCAAACCCACCATCCAGACCACACCTCACCTCCTTACTGGCTCCCCCCACCCCCTCTGCAACAATTTCCATTGCCCCTGCACATAGTCCACCGTCCCCCTTATCTCCTTCCTTCATCATGCCTCCCTCTACAACCATATTTAGTCTTCCCTCCCTCCACCTTCTACCTACATTTACCCCTTTTTCTACACCCCTGCACTTTCTCTTACGATCCCAGCTTCCCGGCTCTTAACCCCCATACTTCTCTCAGACTCGTATTTTCTTTTCTTTCTACCTCTGGAATGATCTAGCCTCTCAGGCACAATTTGCTGTTGTGGTGCCGCAAAGCCCTCATCAAACAAAGAAACAAACCAAAATGATGCCCTCACCTGAGGGTTAGTCCACCCGTAAACTAACTTTAAAATGTCATTATTGACAATGCTGCCACAAAACTTTAAGAGGTCATTGATTGCCATGATTATCCCATACAGCTGCAGACCCATATAGTTCCACCGAGTGTAAAGAAAGTCTTCACAGGATCAACGAGGAGGTTGGTGATATGGAGGCCATTTTGATGGAGATAAGAGGATGGGTCAAGCAACAGAAAGAGCTGCTCAAGAAAGCTCAGGTTTTACATTTTCTGCAAACATTACTTTTCCTTCAATTATTAAACAGTTACACCTGACACTTAAACCAGGTTGGGCCCAACTTTTCCTCTTTTATTTTATTTTTTCTTAACCTACATGCAATTAGGCCTGGGGGAGGGGGAACTTCTATACATGAGGTATATATGCATGTGCCGCCCGAGCAGTTGCCTTTTTTTCATAATTTTTGTAGTGCAGGCTTCAAAAATCCAATCCTCATACTGCTGGCCCCCAAAAAAATTGCATATTTTCATACTGCAGATATAAAAATCATAAACTGTCATGCTGCAGTTACTAAAAAAATCTCTCATACTGCAGTCCAATTTCAAAATTATTTCAAAATCATAAACTTCAGTATGAAGTACTAATTTTTTGCAATTCAGGATCACATTTCTTTTGTCAATAGCTCAATTGTTCTTATTCTTGTATTGCCGGGGACAGACATTCCCCTCCCCACCCTCCTGGAATTGTAGCCCCTCCTAGGCTTTAGCGGAAGTAGGGTTTACAGTAGTATCAAATTTAATAGTAGGTGAAATAATTATTGCCTGGACATTTTCTTTGGGATACAGTAAGTAATCTTGTTATTTACTTAAGTAAATTTATGGTTTTTATTTGCAGAGAATAAAGATGGACAACGATTCTAACTATGGATAAAAAGAATGGACAAAAAGACATCTGATAATCTTAAAGGATTAGTTCAGTGGTCAAGCTAGCCCATCTTATATGAATGAGGACTTCAAAAGAAACAAAATGGTGCAGAAAGCATTCAAATTCTTATTCCTTTAAGGAGATATTCAAGTATATATTTTGGTATCATTTGTGTAGAAATGACTGAAATCAGACTAGTTGTGATGTTATACCCTCAGATTCCTCAAAGTGTTGATGTATTTTATCATATTTTGTGGCTTTAAAACCGTGATATGTCAAAAAAGTAGCAAAACTGAATCTAGGAAGGGTATTTATGATATACCACCTGAAGAAAGTTTGAGGGAAAATGATTTAATTAGTGAACAAATCAAATAAACTTTCTTTAAAATACTGAAAGATTTTGAGGATTCTGAGGCTGTGATATCACAACTAGTCTTATTTCAGTCATTGCTACAGAAATGATACCAAACTTTAAACTTGAATACCTCCTTGACGGAATAAGATTTTGCAATGCTTCCTTCACCAATTTGTTTCTTTTGAAGTACTCTTTCATATGAGATGAACATGCTTGACCACTGAACCAATCTTTTAAGTGAATAAGATATTTGAATGCATTCTTCGCCATTTTGTTTCTTTTGAAGTCCTCTTTCTTATAAGATGGACATGCTTGATCACTGAAATAAACCTTTAATGAAATTTTATAAAATTCTTTCCTTATTTATCTCAGTATTATCTAATAAAGAGAATGTTGAGAACATCTTTTACACTTAGATTTTCAATAGGGGTGGGACTTGTTGGAAATGTTTACAAAGTATCATTCTTTTGATGTAAAATTATGTTATTATTATTATTATTATACATTTATAGTGCGCTTGATCTTAAAAAGCTCTAAGCGCATTACATAATAAACACCATATACATAAAGAAATGTTAAAATAAGATAAATAGTTAAGAATATGCAAAAATGTTATGATAAGAGTAATACTGAAATTCGTGATACTAAAATAGATACTAAGAAAACTAAGCATTATGGGTAAAAAGGGTCTTGTTTTCTTCGGTTACCTCGACCGTTTCAGATCCCCTTTCAATATTTTTGTTATCAATGCTAAGTATTATATCTATACATGTAGAGCTAGGAAGTCCCAACCTCAAGTCAATCACTTTCATAACATTTTATCTTTCAACCTTAAAGTCTACAAAGATTTGAATAAGACCAAGGCAGGTGTAGATAGTTTCTTGAAGTTCTTTAATTAAGCATTCACCCATTGTATTCCATTCAAGTATAGTATAGTAGCTAGTATAGTAGCTAGTATTGTATTGTATAATCTCTCGTGTACGAGTACTACCATTACAGAGATCTCTTAACTGCTTAAGCAGATGCTATTGTTGATGCTCGGGATGTGCATAGAATATTAGGTGACTTACTGATAATCTATGAATATCAGAAAATAGAGAGGGTTGCCATTTCATACATAAAAAACTGCACAAAAATGTCCATATTAATATACCTGAAAAAGCTGTAAAACAGCCAGCTGTAGCCAATGACAGGAATGTTTGCTATGTTCATGATTTTAGGTGGAATTTTAAGCAACTTAGCTATTGCTGTCCCTATACATCCAAAGGTCATTTGGAGAGAAGCCTAGTGGTGTTTTGAGGGTACAACAACTTAGGTTCATGTTTCCTTCTGGTGTGAATTTCTCAGCACACGTACAAGTAATCGGAGTACACCCCACTCCCATCCTATCATGTGTTGCTGTTGTCTTGACGTTTCTTGTCATTTTTGAAAAATTTCTTTATCTTCTCTCAGTCTTCAAGGGAGGATCTGGATGCCATGATTCATAACCTTCATCACATGAGAACAAATCTACCAAAACGTCTTCCAAGACTGAATGTCCCAGAACAAGAAGAGAAAGTAAACAGCAACAAGACATGTAACAACAGGTGAGCTGGAATGGTCTTCTTTATGTGACTTATGATTACAGCTGTCACAATATAGGTCAATGAGATATTGATTATCATGGATTGAAATATCACGATACATCTAATTGCAACATCTATGTTATGATTATTAATTTAGGAAAACAGCCTAGTGTTTCAGCAAGCAGATCTGATTCATCCCATAAAGTGACGATTCTATTAGGCGGCCCACATGCCAAATTTGGCCTGCAAGACAATCCACTCTGGTCCCGCGAACAATAGTTGTAGCCAGAATAAAAGTCTGAATGAGATTGGTAAAAATCCCAAGATACTTGTTTATTTTGGGCTTTTCCTAGACAGATCTGCACTCTATAATAACATCACAGCTTATCAAGCAAAATGTTATCTTTAATTCTGTTATAAAATGGGCAGACTCGCGGCTTGTTAAAGGAAGGCTGATAAGAGAACCGCTGACATCTGGCACATCCTTCTTATCATGCGCGCTGTCAGCTTGTATGTATTCAGGAGTTTGTTTGTCACGTGATGCTTGTTTTGTCATGTGATTGGCCCACAGCCTGAGGATGTTGTGAAAAGATAGCCCTTGGAAAAAATTAATTAAGAACCCTTGCCATAAAGCATAAGATCTAAGTAAAAGAAGTATAAAGTATTCAGATATGCTGGAAATATTCAGTGAAAATCTCATTCATTTAAATGTTTCACAAATGTTTGCTTTAATGTGAAAATAGCATATCACAATAGGTTGGTCAGGTTATTTTTTTATACTATATTAAGATAATCAACATACTGTACAGACCCCTAGCTTTGCTATTTTACAGGGGCGGCCTGTCCTATCCCTCTGAGGGCCTGCCCTGCCCCCTCTGTGGGCCCGCCCTGCCCCCTCTGTGGGCCCGCCCTGCCCCCTCTGTGGGCCCACCCTGCCCCCTCTGTGGGCCCGCCCTGCCCCCTTTGTGGGCCTGCCCTGCCCCCTCTGTGGGCCCGCCCTGCCCCCTCTATGGGCCCGCCCTGCCCCCTCTGTGGGCCCGCCCTGCCCCCTCTGTGGGCCCATTATGCCCCCTCTGTGGGCCAAGCATGCCCCCTTTGTGGGCCCTCCCTGCCCCTCTGTGGGCCCACCCTGCCCCCTCCGTGGGCCGCCCTGCCCCCTCTGTGGGCCCATTATGCCCCCTCTGTGGGCCAACCATGCCCCCTTTGTGGGCCCACCCTGCCCCCTCTGTGGGCCTGCCCTGCCCCCTCTGTGGGCCTGCCCTGCCCCCTGGGATCCGTCCTGCCCCTTTGGGTCCGCCCTGCCCTCATGAGAAAAAAAAAATGTATTTTTATTTTGTATTATTTGTTTTAATTCTTTTTTAGATTTAATTTTTTTTAAACTTAGTAATCTGAATAAGCCTCATAAATGAAATACTTTACACGGATACAGAACTCACAATGATAGACTGTTCCTTATCAGACAGAATAGCTTCATTCTCAGATGTATGATTATAGCTAAAATCCCAAAGCTTCTTCACTAGGGGAATGAGCCTTATGGGTGTCCCTGGACTCCAGGCCAAAAATACGCAGCGTTTTGCGCGCGCATTAATGTGCCCCTCAACAAGTCTAGCACCCTTCCCCTTTTTAAATCAAGCTAGGGGTCTGCTGTAACAGTTCTAGTTATGATTATACCTCTTACATGAATAGGGAGGAAGGACACATTTAAAAAAATAACATTTTGTGTTTAAGCTTTCAAAAAGGTTATAAGTATTTCTGTGATCTTAAATCTGCATAATTTTGGAATTCTACAGAATATTTTGATTCTCAAGTAAACCTCTCCTTTGCATCAAAATTTTCTCTGAAGAAAGTTGGAAGATTCTATGGGGTGAGAGGGGGGAGTTGAAGTATGCTACAGCCCCCTAAAGAATGTTGTCCCATGTCAGAAGTGCATTAGCAAAAAGGGAACATTATTTTCTTGTCTTCGTGCTACATGTCATTAGAGTTTTTCAGAAAAGTGTGTGTGTGGGAGGAGAAGAGGGGGAAGGGGGAGGGAGGAGGGAGTTAATTGTTCGGAAAGGTTCACGATCCTGTTACCCCTGAATTTTTAATAAGAGCCTTTAAATATTTGAGGGTTCCCACCCAGTTTTGTATCTATATTGCAAGATTGTATGCATTCTGAATTATAGGGCCTGATTTTACAAACAGCTTTAAAATAATTGTATTGTTTAACAGTAGACCATTAATGATACTTTGTTGTTTGTATTCTTTGATGTAATGTAGCCAATGGCAATGAATTCCATAGGAACTTTGAAATTGTATTAAAATTTAAATCCATACTAGAGCCATGAGGGCCCATCTGGCCGATGCTTATCCCCTGTTTCCATGGCGTAAGCAGATGAGAGTACACAACTCCCCCTGGACAGGATGTCAGTCCATCGCAGGTCAAATCCTCAGCAGTGCTGGTACTCTTTTACAGCTGACTGAACTGCAAGTAGAGTAAAGTGTCTTACTCAAGGACAAAATGCAGCGCTTCAGCGGGAGTCGAACCCGTTACTTTTCGTTTACGAGAATGACTCCTTAGCCACTGCATTTTTCATTTTTTATTCAAGTGTGCATGGTGTGAAAGCATGCTAGTTGCAATATCTGTATCATATTCTTTTTGCTTTCCACTTCAGAGTACCTTTTCAAGAAAAGCAATTGACTGAAGATACCTATGTCATACCTAAGGACATCGCACCAAGAAAGATGGCATCAGTCCCATGTATGGACTACTTAACAACGGAAGAATTTCATCATGTTCCAAAGTAAGCAATTCCACTTTTGAAAACTAAATCCTTAAAGCTTGTCTTATTCCCAAAGCAAATCATTACAGTCTCTTCCTTTTAAAGGTGTTTTGATAGGTAGAGATTCTGCATCATTAATAAAGGTTTCAGTTTTATCAAAAGTGTGCTTGCATACTCAAAAATACGCCTTCACTTTAAATAAAATTGGGTCGGTGGGAAGGCAGAAAACTTATTTTTAGTCAAATATACATGCCGAAAAGTTTCTCTTTAAGCCTATCTGCACCTGATACCTGATTTAATCCTGAAAACTTAGTATGACAATTACCCGACTTCCTGTTCAGTGTATTGTGTTTCCTCTCCAAACGATGAATGTTTATCTTTCATTTCCATGCAAACCACAGCCAAGTAACCCAAAGCTATTGTGTGTGTATAAGATTACACAAAGCCAGAGCTGAATAATCAAGGCACTTTTGTGATTGAAATCACTCATCCATGTTAGGTATCTTAGTGGGAGAAGTTTGTTTTCAAATTGGTGATACAAATAACTGTGTATCATAATGACTGAGGTAATAATGTGCATTAACTGTGAATGATTGATGGACCATTTCTCCTAAGGAAAGATATTGCTTCATGTAAAATTTTGTACACTTAACCAATATTATTGGGATTTTCTTATTTTCACATTGACCAATCAAGTATAAGGGTTAATGGGTTAGTGGTTAAAGGAGCACTAGACCGAAAAGTGAGGCGTATTTTTAAGGGTCCCCAAAAAATCAAATTTTTATCTAGCACGCAATGGTAATTTGGTTAATAGGAATATTTAAGTGACCTTTGCCCTCATGTTGCCTGTGGGCTATGGAGGCATGGAGTTTATCGGTCTATTGTGGACAATATATCTCTGAAATTTTGGAGAAACAAGCGCCCTCACTTTTCGGTCTAGTGCTCCTTTTAACTCGGATTTTATTCACAATTTCAAAGTCAACATTGATAAGTTTATAAGTGTAAGCGTCTTTGATTTGGTGTATTTTCCTGTTTTTTCCCTTTTGTGGTAGTAGTGTTTGTTTGATATTTGTATGGGGTGACCAACCTGTCTTTGCCCATCTTGGTGTATTATGCTGTTATTTTATGTTATTTTCATATTTCATCTTATCTTGATATGTTGTGTTATTATGTTGTTATATAATCATTATGTCATGCTGTTGTGTTATGTTATTGTGTTAATATGTTTTTTTGTTTATGTTACGGTTATGTTATGTTAAGTATTACATCAACTTTCTGGACAGGTACCTGAAGGGACGGATCAGCTATGAACTCGTCAATTCTCTTGTGGAGGCTATTAATGAAGTTCTTGAGAAGAAATACGCTGTCTTGTCCAAACCCAAGAAGTCTCTGGGAGACAAAAACTTGAAGGTGTACATGAAATACAAGGATCAGGAGAACAAAGATACTAAAGGTAGAGGAGATTTGACAGTGTTGATTTTCTCTTAAACATTCTTCAAAGGGAACATCAATAGCTGAGGGCGTCTATTACCAGAAAAAAATTAGAAAATTAGATTTTTGCAACCTCTTTGATGTAATGTTTTTCTTGTGTTCCTTTCAAACCAATTTGATGCAAGCTTTTTTTTCAATTTGATAATGATTTTTTACCCTTTCAAAATGTTGATGATGAATCACAATTTAATTTATGATTGGTATCGAGTAGGAATTTCTTTCTGTATTACCTCTGCCAATGAATTTGGATGGAGATATGTGTTCCCCTTATGTTTTTTTTCCTTTTTTTCTGTTTGCCATCAAGATATCTTAATAACAAATGAATGGATTTTGATTAAATTTGTTGTGTGGTTTTGTTACTGCTTCAGGAAAAAGTTATTATAATTTGGGACATATCGGAACAGGGGAAGGGCCCAAATGGAGGGTGGTGACGTTTTAGGGTGGTGACGTTTTAGGGTGAGTTTGTCTGTCAATAGAATATCTCAAGAACTGATGAGAAATCGGTTCCGTGTTATGTGTGGAAAAGCGAAAAGGAAATATTACACTTGTGAGGTGCAAAAGTGTGCAGGAGATCAGAAAAAGCTGTTTAGCTTGATAAACAAACTTACTAGCAATATTAATTGTAATCCACTACCTGTCAGTTTCGACAATAAATCACTGGCAGATGGTTTTGGAAATTATTTTCAGGAGAAAATTAATAAAATCTTAACTGCTATTAATGATGCTCTTAACACAGATGATCCTTCTCTAACATGTTAAGGTCAAAAACTACCATCTCATACATGTTGTAATGTCACTGAGTTTTCAGAGTTTTCCGAATTGTCTTCTAAGGATGTTTTGAAATGAATTTCTGATTCATCAAACAAACATTGCATACTTGTTCCGATTCCTACTAACATTGTTAAGGATTGCATGGATATACTATAACCAATATTTACAAACATCATAAATAGCTCTATTAGTCAAAGCTATTTTCCTGAGTGTTGGAGATGTGCTATGGTTATTCCTCTTCTGAAGAAGACAGGTTTATCCCTTGAATACAAAAATTACCGGCCTGTAAGTAACTTGTCATATCTTTCCAAATTAACTGAGGCTGCTGTTATGCGTCAGTATGATGAGCACTTGCTCCAAAATGACCTTTTACCCATGCACACATAATTCAGCTTACAGGAAACTTCACAGCAAGGAAACAGCACTTTTAAAGGTGCACTCTGACATTATGCATAATATGGACATTAGGGAAGTAAATCTACTTATTATATTAGATCTGTCGGCGGCTTTCCATACGGTTAATTATGAGGGTTTCTTTGATTGCCTGGAAAATCGTCTGAATATCAAGGGTACACCATTAAAATGGTTTCAAGGCTACTTAGATGCCAGAAATCAACGTATATTGATAAATGGGGATAGCTCTAAAGTGTTCCACAAGGTAGTTGTACCAGACCCAAACTATTTATTTCGTACTTATCACAATTTTATGATATAGTCAACAGGCACCTTTTAAATTGTGAAGGGTACGCGGATGATCATCAGTTATACCTTGCTTTCAAAGCTGGCAGTGACTGCTCTAGAGATGTTGTGCTGGTCGCGATGGAGCAATGTATCAGCGATGTACGACAGTGGTTTCTCAGTAATTATCTCAAGATAAATGATAGTAAAACTAAGGTCATACTCATCGGTTCTAAGCAGCAAGTTGCTAAATTGCCTGATATATCAGTTAAAGTGGGTAAAGTCAATATCTGAACTGCTGACAATGTTGGTAATCTTGGTATCATTTTTGATAAGAAGTTTCATTTGAGACGCAGGTAGCTGCTGTTTGTAAAAAGGCTTCTTACAATCTTTACAAACTTTGGCAAATCCGCAAGTATTTAGATGAGGATTCATGCGAATCCCTAGTTCATGCATTTATTACATCTCATATTGATTACTGTAACTCCTTATATTTTCACTTACCTGATAGCCTTTTAAAGAAATTGCAATTGGTTCAAAACTCAGCTGCCAGACTTGTTACTAGAACCCGCAAGTACCACCACATTTTACCAGTGCTTTTCAAATTACACTGTATAAATGTTTTTAATAATAATAATATTGATTAGATTTGGATTAAATTTGATGTTTAGTTTTTTTAAGGAAAAAGTGATTTAAATTTGGGTGGTATTAGTACATGGGAGGGGCAGAAAGCAAGGGATGGGGATGTTTTAGGGTGAGGTCTTGTCAAAACACAATGAATTCATGCCATGAATAGAAATCCAACAATCAATTTTCTGGACTCAAAAAAAAAAAAAAAAACAAAACAATTGGTTTGTGCCATGAATGGAAACTGATGGAATGTGAATCTTAACTGATAGGAACTCAAACAATGAATGCTTAGCCTGAATAAAACTGATATGGTATGGCCTTGGAAGAAATTAGTCAGAAGATAATCTTTAAGTGTTCAGATTGCAAATGATCATTACAGATCAAAACTTTGATGAATCTTTATGGGCCTAGGATTTCTGACATGGATTATACTGAGTATGGAGATTGAATAAACTCTAAAATTATTCTAGACCTGTTGGAATTGCAACTGGGGCAGAGGTATACGCTCTACAGAATGCTGATATTCTAGTTGAGATATGTAAACATCTGTGTGCTTGATTGATTTAGTGGACATGTTCCTTTTCTCAGTTGGTATTTTGGAGGGTGAAGGTAAGGTAAGTAAAAGATTAGTCACTTAAATATCTTTGTTCACGCAAGTAATGAATTATTTCAAAACAAAGTCAATTTCTTTTTTTCTTTTTTGAATGGTGTTTTTCACATCTCTCATGGCTCATTTCTCATTGAAATTATTGCTTTTAATGAATCAATAAATTATTTTTTTCACAGGTGAATATTTCTTTACTGATGAAGACTTGAGGAAAAATAGCAGCATGAAGTACGACACGACGGTCAAGTCAAGACTCACCATCCTCAGACATTGCTACAGGCTGAAGGAGATCCGAGGGGGAGGCATCACAAGATTTGCTCTTGCTTTCTGAAGGGTGATAGCATGTTTCAGATGTTAAGTTTGGGTTTTGTATTACGGATGTTTGAAAAGAAAGCAATCCACTTCTTGATTGCTTTCTAAAGGAAAAGTTTTCTAAAGGAGATCTTGGTCAAAAAATGAGGGCGCCTTTTTTTTGCTAAGTCAAGGAACTTTCAAAATAACATTTTTGATACTTGTGTCCTTGAGAAACTACTTTAGTATTCATTAGAAATAATTATGATTAATTTGAAGATGTGTATCAAAGGTTTTCAGAGGTTAAGAATAGGTTGTTTTCTTATCATGGATGTTTGGAAAGATGACATTAAAGGATCAATTTAGTGGTCAAGCAAACCTACACCTACCTATGATGAATCCTACCTACCTATGATGAGTCCTACCTACCTATGATGAATCCTACCTACCTATGATGAATCCTACCTACCTATGATGAATCCTACCTACCTATGATGAATCCTACCTACCTATGATAATCCTACCTATCTATGATAAATCCTACCTACCTATGATGAATCCCACCTACCTTTGATGAATCCTACCTACCTATGATGAATCCTACCTACCTATGATGAATCCTACCTACCTATGATAAATCCTACCTACCTATGTTAAATTCTACCTACCTATGATGAATCTATCTACCTATGATGAATCCTACCTACCTATGATGAATCCTACCTACCTATGATGAATCCTACCTACCTACCTACCTATGATGAATCCTACCTACCTACCTATGATGAATCCTACCTACCTACCTATGATGAATCCTACCTACCTATGATGAATCTTACCTACCTTTGGTGAATCTTACCTACCTTTGGTGAATCCTACCTACCTTTGATGAATCCTACCTACCTATGATGAATCCTACCTACCTATGATGAATCCTACCCACCTACCTACCTATGATGAATCCTACCACCTACATACCTATAATGAATCCTACCTACTTGTGATAAATCCTACCTACCTACCTACCTATGATGAATCCTACATACCTACCTATTATGAAATTCCTACCTACCTATGATAAATCCTTAATAGCCTGAGATTCCAGACCTAGAATGTCATTAAGTCTCAGCACTGCCTGTTTACATCAATGCTAATCCATGTATTAATGTCACTTACTGCCATAAGCTTCAATCAGACCACCTAGTTTGATTTAAAAATGGGCAGGGTGCTAAACTTGTTGAGGGACACATTAATGCATGCACAAAGTGCTGCATCTTTTCGGCGAGTCCAGGGGCTCCCTTAAGACTCAAGCCCCTGGTGAAGAAGCTCTGGTATTTTAGCTATAAACTTACCTCAGAATGAAACTATTCTGATTGATAAGGACCATTCAGGACAATTGCTTACTATGCTATAAATCTGTGTTCTGTATTCATGTAAGGTATTTCATTTATGAGGTTAAAACATGTTTTTCTCGTGAAGGGCAGGGCAGACCTTAGGGGGCATGGTGGACCCCCAGGGGGAAGGGTGGACCCCAGGGAAAAGGGTGGACCCCAGGGGGGTGGACCCCAGGGGGGTGGACCCCAGGCGGAAGGTTGGACCCAGGGGGAAGGGTGGACCCCAGGGGGAAAGGGTGGACCCCTAGGGGAAAAAGTGGACTCCCAGGGGGAAGGGTGGACCCCAGGGGGAAGGGTGGACCCCCAGGGAGAAGGGTGGACCCCAGGGGGAAGGATGCGCAACCAGGGGGGAAGGGTGACTCCCAGGGGGAAGGGTGACTCCCAGGGGAAGGGTGGACCCCCAGGGGGAAAGGGTGGACCCCAAGGGGAAGGGTTGGTCCCCAGGTGGAACCCCAGGAGGAAGGGTGGCCCCCAGGGGGAAGGGTGGACCCAGGGGGAAGGGTGGACCCCAGGGAAAGGGTGGGCCCCCAGGGGGAAGGGTAAACCCCCGCTGCCCCTGTGAAACAGCAAAACTATAGGCAGACTATTCCATAGTTTACAGATCCTTTGCAAAAAGAAAAAAAAGTTGTGACGAATACTGGAAGATAAATGTGACTGTAAATTGTCTTGTACTTGAAATCTCTTCTGACGAAAACTCTTGGATTATATTTATTTCAAATTATCTTAAAGGCATCAATCATCTCCTTGAGCTTTTCTATAAGTGAGGGTAGGCAAGCTTAGTTTTGCAAGCCTTTCTGGGTAAGAGAGGTTATGTAAAGAAGGAATGACCTTAATTGCCATTCTTTGAACATTTTCATCTTATGTAAAAAGAAAAGGACGATAAGTGAAACAAAATGGTGAAGAAAGTGTTCTAAAAACTCATTCTTTTAGGAGGTATTTAAGTTTTAATTTATATCAGATTTTGTAGAAATTAGTGTCATTTCAAGGTAACATTGTTGTCGTTAAAATATTTTTGACATAATCAAGGAAGTGACAAAATTTTGATATACATGTACCAAAAAAATGTCCGATGGGTACAAAAAGATGAATTGCTTTTGAATATTAAAGATACATAGATGTTGTTTAGAAAGTGAGGATGTGACTTCATTTTGAGAGTAGACTTTACACCAGTCACGTTTATATAAACTTCTGACAACTTCGATGTATCCTTGATGGAAGGAGATTTATGAACACTTTCTTTAGATTTTTGTTTCTTTTATTGCCCTCTACCATTATAAGATAGACATGCTTGACCACTGAATTCATTCTTTACATTTAACTGGATTGTTTTAAAGTCATACTGATTAAAGTTTGATCTATTTTAGACTATTATTTTAAAACATCTTCTGAACTGTTTTAGAATTTAGAACCTTAAACGTATTATTCATTGTGAGTTGTCACAGTTGAACATTAAAAGTTGGGGCATAAGATTGATATCAGGTGCCCCAGCTTTTATGGTTAATCCAAGATAAACACAATGTATTATGGATTAAGCCTGTTCATTTGTATATTAAAATAAAAATCAAGTGGATCAAATATGCCTATGTTTGTTTTTATTAACTGTAGCTAAGTAATTTATTTGCTAAATTTATTTTTTCATTAAAAAATACCACTTAAGATTTATTTCAATGCTTTGTATGTTGTCATAGATTTACCACAGTCAGCTGACACCTCTCAACCAATCAAGTTCTAGTATTCTTACCACATATAAATGAACATTAGATCATATAAGTCCATGGATATTAAAAGGAAAGGTTGCTTTCTGAAAGCTCAGGATTAGTGGGAACATTGAGGTTTATACATGCAGGGACAAATTTTAGCAGTATTGCATCGGAGCTTGCCAACTAAAATGAGTCCAGTGCTTTTTGAAGAATTTAGTGGTGGTGGGGTGGGGAAGGGGGGGGGACACGGGCAAAACACAAAAGGACCTTTTCGATTAATGTTTTACTTATAGTATTCCCCCTCCCCACCCCCCTCCGAAATTGTCTTTCATTTTCGGGTAGTTCTTTTTTATTTTCAGCATAATTTCCTTTAATTATCAGAAAATTGTGCTCACTCGGGAAATTTTGCTCATTTTCCGGATTTTTTTTTGGAAATTTCTTTGATTTTCGGACAATTTTCTTTGATTTCAGGAACATTTTGGGAAAATAAGCAGTTAAATTTGTTTGGGACATATTATATTAGGGACAAAAAGGGAACAAACTTAGGGGGGTGGGTGGAAGGGTTAATGATCAAGTGTGGGGACCACTTTTCTGAGTGGTTTCTCAGTTAGTTTGTTAAAAAAAGGCCCTAAAAATGACCCTACCAGCAAAGCAAGGTTGACTTATATATCGCAGTTACTGCGAACGAAATCACCATGTAAACTCTCATATCATACAAGTTGACAAAAATAAATCTTGTGAGGGTTGTGCCATTTCAGATATAAAAGCAATATTTACCTGATAACAATATGAACTGCCATTCTAAACTAAAAATGACAAAAATAATATCTGCTATTATGTTTCAAAATTTCCTAAAAACTTCAAACCAAAAGAAAATAATAAACTGTTCACATGTTATGATACAGGTGCATTTCCGGACAGACATAACATCGACAACAAGTCAAACTTTGATAACCAGCTACAATCTTAGACAGGTATGATAACAACACTTGTTGGGACATCCAAGACCGTCCCCATTCAATGTTGGTGAAATGAGTGTAAAATATTGATAATTGCTTTCCATGTCTCTGTATTTCCTTTTGACATATTTTGACAACATTGAATGGGGGGAGGGAATGACCTGCAAAAAAAAAGCTTCACATGAAATTTATAAATTACTGCAAACTTTCCGGTAAGTGTCCCAACAGTTTTGTCCAAGATTGTCTAAGAAATGTCATTGAGTAAAAATATAGTAAATGTCAATGGAAAAATAGCTTTATGTAGGGAAGTCATGGTATTTGTCGAAAAAACAGACATTCAATTGTTTCAAGAATTCAAGACAAGACAATTAAAGGCATTAGCTTCTTTTGGACCATGTTATCTTAAGTAGATAGGAAATGTGTGCTTTATTCTTTATTTCAACAAAAAGACACTTATGTTTGCCACCCAATTTTTAATGTCTGAGTGCTTTACTCTTTATCACTGCATTGTTCTGCGCATTTGGGAGAACCAAGTGAAATGATGGCCATTGTGAATTGAAGATGTCTGTTTTTACTAAAGAGTCCCTTGCTGATGATGTTGTGGATTATCTTAGTGTGTCTCCAGTATCCATTAAGAATGTTGATTTTTCAGTTGATGTTGTGTCTAAGAAGTTAAAGGGTTTGAACTTAATTAAAGCACCCAGTCCAGATGGTATACATCCTGCTGTTTTACCTGAGTGTTCTGATATTCTTTCTGTTCCCCTGAGTATTATCTTTTCAAAGTACTTTAATAATGTTGGTGTTGTTCCTAGTGATTGGAGAATTGCTAATAACACTCCTAAAAGAGTGACAACAGTTTGCCTTGTAATTATAGGCCAGTGAGTCTTACTAGTGTTGTGTGCAAGGTCATGGAGTCCATTGTTTAGGATGTACTAAATCATTTACTGGTCAATGGTTTGTTGAATTTGTGCCAGCATGGGTTCTTACCTAAAAAGTCTTGTGTTTCTAATTTATTGGAGTTTCTTGATGAGGTTACTTAACTAGTTGATTCTGGTCATAATGTGGATGTTATCTATTTAGATTTTCAAAAAGCATTTAATAAGGCTCCATTGGGGAGGTCCTTAGGATGAAAACAAAGCCTGTGGTGTATTTTGGAAGGTATTGATTGGTATATTGTTGGTTAGTTGACAGGTCATTGCCAAGAGTTGTTGTTAATGGTGAGTCTGAAAATTTCCATGAAAAAGGTGGTGTTGCTCCCAAGTGGTGTTAGTCGGAGGAGGTTGGAGCTGTTGCATTTTAGTTTCAGGTTAGTGATGTGGCACTGAGCTATTTAGAGTGACCACAGTTTGTTCAACTTCAGCGTATTCCTATTGAGCACAAAGTTCGAGTTGGGGTGGAGGTTGTTGAAATGTGCATGCAGACTGTCTTGTCTTTGGAGAATTTCCGTTATTGTTGCTCCAGACTTGCAGCTGGTTGAGGCTGATTTAAAAACAAGAGGAAAGCGGGAGGAGTAAGATGGTAAAGTCATCCAGGGTTTGATGCTAGGTTATTGTGATGTCATTAATGCTCAGGTCAAGAGAGTGGGAGAGGATTCTGCCTTGCCCTCTTCTTGGGGTACGGGTTGGAGAGGGTGTGGCCAATCGAACTTGGATCTCCTGGGTAAGTTTTGAATAAAGATGGGGAGGTGGTTAGGCTGATGGTGTGAAGGGGTGATTCCTCAAGTAGTGTCAAAAGCTTTCTGGAGGTCAAAAAATATGGCAATGAGGGTTCCTTTTTTGCAAAAGATTCCCGGATGTGTCGAGCGTAATTAACTGGTCTAGGTATTCGTTTTTTTTTAATCTTCTGATTAATGATCTTTTCCATAATTTTTGATGCTTCCCTTGGTTCCTTCCCTGATTTGCGGATTAGCTGTCCTCCAGATAAGGGGAAAGGAGGTTGGTTGAAGATGGTGAGTAGGGTAGTGGTGGCCTTAATAAGGAGGTGTTTCAGGAACTGGTAGGGGATGTTATCTGGGCCCTTGGAGGTGCAGCCAGCGCCGTCGATGGCTTGGTTTAATTCAGAGAGGGGTGTTGTAGCTTTGGAGTTGTCGGAGGAAAAACTGATTCAGGACTCAAGTTAGTTTTTTGGTCCCAAACATGGAGTAGTTGATGACAATCAATTCAATGTTGATAATTGCAAAGATTCATTTTGGTCAGAGCAATTTGGCTTTCGATTACTGCATGAATGGTTCAAATGTTGATCAAGAAAGAGATCTAGGTGTTGTCATCACTAGCAATCTTAAGCCCTCTAAACAGTGTGCTTTAGCAGCTGCAAGGGCAAATAGGATGCTTGGTTTGATTAGAAGAAATTTTTGTTTTCTTGGTAGAGAGGTTGTTCTTAATTTGTATAAGCAGTTAGTTAGGCCTTACCTTGAGTATGCTATTCAGGCTTGGAGTTCCTTTTATGAGAAGGATAAGTTCATTTTGGAGAAGGTTCAGCGAAGAGCCACTAGACTTATTCCTAAGTTAGGAATCTTTTTATGAATTTAGGTTGCGAATTCTTAGTTTGACCACGCTTGAGTTGAGAAAAGTACGTAGCAATATGATTGTTTTTAAGTTCCTATCTGGTAGTGATGGTTTGACTTCCTGTTATTTCTTGAATATTTCAGCTAATCCTCATGTGACACGTGGTAACAGTTTGAAGTTGACCAAAGAGTTCTCATGGATAGATATTCAGCGTTTAGCTTTTTGCAATTGTTATTAATGAGTGGAATGGTATGCCTGAGTGGGTATAGTTAGCTCCAATTATGTTCAAAATTTCAAAGTCAACATTGATAAGTTCTTTACTAACTCTGGGCGTCTTTGATTTTTTTCGGTTTTGTGGTGGTGGTGGTCTTAGTTTGGGCTTTTTATGGGGTGACTAGGCCCTAACCCTTCTTAGTCTGTAATCATGTTATGATGAGTGATGTCTTTGTTCAACCTTGTAGGCTTTAAGGTTTTGGACTAAAAATCCATTGCAATAGACTTTCATGTCTCTTGTCATGAACCTTCATTACCTTAAGGTAATATTTCAATATTTATACATGATTATGGTATGCCATCTTAATATGTGTATCCTGAACAACAGAAATAAAAACATGCAACATTCAGAATTTATCTATAATACTCTTATTTTTCTATCTTTATTTAGTACAGGTCGAGTTAAACATAAAGCTATTGGATATATACACTATTTACACATTTTTAATCCAAGGTATTTTCTTTAAATAATTAGATTTCTTACATCAAAAATGTCCTACCGTATCTGTCATGCCAAGGTGATAAAAAACAACGAAATTAAGTATGACACTAGTTAACTTCTTAACAATAAATACTATGCTAATGTGAAAATAAAAATCAATTTAAATATAAGCCTCTAGTGTCAACAAAATTTGTCCCACAAACAGAGCTATCACATCAATTTATAGCATAAATTCTCAAATTAAACTTCTGGAAAGAGTCTAATTCTTGATAGACTGTCCTACCTGAACAAATCATGGTAAAACAAGGTCTTCCTTTGATCAACCAGGATTGGTGATGTGAAATCAGTATTTCAAGTTTTGATGTTTTAATGGTGCTCTCAGTAAAAAATGAGGGTATTTTTGTTTTTTGCTCAATGACGGGAATTTTGAAATAACATGTCTAGCTTTTGATGCTCATGTTTGTTTGTTTGATGAGGTCTTAACGGCACCACGACAATGAAGGTCAAATTGTGTCTGAGAGGTCAGATCATTTTAGAGGTAGGAAGGAAAGAAACCAGGGGGAAATTGAGAGAAAATCAAGAACAAAAGGTCATGTCATGTCATTCAAAAATTATTCATGCATTCAGAAGAAATAACTATAAATAATTTGTAACATTCATATCACAGGATTTTAGAACGTCAACAGAAACCATATTCAAATATTTTTGATACACATGAAAAAAAACATGCTAATTACTTTTCGGCCACCAGTTTCTTTGTTTGTTTGATGAGGGCTTAACGACACCACGACAACGAGGATCAAACTGTGCCTGAGAGGTCAGATCATTTTAGAGGTAGAAAGGAAACGGGGGGAGATTAAGAGAAATTCAAGAACAAAAGGTCAGAAAGCTGTGATCGAGAGGGGAGGTGCATGGTTGAAACAAAAACAAAGTAGAGAGGGGGTGGAAGAGGAAAATTAAATATGGTTGTAGAGGGAAGCATGATGAAGGAAGAAGATAATTTTATCCGGAGGATTTTTCTGGAAGAACTCAGCAATTGAGTTGTGGGGAGCGAGGGAAGCTCTGGGAAGGTTGTACAGGGGGCAGGCCAGGAGAGCGTGATGGATTGTGAGGGTGCAGTGACAATTGTTGCAGAGGGGTTGGGGAGCCAATAAGAAGGTGGGGAGCCAAGGTGGGGAGCCAATAAGAAGGTGGGAGTGAAGGTTGAGGAGGTGGGTGTGACCAATTCTAAGACTGGTAATATGAACGTTGTCGATACGAAAGAGGTTGTTGATGGTGGATTTGATCGGAATTGTGGGCTGGATGACATGGAGTTTGTTATCAATTTGGGAGTTCATGAGGTTTGCCAGCGGTCACGAACAAGGGAAGCAATAAGCGGTTTGATGTCAGAAAGGCTTTTGGGAAAAGGGGTAGGGAGGAGGTTAAGGGCAAGCTTAGCAGCTGCATCAGTCCTGACATTGCCAGGGATGCCAACATGGCTGGGTATCTAGAAGAAAGAAACACTTTTCCTGCAGAGGGTGGGAGAAAGGAGTTTCTGGAGGAGGAGGTGGCATGTGAGATTATCCCATTTAAGATTGAGTTAAAATGTAAGAACAGCCTTTGAGTTGGAGAAAATGGCAAAGTGGCTGAGCGGAGAGTACTCAATAAAGTTGAGGGCGAGGAGAATGGCCTTAGTCTTCGCTGAAAAGATGGATGAGTCGGGAAGTCTGCTACTGAGGGTGATGTCTTGGATGACGGCAGCAGCAGCTGTCTTGTAGCCTTCTTTGGAACCATCAGTATAGATGAAGGTGTAATTTCAGATCCTTTAAATAAGGTTGGTTTGGTTTGCTGATGTTAAACGGCATCGCGAGAGTCAAGCGCCAAATGTGCCAATAAGGTGTTAAAAACTAAGGTGCTTGAGTTAGGAAATAGGTTTGATTTGTTGATGTTTAATGGTACCGTGACAGTTAAGAGTTAAATGTGCCAAGAGGGTGTTAATAAATAATGGTGTAAGAGTAAGGATAGTGAGGAGATGGAAGGTTTGTAAGGGAGATGAAGGGAAAAAGCTGAATGTGGGAGAAAAAGTGAGGTGAAAAGAAAGGGGGGTGTAAGGTTAGGTGTAGAAGGGGAGGAGATTATATGTGGTGGAAGAGGTTGTTGCGGAGGAAGTTGATGATGTTTGAAGAATTGTTTTCGAATAGGTCCGAGATTGAGGAGAGAAGAGTTCTGGTATAGGGGACAGTTCAAGAAAATATGCTTGATGGAGAGATCGATGTTGCAAGAAAATAGAGGTGGGATAGAGGGAAGGAGGGAGAAAAGGTAAATAAGGGAAAGAAGTCAAGGTAAAAAAAGGAAGGTAAGGCAGAGAAAGGAAGGAAAGGGAGGTTTAGATCAGGTGGAATAAATTGCTGTTGTAGAGAAAAGTGATGAAGTTGGAGGTAGGATTGTTCTTGAAAAGATCAGAAATTGAGATGGAGGGGGAGAAGTGTGATCTGGAGTTCAGGTATATCGGACAGGTTAAGAGGATATGCTTGATCGAGAGATCGGTGTTGCAGGTAGGGCAGAGAGGAGCAGGGGAGCTGGTGAGAAAGGTGTAAGGTGGAAAAATATTTATCTACACTTATAAAACCTGCAGTTAAAAAATTTTTGTTTTAAGTTTATATTGCCCTTCAATCACAAACAATTCAATGAACAAAACTAGTATAAAATACCAATAAACTGGAAGATAAAACTCGTGAAGATGTTCTTAAATCGTGACGGAATGTCTTCCGATATGAAAGTTTTGAGTGGGAAAGTATGTAGAGGCATATACCACATTCATTCAGTCGATTGAAATTTCATACAGTTGTTTATAAACAATGTAACTTAGTAAACAACTTGTTGGGAATTTAAGACAGTCCATTCCAATTTACATAATAAACTTTTAGTAAGAGTGTTGCCGATTTAAAACGAATGACTAGAACATTTTACAAGAAAACTTTTGTCAATATACACTTAAGTGATTAGTCACAATTTCATATTTATTGCCTAAGTGCTATATCTTTATGACAATAAATTATAATAAAGTATAAATTATATAGAAATGGATATCTTGACATTGCTCACACGTTGTTTGAACCTGATGCTGCAGATAGGGCCATAGCTAACAAGAGAGTGCAAGATGGAATGCAAAGAGCGAGTTATGTCTAGAGGTGGCATATCTATAGGACCACTAGAGATCCAGAATCCCAACATTTTCAAATATAATCATGGCCCGTTAGACCCCCCCTTTTTGGACTTTAAAGATCAAAAGTCCCCCCCCTCCCCTACTTATTCCTGCCTTTTAGGATGTTGCCTATGTCACTGATGCTTTGAGGGTTCAGAATCATGATTTTCTCGCCAAGAAACAAAATAATATGCACTCTTGCTGTCTTATAGGCACTGATTTTTCATGAAGGAGTAAAACAATTTGGAGAGGGGGGGCGGGGGAGTGAACCTAGCTAAATATGACCCTAATTATTGCACACTAGTACATTCATGTTTATTTCAGAATGTTGCATTACACCAAACTATTTACAATTTTATAACTCAAATACATCTCATGAAACACTTTTGGTTGTACTATTTTTTAATACTTATTGTCTCCATTTTGTAATTCTCTTCTTTTACTTCTGTAGCATACAATACATCTTCAGAAATGTCCCCAACTATTAGAAATATGTTCTCTTAGTCATGTCTTGCAAAAAAGGATAAACATTATTTCTGGAGGCCTGGAAGATCTGAAATTAATACCTAATTTGTGACTGCATTGTTCACTTCATTTTTCAGCTTGCATGTTTGGCTATACTCAAAATACATTGCTTTCAAGGGGAAAACAGCATAACAACAAACTGTTTTTTTTTATCTCTACCTTATGTTTTCATCAAAATTGTCTCTAAGCTTTTACGACTGCATTACAGATACAATTTTTGTATATAAAATCATAAACTTCATTCAATATAACTAATATTAATAGATTAATTAAAAAGCTTCGGGAATTCCAGCTGAAAGAAATGTTACTACAAAATTTAAGTAATAAAAAGAAAGGCACTACTTGGTTAGAAAGTTGAAAGTTAAAATCTATCCGAGCCATCAGGCTCATAGGGCCGTGCTTATCCCTGGTTCCCATGCCACAAATGGATGATGAGAGTACATGAATCCCCTGGACAGTCCATCGCAGGTTAACTCCCCAGCAGTGCTGGTACTCATTCTACAGCTGAGTGGACTAAAGCAAGTAAAGTGTCTTGCTCAAGGACAAAATGCAGTGCTCGCGGCGGGAGTTGAACCCGGTACATTTCGCTTACGAGAATGACTCCTTAACCACTGAGCCACTACATCTCTACTTGGAGAACAAACACCAAATCGGCACATGCTTAGAACACATGCGTTCAATCTTCAAAGAATTTGCTACTAATATTTCACCAAGCTTGAAAATGTCACTTGAATAATGATAGAAATTCAGTTCTTAATGCTGTATTGTTAAAAATTTCAGATGCATTAAGTATTGACATTTAGATCATGTATAAGAAAACCCAAATATGGAAATAGCTTATTAAAGGATTAGTTCAGCGGTGAAGCAAGTCCATCTTATATAAAAGAGGACTTCACAAGAAACAAAATGGTTAAGACAGCATTCAAAAACCTTATTCTGATAAGGAGATATTAAAGTTTGAAGTTTGGTATCATTTGTGTAGAAACGACTGAAATCGGACTAGTTGTGATGTCATAGCCTCAGATTCCTCAGTCTCTATGTATTCTATCGTACTTTGCCTTGCAATTTTGTGGCTTAAAAACCATTGCATATGTCAGGAAAGTAGTAAAAGAGTATTTAATTAGGGTAATTATAATATACAACCTGAAGAAAGTTTGAGGGAAATAACTGAAATAGGAAAAAAGTTAAAATATATTTTCTTTCAAATACTTTAACGATTGTTAAGAATGTGAGGATGAGGGTACTGACCTTCCATAGTAGACTTACTACATCAGTCATTTCTACAAAAGGCAGTGTTCTAAACTTGGATAAGTCTTTAACGGAATAAGATTTTTGAACTATTCTTCATCATTTTGTTTCTTTTAAAATACTCCTGCATATAAGATAATTGACTACTGAACTAATCCTTTAAGTTATTACAAGCTAAATCCTTCCAAACCTTTGGAAGACTCACTTTGGTCTGTGTCTATCCCCGGCGCAGATGAGAGTACTGAGCAAGACACCAGGAAGTTCCTCTGGAGCAATTTGATATGAAAGTGCCTTGCTCCAGAAAACAGGTACCCAGAGTAAGAATCGGGGGAGGGGGATATTTAGTGTCCCCTTTCCCATACTTTGTGAATGATTTTACTTCCCAAATTTCTTTGGTTGCTTCTGGTGGTCATACGAAGTGGAGTATCAGTCAGTTACTGGAAATTATGGTTATCAGGTATAATTTTCCTTCCTCCAGCATCGAGTATTCTTTTCTTAATGTGATACATTTTGACTAAAAAACGCACATGTGATTCCAAACTTCCAACTTTTTTTTCCGTTTTACCCTAATTCACGAGTATTCAACATGTTTGTAGCATACCGAAAAACTGAACAAATCTGCTATTTCAAAGCATCATCATTCAGCACAAAATAGAGACTTTCGATATATTCAGCCTTTTTAAGCAATTACACATCGAGCGTCATATAAAAAAAAAGCATGATTCTATCCAGGCCCGTGGCCGGGAGGGGGGGGAGGGGGAGTCCTAGCGACGAACTCCCCTTTGTTGAGAAAGTGCCCCTTTGAAATCTAAAAAAAAAATAAGCACCCAGAATTTCAAGGTTTGTTGCCCTTTTATACAAAAAATGAGCCCCCCTTTCAAATTCCTGAACCCCTTTTGTTTTGGTGCCCTTTTGAAATCTAAAAAAATAATAAGCAACTGGAATTTCAAGATTTTTTCCCCTTTTATCAGAACTTTGTACAAAAAACAAACCCCCTTTCAAATTCCTGGCTACGGACCTGCTACCTTATATGGCAAGAGAATGTTTAGAATGTATAGGAAGGAAATACAAATTTGATTTCTTTTGTATCTGACCGTGATCCCCCTCCCCCATCCTTCCTCAGTAGGCATATCTAGCCCACGTTAGTATTCTTTCTAGTTTTAAAAATATGTTTTAAGAAGAAGGTACCATTACCTAAAGTTTATTTTGATCACTATAGTTTACATATATATTAAAACCAGAGAAAACCATCCCAACTCATTGTATAGGGATCACCAAACAGAAAATAACAGACCAAGGACCAGACAGGTCTCCCAGGCTGTGTTCCTAGATTTCAATTTCTTGGTGGGCTCCCGTCGTATCATCTTAATGCATACTTTTTGTGATTGTTTACATTTATAGTCTGAGAAGCGCATTTTTTTCTGAGGTGGGGGGGGGGAAGTGGATTTTTAGCCCAATTAAGGCCTTGCTCATATGTCACTAAACAAAACACAACTTTAGCTAAGCGAAAAATATCCCAGATTGTACCATATTTGCAGTCAATTAACTGGTTAAATATCTAGTTATGCCAACAAACTTCTTTGTAAAACAAAAAAAATCAAGGTGTCCATATTCCCTGAAGAAACTTACAAGTAGGAGCAAATACTTACACTTTAACTCACATACTACAGTGCACCCAATATGAATACATTATGTAAAAATCTGCCACCATTTAGGGGCAGTATGGTGAGCAGTAACAGGTCTCACACCTCTATCCAATAAATAATATGTTTTAAGTCACCCTACGACAAACATCCATAGTAAAATACTGTCATGCCTCGTAGTATCACTCCACAAGAGATGAATACTGAAGATTTATATGATCCGGTGGGGTCAATATCCTCTGCTCATAAGACCCATTTGAATACTTACGCAGCCAAATTTCATGTCCCCTGTTATCAACTTCCCCAAACCTATAACCACTCTTGCCCAAGTCAACGGCTGGGCAAAGAGATGATTCTTTTGGCGTGTACTCCATTTTGTACATGGTGCGGTCATCAAACGGATCGGCGCTCAAATTTGCTGTGTTGTTTGGTCCACAGCTCTTACGCATCTGAGCTTGCTTAGGAGTGTAGTTTGTACGGTAATGTGAGTTGCCCTCAAAGGGGACATCAGATCTTTCATAAGGCTTTTGAGTTGGGTCCCCTCTTCTTTCGGGTCTCACATTCCATTTCTGATAATCGTGATTATAATGGGTTCGATCATCAAACGGGGCATCTGCAGACTTTGCCCTTGGCAGCGGCCGCGCGGGTGCAGTTGGTTGTACTCTGTAACCCGGATAAGCAATACGAGATGTTGTGTTCAGATCCATATTTCCTGGTGGTTGGACCCACGCTTCAAGGAGCTTTCTGTTTGGTGGCTTGGATTCCCATCTTTGATAATCCCGCCTGAATGTGGTGTCATCGTTGAATGGCTGATCGGACCTCAAAGGGGCTTGGTCGGGCTTGAAACTATTTGGGATTGAAGCTCTCTTGCCAGTGTAATCACGTTTGAATGACGTCAGACCATCAAATGGATGTGGGTTTTTCTGGTACTCTGACTTAGGATGAACATATCTCGGCTGGGTTGCATGAGGAATGAAGGCAATTCGATGACTTGTCTTATCATCAAGTGGCGCTGACGATAAATTTGCATTTTCTGCCGGTTTCATGCTTTTCCTCAACTCTCCTCTTTTTGGCTGGTAGTCACGGGCAAATGTGGAGAGACCATCAAAAGGGGCCGAGGGTGCTACGTATTGGGGCTTATGTTCCGTCTCGTCCCTTGGGGGCAAGTCCCATTTCCTGTAGTCCACTGAAGGAAATAATAAAATACATGAAGATCAATTTTATGACTTTATCAAAGAAAAGGTGAGTTGTTCTAGTATCTTTAAGAAATATATATGTTGGTCAGTATGAAATGAAAGCAGAGGGTTACTGTTTGAGGAAATTCCTTTAACAGATTTTGACATACTTACACAATGTTCATATTGCGAAAAACCATCTCTTCTGTGACTATTTTTTGTGAGTGGGGGTGGGGTGGGGAGAGAACAAGAAGTGAAGGAGACCTTTGAATTTTAAATAGGGCTTTCACAACTCTTTTAATAATCCTGCCTACTGGATTTTTATACCTCTTAACTGTATAAGTGGGATTTGCCCACTTAAGGTGGAGGTAAAATAATAAAATCACCCTTAAATACAAAAGATGTTAATATGGAAAAATTGTGTGAGTGTGAGGGAATACCCTCTTGCACTTCCAAGTACTGCCAATGTCTGACGGCAAGAAAAAGCTACCTTTCTAATGTGTTCTTAAGAAATAAGAGATGGATGGAAATAATGATTTGAAAACAAAAATGATATCGCTGCAACCCTTACTTAGCTTGTCTTTACATGTGTCTTACATTTGCAAAACTACAAAATCTTACTTGTGTAAGTTGGTGTTCCTTTAAATTCACCACCTGGTATATGTGTCTTATAATCCCTGAATGTTCGAACCTGGTCCGCTTTCTTCTGAGGGTAATCCCTGAAGTATGAGGTCAGCATGTCCATGTCACCAGGCATTTTTTGGTATTGTTCTGCTGCTCGTACTTTCGGTGCCATCACTCTGTGAGGTATGTAGTCCACTCTACAAAATCAATGGATGTCCAAAGAGGTCATGGTTATGGGATATTGTCTTTGCACAATAAAAGCAGTTGAGGGGAAAGCAGGGTGGGGGGAGACCATGCATGGCCAGTGGTGGTACCAGGAATTGGTCATGGGGGAAGGGGGGCAAGAGAGAGACAATTTTATCTCATGGGGGTGGTAAAAGCATATAAATCGGACAAAATGTCACTTTACCAAATTTTCTGAGGGGGAGGCAATGCAATCTCATGGGGGAAATTTTTTCCTATGCCCCCATAGCCCAGCTACTGTGCATGGCCACATTTCTTTCTGTTACCCCTAATTTACATTCAAGCATTAAATGACAGAAAAATATATTACTAAATAATTCCTTTTTCTTCAATAGGAGGGGGGAGGGAGCACGGCACATATAACCATATACAATAGCATTATTAAACCATGCTAGCAGACAGGGCCAAAGCTAGTTTTTGAAGTCATCCTCAATAGGCTATATGGGCCCCTTGTTACAGTGCAGTACCAATACCATGATTAACACTCCCCTCCCCCACTCCTCCCCACTAATGCCTTTTTCTTTTCTTTTTCTTTATACAACCTATTCCCACTTCTTTTTAATATTGACATCAACGTCACACCTGGATGCGTCCCCCCTTCCCCCAACTCTTGATGACCCCTCACACCTACCTGCTGGTGGTTTGGTCAGACAAGGGTCCACTTCCTTTGACTAACTCCGGATTGGGTTTAAAGTTGTTCCTCCTACCATTCACGTGGTGTGCAGGATATTTTTGAGTGTATTCTGATATTCCACACGGTCCTGTGACCTTTGTTGGTCGTGGATTGTGAGGACATCTATGCCGCCTGGATGGCCAATGAAAAACAAAAAAATATTTTGTAAATGGAACAGAAGTATTATCCGCATTGGAAACCTCAACTATTGTTCTTTGAAAGACAAAAGAAAATTTTTTGTAAATAGAAAAGAAATATCATCTGCATTGGTACTGTAGAGGCAGCGAGTGGTTTGTATATCGCCCTCTTTGTTCGAATCAAAGACTAGAATGTTGGCGTGTTTAACCCTGTAAATTTTTGAAATTATTTACACTTACAATTTCCCCTTTTTATGCAGTAGCGAAACAGTTTGTGAGTTATATTAATGTTTTATCTGCTACAGTACCTGGTGGATTGTCGCTCACTTGGGGCTTATATTCAAGTAATCATTTACTCCTTTCTTACATGCATCGAGCGAGATTAGATTCTCGTTAGCATTAATACAGTCCTGACTCCAGTTGTACAAATGATTGTTGTTGATCTATCAATGATAAATTCAGGTTCTTGAAGTCATTCATACATTCTGAACTTGCAAATGGTTCTTTATTTATGTATCATGTTTCTTTAAAGTGACACTCATATGTATAGCAATTGTGCAGGTGAGATTATGAGGAAAGTAGTGCTCGTTATGTTCATATTAATTATGCGATGAATAAATGGTTTGTTGATGTAATGATTTCCTTGTTCATGTGCCCGGCGTGGTTGAGTGTTGAAGTGATGGCACTTTTTAGAATGTTAGTCATATGCAGGTCTGGCTGGAATAATTATTTGGATAAGGGAGACATGCATGAATATTATTATTAGGCTTAAACTACCACTATTTTTCTCATGTCATATGTTGATATATGAAGATTTATTGAAATGATTGTTTCATGTATTATGTTTTAAAACATGTATGCTTATAATTGTTTCATGGTTTTTTTCAGTGAACCGCTGATACGGAAGAGAATTATAATAGACGTTTAAAAGGCCAAAGTGACATTGTTGGGTCTCTGATGTTGTCAGCGCATTTTCTCTGTAACCTAAGCTGACAGCAACATGGAATTTGGAATAACGAAAAATGTTTGAACTTTTTCGGATGGGGGGTTCCAACCCGGGCAATCCCTTCTCTAGATCCGCCCCTGGTGAGCCACCCGATATCAGGCATTTCTATAAGGGAGTTGAAGTAGGCAAGAAGATGGCATAACATATCTATTCTTTCCTCTTTCCAAAATTACTTACTATATCGTTTATACAACACTTCAAGTTTCAGTTCTCTGTTTTATTTAAAGCCATAATCCTGTCAAATATAAAATAACTGTTGAGAGAGTCTACCACTGGGCTGTAATTATCCTTCACAAAAATGGGGGAAGGAACACGGTGCCATACTTTATCAAACATTTTTTGTGTCACACCCTTATGTATTGTTTTTTCAAATTCTGCCGGAAAGTGGATGAGACAACAACCCTTTGTCCCCCCAGGAATTACAACCCAGGTCTACCAAGACACTTCTATAGAATAAACTCTATCACACATGAACAGCTAAAGTAGCTTTTAAATCCTAATTTCCATGTCAGGAACAAAGTACATCACAAGATAGTTCAATTGCACTTATTTTCTTTTACAAAAAAAGAAGAAACAGAAATTAACTAATTGAGAATTGAATGTAACAATCACAAACACCTATCATTCAAGAGAACAAGATACTATAATACACAGACCTCACATAATCTAATCTATTTCTTAATTGTACTTCAGCAAAATTTCATTTGTTTATAGCAACAACACACCCATTTCAAACCATGGCAGAATTGCATCTTAGCAACAATTGTGCGTCTGTATGGTAATTAAAATATCCATGTTGATGCACATACAGGTAACCTAGACGAATGGTGGGGGGGCATGGAAACAGTTTCACAAAATATATCAATGATTTTTGGTAAAGAAAATTCTACTTATTATATTCTATGCTATTTGTGAATACTTATGTCTGTAATATCAAAAGTAACTAACTGCAACAATTATAATGCTTAATCAATGTACAGTAGCTGACTTTATAGTGGTTTGTTACTCTGCAAGATCTTAAGACTTTGGATGTTTAGTTTAAAACCTATTAAAGAAAGCTGTAAATATAGTACTAAATTTTTTTTTATGGGTGATCATGATGACTGAGCAGGGGCATAGGCTGGTCTGAGCCTGGGGGTGTGGTTTTCAGGAAAGTGGAACTCAATTTTGGTGAGCAAGCGCACGCGTTAGGTGGATGATGGGGGTCCTGCATAAAAATAGTAGTTGTCGTACGAATAAACCATGCACAACCAGGGCTGCTGTGGTGGGGGGGGAGGGAGGGGGAAGGGGGAGGGAGTGGATGCACCCCCAACCTATGCCCCTGCTTAACATGTTTAAAGGAAAAGCAAAGTGGTCATATACATGTTCATATACGTTCAACAGATCAGTAAGAGGAACAAAATGATTATTATAATGGAATAGGATTTGGGAACACTTTTGTAAAAAGACATTCAAGTTTTTAATTCTTTCAGATTTGTGTATGAGATAAGAATAATATTAAGGGGCATCACAGCCTCACAAGCCTTTGTGTATTTTAAAGATTTTTTTTTCTCAAATATTTTGTGACTTTCACCCAATGGATATTATGGCAGGAAAGAAGTAGATAAGATCTTGAGAAGTAAGTATGATTTAAACCATTTAAATTTCTTTTTTTTCATTTATATTTGTCTTTGTGCCCACTTTCATATAAGATATTGTAGATAGATAAGTCATGACCACTTTACTAATCTTTTAATCTTGTGGATAATCAAGATATATTCAATACATGCACAAATTTGTGAGGAACAATTTGAGACAAGGATTTAAGATAAAGATCTTGAGCCTTTAAAATCTTTAAAATCCTCTAAGATCTTTCCTTCTGAATTAAAGGATTAGTTCAGATATCAATCAAGTCATCTGATTGAAAGAAGACTTTTAAAGAAACAAAATAATAGAAAACATTCAAATTCTTATTCTGTTAAGGAAATATTCAAGTTTAAAGCTCTATCTTATCTGTGTAGAAAAGACTGGTGTAGTAAGTCTACTATGAAAGTTGGCGTCCTCATTCTCACATTGTAAACAATTGTTAATGAATTTTAAAGATAATTTATTTAAATTTTTTACTAATTTAAATTATTTTCCCTCAAACTTTCTTCAGGTAGTTATATTAAAAATACCCTTCAGTGGCATGTCAGTAGATTCTTTTGATTGGTGGTGGATGGGGGAGGGGGGGGGGAGGTCTGTAAAATTACAAATTTGCTGACGATTATATTCCACATTCAATTGAAAATTTAAAAAGCAAATTTTGAAAAGCAAAAAAAAACTTATCAGTTCAAAATCTCAGAACAAGTGCCATAATATTAATTTTTTCAATCTGTTTGGTAAAGTTTTCATCGTCTTTGATGGAAGTTTTACCGACACAGACTTTGATTTACCGACAGGTCTTCAATTTTACCAACAGGCTTTACTGAAAGTGGGGGTGTAACAACCCTCCCCCCTTACCTACAGGTCTTCAATTTTACCAAGAGCTTTACTGAAAGTGGGGGTGTAACAACCCACCCCCTTCCCCCCGTATTTAAGCCCCTGATACTTTACTAGATTTAGTTTTACTACTTTTCTGACATATCACATGGTTTTTAAGCATCAAAATTGCAGGACAAAATACATAGCCAATTTGAGGAATCTGAGGCAGTGACATCACAACTAGTCTGATTTTAGTCGTTTCTACACAAATGATACCAAACTTTAATCTTAGATACTTCCTCAATGGAAAAGATTTTCAAATACTTTCTTCACTATTTTGTTTCTTTTGAAGTCTGTTTTCATATAAAATAAGTCATGAAGAGCACTAGGAATATTCCAGCTACTGTAGTTGTTGATAAGGATAGGATTTAAATTCAAAACTTTTTGCTAGCATTCACTACTCTTCTTCAAAGAAAATCATTGTGGCTGACAATTAGAAATCAATGGATTTACACAAGGAAAATATAACCATTGGGGATTGGGGGAGGGGGAAGGGGTGATCTTAGATCTTGGCAGGAGAATAATGTTAACTCTTTGTTTACTGACTTTAAAAGTCCTAACTGAACCCCTCACACTTTTCAAATGCAGGCTAAACTACTGAATGAAACAGTCTTCCTGGTTACACATCACAACTTTTAATATTGAAACCTGAAAATATCAAACACAAACTGAGCGAAAATCAATTGTGAAACTTCCATTCGTGTCAATTCTGATAATATTGTCTTTTTATAGTCACTGTTGATCATAAATCAGTTTAAACTGTTGCCTCTCGAGGAAGGGAGGGGGTCCATATGTATATGTGCTGCCTAAGCATGTGCCTTTTTTGCACCATTTTTGTAGTGCAGGTGTCTCTTTTACTATAAAAATATAAAAAAAAATTGTACTAATTTTTTTTTTTTTAGTAATAAAAATTGTCTTTTTTCATCATTTTCATAGTGCAGGTCCCAAAAATAATATTTTACTGTCCTAATTTTGTACTGCTGGTCCATTTTTACAATATTTTCTTTGAAACCTCATACTGCAGGTATCAAACTTGACTTTCTTTCCATACTGCTGGTATCAAATTGTATAATTTCATACTGCAGTTAGCAAAAAATCTGTCATACTGCGGGTATGTTTTTCGGTTGGTGGGCTGCACACCCCTACCACTTTTAGTATGGGTGTTGCCTCTACTAGCCTTAATTTCTTAAAGGAAAGGTATCGTCCCATAAAATAAACTTGGGAGTGAATGCCGTTGTCCTGTTAATGTCACTTCCATTTTTCAATTTTCCTTATTGTTTGCGAGAAATCTGTGATGTTATCAATAAAATATGTTGGCTCCTATGTTCGGTCCGGCAGATGTGTGATCAATAACATCGTAAATTTGTTGCAATCAATAGGTAAAATTGAACAACCAAAGGTGACAATACCAGCATGGCAGTGCTCACTTCTGAATGCATTTATGGGACAATACCTTTCCTTTAAACAAATTTGTTAAAAGGTCACCCATGTCCGAAAAGATGACACAGAAAAAAAGAAAAGGAAACAGAAAGTCCACTTAGTTTAGGAATACTTTATATTAACACTTTGTGAACTAACTGGTTGCAGACCCACAGGTAACAGCAAGCTTGTTTGCAGAACTTTTGACTCCTGGTTCAAATTTTGTCATTCTTTAGTGCTTTTGAAGCTAAAATTAAACTAGAACCTACTCATCAAAAAAAAATTTTTTTAGTTGGAATTAAATCAGTGATTTATATGGAAATTAATAGTCTATACCAACAAATTATTCTGATGATCAATTTTGTTCTTTATATGTTTTTGGGGCCTTTACTGCTCATATTTGTTACCCCAATGCAGGAGCTGAGGAAGTTTCCCTACTGCCCCCTACCCCATCCCCAACACATATGCACATCCTGAATATGAATCCCCACAGTTATGGCTTTATTTTCCTGTTTGTATGGCTGTGATAATTTACCAAATATACATTAGCAAAACCCTCACCATTTGTTTGATTTTGAGCAACTTAATTATCTGAATTGTACGTGAGAAACGAAATTCACTTCATGTCAAAGGAATATTGTAAGTATGATGTTTCTTATGATCAGGAACAGTAGATAGTAACCATAGCAACCACTTAAGTCATTTGCACTTTGAAATTTATGGATAATCTTACAAAAAGTGATCAATACTAACTTTCATCTGTCCAAATAAAAATGTTGAGTACACTCTCAGTACAGCGCACTTAACAAGTCAAGTACAATTACTGTGGATGGCACAAATTCTTACAGTGGCCTGCTACCATAGCAACAATGTATGCAACAATTTACTGCCTCACAAAGATGATTGCACGATGGTCACGCATCACATGATTTGTTGCTTCAGAAAGAAAAGGCAGCAGATGAAATGTCTACTTTTATCTTTCATGTAGGGATTGAAGCGAAGAAGCCTTAACTGTAGTACTGATATGGTTTGGAGTAGATCAAACAACTAACATGTGTTCTCAGGTATATTTGTCATGGGCTTTGTGGGTTATCTTAGATACACAAATAATTCCAACATATTGATTCCAAAGATACAATATTTCAGAAATTGTATAAGAGAAGTAATACAATTACAATTTAGTTTTAATATATTTAGATTGAACCAGACTACAGACATCACTCATTCAGTTACCAGGTAACAGCTACTGAAGGTAGATGTGCAGTCATCCGTTTCCAATAGAGGCGATCATCTACATGTCTCACACACTCCTTAAAGTTGAGACCCGTCCAATTTTTGATATCAGTCAGCCAGGTCCTCCGTGGTCTGCCTCGAGCCCGTCTGCCATTCACCTTCCCCGTAATGAGTAGCTTTGTGGTTTGTCTCCCTTTACAGCATGTCCAAAATACTTGAGTTTCCTTTGTGCAATCAGGTTATTGAGTTTTAAGCATTTTTCCTTCACTTTGATTAATACATCTTTGTTACTTATATGTGTTGTAACAGACCCCTAGCTTTGTTGTTTCACAGGGGCAACCCGCCCTGCCCCTCTGTGGGCCGGCCCTGCCCCTCACGAGAAAAAAATTATATATACATTTTTTTAGATTTTTTTTTTTAAACTTAATTTAAATTAGCCTTATAAATGAAATACTTTACACGGATACAGAACCCAGAATGATAGACTGTTCTTTATCAGTCAGAATAGCTTTATTCTCAGATGTATGATTATAGCTAAAATCCCAAAGCTTCTTCACTAGGGGATTGGGCCTTAAGGGTGCCCCTAGAATCCACGCCGAAAAGACGCAGCATTTTGCGTGCACATTATTGTGCCCCTCAACAAGTCTAGCACCCTGCCCCTTTTTAAATCAAGCTACGGGTCTGCATTGTGTATGGGACTTTAATAATTTTCCTATGAAGCCACATTTCAAAAGCATCAATCTTCTTCACGATATGTTGATTTTAAGCCTAGATTTCACTAGAATATAGGAAAGTTGACAAAACATAGCATCTACAGTAGTTAGCTGTTTTCTAGTTGCTATTTTGACTAATTTAGAAGTGAAAATGTCTTTCATGTTGATGAAAGACTTCATGCAGTAGTTCAACCATAAAATGAAGTTAAAATATGGTATTACTGTATACATGTATCTCTCAGCTATGTTTGTTTGACAGGAAAATAAAAGTGCAAATTAAGAAATTTGATCAAAAGGCAAAATACCACAAAAAGGCCCTGTGCAAATTAAGAAGCTGTGCAAATCTTTATCAAAGAGCACCTTACAAGCTGTGCAGGCCCTGTGGCATGTATGCTAGCATTCTCTGTGCAGGCCCTGTGGCTTGTACTGTATGCTAGCACCCTACAAGGAAGCTGTGCAGGCCCTGTGGCATGTATGCTAGCACCCTACAAGGAAGCTGTGCAGGCCCTGTGGCATGTATGCTAGCACCCTACAAGGGTATATTGCCACCACTTTAATCAATGATGAAAATAGTCACATTATGGAATACATTGATGACCATTCTTAAAATGAGTCATTCAAACCTGATAATCCAAATGATGAGGTAAATTGCATGTCAGCTTTAGAGGCATGTGCTAACAATGTATTAAACTGGATGAACCAACATTGTCTCAAATTAAATAGTAGCAAAACAGAGCATATTAGATTTGCTAACAATATCCAAAGAAAAAAGTGTGTAACAAATGGGATTAATAATGAGCATATTGTTGAAAGCCTTTTGTATTAGATATTAGGTGTAATACTTGATAAGATAGGCCTATGGGACAATTTTTTCGGGGTCGGGGGCTGAGCCATTTTTGCCTAAAAAAAACCTGAATTGCCCGAGAAAACAGAACAAGTAAATTTTGACATATGATAACCTGAGGAGGTTATTTGTTATATAAACCTCATTTTTCAAAGGGGTGGGTGGTGAAACATTTTTTCCCCAGAAAACCTGAATTGTCCGAGAAAAAAAAAATCGTTGGCATATACTTACCCAAGGAAATGATTCATTTGTTATATAAACCTATTCGCCATAATAGGCATTTACATATAATTCAACATATAAATCAATCACTTTATTCTAGCAAACACGAACAAAACAATGACCGCATGATTGTCTCTATGTCTCCACTATGAATAAAAGCCAGGGCTAGATATCAAAACAGCGCGGGTCCGTTTTGAAGTCAAGTTAGTCAACCCTGGGTTTGTCTATGACAAAATGATCAGACTTTGACAACTTCATTTTCCCTAAAACAATTTTTTTTTCTCCCTTTTTTGGGACCAAATTGCCCAACTTTCCCAGTAATTTGCCCAAGAAATTGGCTTCGCCCCAACTCCACGCCCACTGGCCCATACGCCTATGCTTGATAATGAGTTATCTTTTACAGATGATAAGTGCAAAAATGCTATGTTTAATTTATATCACTCAGGGATTTTAAGAAGTCATTTGACTAAGCAATCTATGGAACAGTTAGTTCATTCTTTAGTAATATCCCACCAAGACTACTGTAGCATCTATTATATGGGTTATCAAAACATATTTGTCTAAGCTACAGTGTGTACAAACTTTTGCTGCAAAACTAATACTGGACAAGAACAAATATGAATGAGTGCCACCGAATGCCTCAAGAAGCTTCATTGGTTACCCATCAAATCCAGAATATTGTTTGACATATTGACATACAGTACCTCTTTTGTAAATCATTCAAATAAGTTTATATGTAAATATATTTTGTTTTTGTTGAGCTTATTATATTTGTATTGAACCTAACTTTTGTTAATTTTTTAAGGGTTGTAAAGCACTGTGATTACATTTCTGTTTTGTAGAAGCAAGTGCTCTATAAATATATAATAATAATAATAATAATAATAATAATAATAATAATAATAATAATAATAATAATAATGATAAATAAAATAAAAATAGCAATAACAACAATAATAATAATAATAATAATAATATTATTAACAATAATAATAATAATAATGTTTGTTCATTAGCAGAAAAATAGCAAATTATAAACCATTTTACACCTGTTTTTAATTGTTTTAAATAATAATAATAGATCACTAGAATACATTTTATTGCTTTTCAGCATTTTCATCTTGTATTTGGACCATAAGTTAGCAAGAAAAATGTGATCTGCCAAAATGTTGCCTTTTGAAAATATTTCTGTGATTCTGAACAGAAGCCTGAGGAGGAGGGGAGGGGGAGGGGGGGTAATTATAATGATAGACATGATTTAATCCTTAGCTTTAGCAAATCAGCCCTTGGCACGATCAATCACCTCTCCGAGGACCCCCGACATGATCAATTAATGAGTTACAATCCCACAACAATGATTTCAAGGTCAGATATTGTTTTCACGTGTATACTGTGGAGATATGATACAATATCCAAGTTCCAACGTTTCTGATTGGTTAAATGTTAACACAATCACTGATCCAACGTTTCTGATTGGTTAAATGTTAACACAATCACTGATCAATCACCGAGGTCAATGTCCCCTTGGCTCCCTGGTTTCTGGTCTGAAAACTGTAATAAATGACACCTTATTTTTGGCCTAAAAATGGTGTGTGTGTGTGTGAGCTATGTTGTGGGTGCCTGAATACAGAATCCAAAATTTTGCCAATTTGATGATACCAATGTCAGAATTTTTGGTTTTTACACCCATCAAAATATTCTACTTAGGCCACTGCCCCTCAGGCCCTCCAACAAAATATAAAACTCATTAAAAGGGTCTGAAAAGCAGAAGGCCATCTTACTCTAATAAAATCACCATTAAGCATAAATCCCAATTCATTACAACCACAGAGTTACCTGTAAATTCTGTTTGCACAGAAAATGGTCATTATCTCTACTAGCAACTACTAGGCTTGAGCATACAGCACATGACAACCTAAAGTAAACTGACAAATACAACCAGAGTCAGTCAACAAATCGGTAATTGCCTTGGGAAAATATTGATTTCTTATTTGATGTGGGATTAAGTGTATTTTAATAGGGCTTCAATTACCTCCACCAGAGAAAGTCTTTTTTTCATTAATTCCGCATTAGGTTACATGAACATTTGTATTATAGCTATAATTACTTCAATTAAGCATACTTTCTGCATTTTTTAACTGTTATTTTAATAGCTAACAATGTATTTACAGTATGTTTTTCTTTTGAACCGGACCCGGGGTGGGGGGGAGGGAGGGGAAGGAGGGAGGGAAAGGGGGAAGAGGGGAGGGGGGGGGGAGTGGCACTTCCATATATATACATGTGCCACCCAAGCAGTTGCCTTTTTTCCAAATTTTCGTAGTGTGGGTATCAAAACACCAATCTCTCATACTGCAGGTCTAAAACTAGAACATCAATGATGTAGTAGCTCAACATATTTTGGGGGTGCTTAAGCCTGTTTTTTGTTGGTGGGTTGTTAATTCGAGTAGGCTGGGGTTGTTAGGAAAGAAATACATGTTTGATGTTTATTTTAGAGGGAAATGCAAGCAGGAGCTTTAATATCGTTGTGATACTAAAATATAAATGATGTAGTAGCTCAATATATGTTTTGGGGGTGGGTATAAGACTGTTTTTTGTTGGTAGGGAGTTACATTGGGTAGGCTTGGGTTTTTAGGAAAGGAATACAAGTTTATTTTAACAAAGTTTAATCAGCAGTGGTTCGACAAAAGGTTTTGGAATGTCTGGAAGGGTGGATAAACCTTACAGGGTCTAGCTCCTAACAATGACACTGCAATATCTTTATTATGGGACCCAAAACGCCAGACGTGTCGGAGGGAACTTAAGGGAATAGAGAGAGCAAAAAATCAAGTTCATGTGCATTTTTTGACAGTAATTGAGGGGCACTTTTCGTATAAAAAGGGGCACTCTTGTCAGTTGACAGTTTTTTCTTGTCACTTTTGACTTTTCCACACTTTCGGTAGGCAAAATCTGCCTATGGGTTAGAAGATTGGACCAATGTTGACAATTACCCATCGGGCAAACAAGTGAAAGGCTTCTTTTCAAAATTGCTGCTTAAAATATTATTAAGAGCATACCTGCTCCCACCACAGCCCTCGGTGTCGGTGCCCCTGGTACACTGTTATTCTTTAATTATGTCAAATGAATACTAAATGTATGTCACAATCGCTATGTATTTTGTGGTATTTGTGAGTGAGCGGATATCTAGTTGTTTTCAAGCTTGAAGAATACCTACAATAACTTCAAATAAGTTTCAGAAAGGTAATTTTCATACTGCACGTATCAAAAATCACCTATTTTCATACTGCAGGTATCAAAAATCACCTATTTTCATACTGCAGGTACAGTATCAAATATCACTTATTTTCATACTGCAGGTATCAAAAAACACTTATTTTCAGACTGCAGGTATCAAAAATCACTTATTTTCGCACTGCAGGTATCAAAATCACTTATTTTCATATTGCAGGTATCAAAAATCACTTATTTTTGTACTGCAGGTTTTAAAAATAATTTTTTTTTGTGCTGTAGATATCAAAATCATATACTGTAATACTGCAGTTACCAAAAAATCTCTCATTCTGCAGTTCAATTTTGAAATCTTGGGCGACACATACCTACCACTTTAGAATGGAAGTTCCCCCCGGAACCGAACCCTGCATATTTGAATTAATATGTTCAGAATTTGTTGCAATATTGTATAGTATTTGTGATATCCCACAGGCATAAAGTACATATGTGTATGGGTGGGGGGGGGGGGGTGGGAGGGGGGTAGAGGGAAGGGAGCAGGGGGTGGAGGGACAAGAAAGAAATTTGTTAAAATATTTTTTCCGCACTGCAAAACTTTTGCTTTTCAATCTTTTTTAGTATGCATATTGGCAACTTACTGTAGCAGTAAAATAACGCACCAATCATTTGTTGAGGCAATTTGTCTTGTCATATAAAGAAAATAAAATTTCACAGAAATATTCCTTCAATGTAATATTTAAATGACATAACCTTCTTAGTAATAATTTTGTGTATTTTAAACCCATGAAGCTAAATGGACATGCAGAGAAACAGAGAATTTATACTAATCAAGAACAGGTTTAAATTCTGAACAGAAGTCTTTACTACAATAGCACATGTATTTCATAAGTTAATCAATGTTTGAATAATTTTTAATGTACTTGCATAATTGTGATGTATGTAAAGTAAAAAACTTCAAATCTTTAATTTGATTCTTTAAATTTCTGTCCTATATTTCAGTCACAAAAAATGTTCAGACTGTTTTCTTCTGCCAACTTTTGATTCAAGGTATGATGAAGATTCAAACCATCTTGGCATAGGTGGGATCTGGGGGTACTCTATTTTCCGTGTTTTTATCTTTTGCATGGTGACTCTTTTCTGCGGGAAAGGGGAAAAGGGGGTGAGCTCAACCCTCTCAACAAAAAAATTGGGGCTTTTAATTATGTTCAGCTCCCCAAGAATTGTTCTAAAATGTCTAAAATTTTATAATATTGCAGATTTGCAATCTGGCTGAAGCGAATGGACTGGGTTTTAGGCACTACTTCAATCACAGGAACGTCTAAAATAATTCATTTAGGATTTGCGCTAACATGTTCCCCACTATTAAAGCCTTCGATTTTAGAAAAATTTATTGGAAATTTCACCCCTCCTCAATATTTTTTTCGTTCCACTGCTGGTTGCGGCTCAACTGCCCAGGTGAGATAAAAACAAGTGGGGTATTAAAAGGTTCTTCCTCCATACCAAAAATAAGATAACAAAATGTGATACTGTTGTAATAAATTTTAATGTTTGTTTATACTTGGATTATTTATTTATTTGTAAAGCAAAGAGCTTAACTGATAGTAATAAACCTTTTTATTTTCTTATTCCAAATTTTAGGCACAATTGCAGAATCCTTTGCATTATTGAAAGAATCATCTGTAGCAAGGATACACTTGAAGTAAAATATCAGTGCAGCCCAATACACCTTTTCTCTTGAATAGACTTCAAGTCCTATTTTCCCAGTGAAGCCCCATAGTCCTTCCCTCTCTAATTGTCAAAGTTCGCATCGTAGCCTCTGTAGCCCCCATAGCCTTCAAAAATGTATTTGATAACGGAATAAAGACATAGAAACAGACTAAATGCATATAGATAGATGCATTATCTAGATTTATATATCCCTATTTACCGCTATACAGTAATAACACTAAAAAATTAATACCAGGACAGTTTTTTTTCTTTTTAGTTTTTAACTTGATGATTTTCAAAACAATTTGCTGTCTTTATATGGGTCTTTATACGGGTCTTTATAGTAGTTGTTACTATTGTTTTTCAGGTTACTTTTGATATGAATTAATTATCTTGTCTGGATAATGGTACATCATTATGATCATAGTGAATAAAATTAGAGATAATTTAAGGAAAGCTATTAAGCCGCCACGATAACTGATGGTAAGCCTAGTGAACATACATAGCCAGCTGTTCTACCGCACACGCTTAAAACCACAGGTGTTCCTAGCGTTATGGCAACCTATATACTTAACACATATATAATTTAAAAAAAAGGTAGGTCCTTTTAACGCAACTTTTGAATCGTATATAAAAATTCCTTTTTAGACAACTCGCGAATCTTATTTACATTTTTTGACTCAACTCACATTTGCTGGAGACTCCCTTCTTCCTTTATAAGCCACAGTATTAGTTTTTTTTTTTCTGATGAGATGTACAAACGCTGGATTTTCTACCAACATTACAATCATGAGTGTAAAAGCCCAACAATATGCTGCAAACCAATTATGACGTCATCGCAACGTTTCTTTGGTTTGCAGCAAATTGATGGGCTTTTACACTGTCATGACTGTAATGTCGGTAGAAATTCCATCGTTTGTACATCTCATCAGAAAAAAGAAGAAATACTGTGGCTTATAAAAGAAGAAGGGAGTCTCCAGCAAATGTGAGTTGAGTCTTAAAATGTAATTAAGATTCGCAAGTTGTCAAAAAAAAAGAAGGAATTTTCATATACGGTTCGAAAGTTGCCTTAGAGAGTTACCTACCTTTTTTTAAAATATGTATTAGGTAGGCCTTTATTGTTTATATATGTATATATAGGTTGCCATAACGCTAGGAACACCTGTGCCTATAAGTAAAAGTTTTGGCCTATACTATTATTGGGCCTACACTGTGGTTACACTGAAGTTGACCGAACCTTCTTTTTAAGTTCTTATTGTTAAATCGCGAAAACATTGTCTTATTTCTACGTTTAAACTAAATAAATACCAAAGTACTCACCCACACGTACATATTTCACATATGCATTTCTTCGCCATATTTGCCTTTTACAGTTTCAAAATCATGCAGACCATTCGAGAAATTTTATCTTCCTGTAAATGTAAGCCTATGTTTTTATTTCTTTGATAATGGATCAGCGTTGTGCACACATGATCAAAAACAGAGTTTGGTGTTGCGCGGAAGTCGTTGTCAAGTAAATATTATGAATATTCATATCGCAAGTCTGCGCGATTTGTTCTTGGGTCTCGCGATGATCCAGAATAATGACATTTATTGATCCGTCAGTGTGTCATTCTGTCAGTGATATTATACGAATTATGCTTCTATATTATTATTAGTTGGGATTCATTGCCCTGATTTAGGGAGTTGTTATGTCTAGTATAGCAAACTCCATGCTTAAAAATCCGCCATCTTTTAATTAAGAATTATTTCAAAAAATTTAATTTAATGAAGAGAATATGTACTTTAAATTAAGTGCTATTTATGGATACGATGCTACAAAAAAATTCAGCAATGTTAATTCAGAAATTTATGGCGTTGTTTATATTCGCAAAAATCATGTAAATTGGCAACGTTGAGGAAGGCAGACGAAAAGTTCCGGTGCCAATCCGATATTTTAATAGCCACCTCCAAAACGTGATATGGAGAATGGTGTTGTTTATATATTTTTACTGTTTCAGAAACATAACAGAAAGTATTTATCACACCAAAATATTTTTGAAGACGGAGTCACAAAGATGGCAGATGTTGTACTAGACCATACACTGGTCAATGATTTGTTGATTTTTCCCAGAATGATAGGTTCTTATCTAAGAGGTCTTGTGTTTCTAATTTATTGGAGTTTCTTGATGATGTTACCAAATTAGTTGATTCTGGTCATAATGCGGATGTTATTTATTTAGATTTCTAAAAAGCATTTGATAAGGTTCCATTAGGCAGGCTCATGGTGAAAATAAAAGTACTTGGTGTGAAGGGAAAGTGTGCCAGTTGGATAAATTCTTGGTTAGTTGACAGGTCACAAAGAGTTGTTGTTAATGGTGAAGTATCTCCATGGAAAAAGGTTACAAGTGGTGTTCCGCACAGGGTTTCTTAATCTTCATTAATGATATAGATGTTTCCCTTGGCTTCAGGATTTGTAAAATTGCTGATGACACTAAGCTGTACAGGATTGTTGATGATGCTGGAGATTCTTCACTTTTGCAAACTGATCTGGATAAGTAAGTTTCTTGGTCCCAAACATGGCAGATGTCATTCAATGTTGTTGATGGTTCAAATCTTGGTTGTGTTGATCAAGAAAGGGATCTAGGTGTTGTCATTACTAGCAATCTGAAGCCTTCTAAAGAGTGTGCTTAAGCAGCTGCGAGGGCAAATAGGATGCTTGGTTTGATTATAAGAAATGTTCGTTTTCTTGGTAGAGAGGTTGTTCTTAATTTGCATAAGCAGTTAGTCAGGCCTCACCTTGAGTATGCTTTTCAGGCTTGGAGTCCCTTTTCTGAGAAGGATAAGTTCATTTTGGAGCAGGCTCAGCGAAGAGCCACTAGACTTATTCCCGAAGTAAGAAACCTCTCTTATGAATCTAGGTTGCAAATTCTTGGTTTGACCACGCTTGAGTTTAGAAAAGTACGTGGCGATATGATTCGGTTTTTAAGTTCCTATCTGGTAGTGATGCTTTGACTTCCTGTTATTTCTAGCATGTTTCAGGTAATCCTCATGTGACACGTGGTAACAGTTTGAAGTTGACCAAAAAGTTCTCACGGGTAGATATTCGGCGTTTTAGCTTTCGCGAAGAGTTGTTAATGAGTGGAATGGTTTGCCTGAGTGGGTAGTTAGCTCCAATTCTGTTTACAATTTCAAGGTCAACATTGATAAGTTCTTTACCAACTCTGGGCGTCTTTTTTTTTCTGGGTGATTTTTTTTTTCTTCTTTTTTGTTCGTGGTGGTGGTGGTGTTAGTTTGGGATTTTATGGGGTGACTAACCCTTCTTAGCTCGTAATCTTGTTATGTTTAGAGATAGTAAAGGCTGAAAGGAGAATGATATTATTTGAAATGAACGAGGGCAGTCTAACCAAAAACTTGTGTAAGCGGAAACTTCAACAGCCAAGTTAAGAAATTAAGTTAAGAAATTGTCAGCGTTGGTACGTACGCCACTTTCCACCTGCTGAAGTAATCTTGCAACCTGAATCTGAATAGGTTAAGGTAAAAGTAAAAGTAATGGAAACTTATAGTATAGCGCACATTCCTGTATGGACATTGGTATTTGCAAACTTACAGCTTAAGTCGGCAAAAATCCTTGTGGACAATCGAGCGAAACAAGTTTGAGGAAAAAACAGTTAACAAGTTTACTAAGCTAAATTTAGCTTTGAAACAGTTTAGACTTGGTAAATGTATATCAATGTCTGGTGCTCTGGCCAAGGAGGTACCTCCTTGGTCTGGCGGTAAAGCATTTTAATCTTTTAGTGTTTAAGCAGCTCGGGAAAGAAGGAGTATTTATATTCGTTTTAGCATGGGGAATGTGGAAAATCAGATTTTATGATTATTTCTTGTATTGATTATTATGTTTGGGATTAGGTTATCATCAATCATTACCAATGGCGATGATTATCATTGATTGTACATAATATATTATGTACATATTGTACATAATATTTATTTCATAATCATTTGAAATGTTATCTTGTTTCAAATTAATTGTACATATACTGTTTCTGAATATTTATTTTGAATATTTTTATACTCTCAGCAATTTCCAGCGTACGAAATTTAACATTTTGAACATTTTGAACTTTTTGATATCTTAAGTATTTTTATATTTTACTTGCCATAGCCATTTTTATCATCATTTTGTCTTTTAGAATTTAATTTGTATGTCATGTGAAGCGCATTCGTTACGTTGTATTTATAATGTCTGTATTGCGCTATATAAGTTGTTAATAATAATAATAATAATAATAATAATAATAATATATTGATAAGTTCATTACTAACTCTAGACGTCTTTTTTTGTTTTGTTTTTTGTTTTATTGAGGTGGTGGTGGTGTTAGTTTGGGCTTTTTATGGAGTGGCTCACCCTTCTTAGCCCGTTATCTTGTTATGTTATGTTATATGGAAGCACTGGTGTTCTTTGTTTTTGTTTTTAGCAGGGGCCAATCTATTTTATTTATGACGTCTTTATTTATTGTATCTATTCTATTTTATGATATATTAATTAAAACCTACATCACCCTGTTATCTTTCTTTGCTTTTCGTTTTTGAGGAAACCTACTGAGGGCCGGTTTATGGATTACAGACTGACAGAGGCGCGTATGAAGTAGAGGCACCCACGAAAACGGTTTCCAGGTTGCATGCATGCTTTATTTTGATGACAAATTGTGAAATTATTTACATAAAATTAAAATTTTGTTGAAATTTTGTTCCATTTTGGAACAGTTCCTAAAACTTTCTCGACATTGCAGTGCTTTTCTGGATAAAGAAAAACATTTTCTGAATATTGAAGAAAAATTCCCGAAAATTGAAAATTTCACAAACATACAGGAAAACTTTCGGAAAGTGAAGGAGATTTCCTTAAAATTGACGGCGATCTCCTTAAAATTCATGAAAATTTCGCAAAAATTTAAGAAAAGTTTCTGAAAATAAAGACAATTTTATGAAATAAAGAAAAATCCCTGAAAATGAAAACAAATTCCTGTAAATTTCAGAAGAATTCCCAAACATTTCCCAGGAATTTTCCCAATTAGCATGGGCAAAAAGATAAAGGCCCATTTAAAAATTGAATTGCTTTGAAAATTCAGTATGGCTCCCATGCGCGCATGGCCCTGATGATAAGAACTTCACCTCCGTATCCAAAGGCTTTTGGTTTTATATTGTAGAATATGGCCCTTGAAAATGTTGGTTCCAAATTGAAATTTTTGATAAATGCCTGAAGCTTTTATCAAAAAGTGCAGATTTTTGGGTCAATATTAAAATTTTGGGGCCAAAACGAAAGATGTTTGATAAAATTTGAGAGGATTTTTTGTGCAAACTGTAAAAGGTTTGGACCAAAATTAACGATAGCTCAGTCGATACGATTGCAAAATATGCCACACATGGTTCATTTGATGATTTAGTTAATCATATTTATGGCTTCGACAGAATTATGGGAGGTGAGAGGAGGCAAAGCCTCCGATACCCCCCTTAGGCACATCACTGCTTTCTTTTTTACTATCCATACAAAAAAAATATGCTATAACAGCCCTTTTTTAAAGGGTGTTCTTGTTGGACCATGGAAGTAGTATCTCCATGTTTGGACAAATAACTACTACCTGCCCTGGTCAAGAGCGATGAATGTAATGGATTAGTTTAGTAGTCAAGCCTGTATGAAAGAGAACTTCAAAAGAAACAAAATGGTAAAGAAAGCGTTCAAAATCTTATTCTGTTAAAAAGATATGTAAGTTTAAAGTTTTGTTTAATTGGTGTAGAAATGACTGGTTTAGTAAGTCTACAATGGAAAGTTGGCGCATGCATCCTCACATTCTTAACAATTGTTAATGTATTTAAAAAAATATTATTATTCAACTTTTATACTATTTGAATTATTTTCTCTCGAACTTTCTCCAGGTGGTCAATTTTAATTAGCTTACCCTTACAAGATTATATTACACTACGTTCCTATCTGATGGTTCTTAAGCCAGAAAATCGCAGGACAATATATGATATTTGAGGAATCTGAGGCTGTGATGTCACAACTAGTCTGATTTCAGTAGTTTCAGCAAAATGTGACTTAAATATCTCCTTAACGGAAAAAGATTTTGTTTCAATTAAAGTCCTCTTTCATAAAAGATGGACTTGCCTGACCATTTTACCAATCCTTTAAAACATTACTTGAAGGTCTTCGCACAGCAACTACGATAATTCCTGTTTTACTCCCGTGAAAAAAATAATACATACAATTCTGAGTCACAGTTTAAATTATGAATATATTACCAAGGAACTATATGCACATGACGGCGCGAAGGACCGGGGCCACTTGGGAGCGTGCCCCCCCCCTCTAATCTTTTCAGAGGAAAATTGCCCTTTTCAGAGAAAAAGGTGCTATTTTCACAGGAGGACAAGTCCCTGGGACAAGTGCTCTCTATTTCAGAGAAGAAACGTGTCCTTTCAAACATTAATAAGCTTCCCTTTGAATAATTGTTTGCACATACTGACATAGCTTTTCTCTGATTTATCACATCTTCCTCCTCTCACAGACATCCGTGGTGTAGTGTTAGTGCTTTGTCCTCTCACCCGAACTTCTCGGTCCGAGTTTGTATCCCGGTGGGTCTGCAACCATTGAGTTCACAATTGCTTATCAAAGGCCGTGGCTGTCTTGATATAATGTCCAGCACTGGATGCTTTTGGGACGTTAAACCTTGTTATGCTATGCTATGCTATTTAAAAATTAAAACTCCCTTGGATAGGTCTGCAGCTGAGAGTCAGATTGTAAAGTTGTTATGCTCCCACGGCCAGGATTTCGCCGCGCTAGAGCAAACAGAACGTTGTGTTTGGAAACTTCAAATCCCGAACAAAAAAATAAATCAGTAATTGTTTCCAAAATTGGTTAGCCTCATAATTTTGGTTAGCTCTTTTCTCAGAAACATTTATTAGTTAAGATGGTTAATTCTTTTTTACTTTTAATTCGTGCTTTTTTGAGAGAAGGACGCGAGATCGAAAATCGTCAGAAATCATGTCAATGGTAAGAAATAACGTTAGGCTAGGCCTAACGTTAGAACATATTAGACCCTGACCAGAAACGAGTAAACATTTGCTATCCATTGCGTTAAACTTTAAAAGCTGCGAAGAAAAAAACCGTCTGACCGTAGCTCCCTACAATTATCAAACATAATTTTGTCAAAGACCGAGCTGGTTTACAATAAACAATGACAATATCTTCCATTTCTCCCCTCCAGAAGCCTGTACTGTCACTGACATTTATTCCGTGATATATATATCCTATCACGGAATAAGTGTCAGTGTACAAGGTGTAGGCTCTTGGAGGGGACAAATAGAAGACATTGCCTAAACAGTAAACAATGCATGTTAGATTTCAGGCTAGTACGAATCTTCAAACTCCAACTCGTTCGCTCTGAATCTCTGATTTAGAATATGAACGATTACATACATACAAATTGTCCATGCTTAGTCAAGCAAAGTAAAATTAACTGTATGGGCCTCAACGCTGATGCCATTTTTAATCTTATCCATGGTATAGTTTCAGGCTAAATAAGAGAGACTCAACCCTTTCCAAAGTCTTGTTTTTTTTCTCAATTGCCTTTAAACACAGTTTTGTTAAATTATCTATTCAGTGACTTAACTCCCAACTCGTTTGCTCTGAATCTCTGATTTAGAGTATGAACGATTACATTCATAAATATTTTACATGCTTTGGCCTAAGCAAAGTCAAATTAATTTTATGGGCTTCAACGCTGATGCCATACTTACTCTTATCCATGGTATAGTTTCAGGGCTAAATAGGAGAGATACAATCTTTTCCAAAGTCTTGTTTCTTGATTTTTCAAGCGCCTTTAAAATAGTATTGCCAAAAAGTTTGGGTGACTTAACCAATTTCATTGAAGAAAAGTGGCTTATCCACTGGCTGGCGGACTTCCTACAAGGAAAGTCTAGACAAGTAAAACTACAAAAAGATACTCTGATAAATCAAAAATAAAAATTGGTGTTCCTCAGGGAGTTCCACTTTCGGCATTATTATTTACTATATTTACTAAAGAAAGTCGTTTAGACTCAAATTATCAAATATGGTGATGATACAACCATTTCATGCAATATCTCCAAGCAGACCCATCGCATTTTGTCAATAGATTTGTGGATACGTGCGGAGAGAAAAATCTGCTTCTTAATCTTAACCCAAAAAATCAAAGGAAATGGATTTTTAAAATATAAACATAAAACATAAAGGGTTAATTGAAACAAAGAATGAGAGAATGGTTATTTGTGGTGATTTTGTCGAACGTACATCCTGTACAACCTATCTGGGAGTCAGCATGATTCCATCGATGATTAGTTATCGTTTTCTAACCATATTTTGAAGATGTTGTTTGAAGTGTATTACATTGTCTTTACATTAACCTACATGTATCGTTTCTTATTTTCCTGAAACTAGGATTAAGATATTTACAGCCTCCATCTTGCCTTATATCATTTACAGTCCCAGTTTTGGTTTTTATGCAAACAGGGCAAAGAATTTTGAGATAAAGGGTTAGTGGTCAAGCAAGTTTATTTATATGAAAGAGGACTTGAAATGGTAAAGAAAGTATTCAAACATCGTATTATGTTAAGAAGATATTCAAATTAAGCTCTGTTTTTCTGTGTAGAAATGACTGGTGTAGTAAGAACTATAGAAGGTTGGTGTTCTCATCATCATGCTTAACAAGTTTTACAGGGTTCGAAATTAGCATTGGTTTACCTCTTGCCCATTGGACTTTCTCACCTCACATTTCACTAGCCTTGCTAAACTTTTCACAAGCCTTTTTCTTTGTGTCTGACATGAACATACTGCAATTTTATGATGATGCGACTAGCCCGATGGGCTTGAATAATGGAAATTGTGCTAGGCCATACGTAAAATTAACTAGCACCGGGCTAGTGGGCTTATTCTTATTTCCAGCAGTAAATTTTAAATATATTTTCAAAAAAATGTATTTAACGTTTTTACTATTAAAATTATTTTCCTCAAACTCTCTTCAGGTGGTATAATTAACCTTACTGGATTCTATTTTCCTACTTTCCCAGCATATCCAATGGTTTCTTAAGCCACAAAATTGCAAGTCAAAATATGATAAAATACACAACGACTTTGAGGAATCTGAGACTGTATGATGTCACAAGTAGTCTGATATCAGTCATTTCTACACGAATGATACCAAACTTCAAACATAAATATCTTTTTAAAGGAGACATAAAGTCAAACATTCCAACATGATATATAATAACAAATTACAGAATAAATCAACTACCAAAAAGTGCAAAACCCCAGCATAAAATCTTATCACACTCTCAACTTATCCAAGGTTGAAGTTGCAACATGGACATTTTGTCTTATTTTTTGAATTTGTGCCACTGATGACATAAATTGCCCTATGTGCTAGGCCGGCGATTCTTAATAGGCGGCCTGCGGGCCAAATCTAGCTCACCAGACAATCCACTCTGGCCCGCGAACAATAGTTGTATCCGGAAAAAAAAAAATCTGAATGAGATTGGTAAAAATCCTAAAATACTTGTTTATTTTGGGTTTTTCCTAGGCAGATCTGTGCACTATAACATCATGCAAAATGTTATCTTTAGTTCTGTTATAAAATGGGCAGACTTGGTTTGTCAAAGGAAGGCTGATAAGAGAACCGAAGACATCTGGCATACATCCTTCTTATCACACACACTCTCAGCTTGTTTGTTTTCAGAGATTGTTTTAACAGGTTTTGTTTGTCACGTGATGCTGGTTTTGTCATGCGATTGGCCCATGGACTGAGGCTGTTGTGAAATGATGGCCCTTGGAAATAATTAATTAAGAACCTTTCTGCTAGGCACACTAGCACACATAATGTATTTCTTTAGAATTATCTTTAAAATTTTCTTTCAAAAATGCTTTGATATGAAGTTCTAAGGGTGTAAAACATTACTATCATATACAAAAAAAAATCCATTGGCCTATGCAAAGAAAAATTATTTCTTAGAAGTTTAAAAATAGATTATAAAGAAATACATTAATATTCTTACGCTAAATTGTTTTGTGCGATGTGAAATTTCTTCAGATGACTTAAATTTGTTATCTCTATCATATTAGATGAAGAAAATATGAAACTGAAATATCTCCTTCACCATTTTGTTTCTTTTGAGGCACTCATTTATATAAGATGAACTTACTAGCCCCTAAAATCATTCTTTTAAATGCTATGTGTTTTGCCACTAGGATGTTTCTGAAAAACAGTTTTGTATTTATGAGAATCATTACACTTAAACTAGCTTGAGAGGTCATTGTCAGAGCTGCTACTGTAAACGTCGGCAGTAATGCTTTTTCTTCAACAAAGGAGTAAAATCACACAAATCCATGAATTTGTGAAAGACTCACAAAATTTGGGGGTCTGCATTTTGAATGATAGTAATATGAAAATAAACTACTTATTTATAGACTGCAGAGTTTGATTCAGTGAGTCATTTTTAATCTCTGGCAGACAAATAATACATGTAAAAACATCAAGATATCTGGACCAAAAATATCACGATCAGAAAGTCTTGAGGTCTTTCCTTCACAGAACTCAAAGCTCTTTGTAGTAGGGTATTTAGAGGGGTACCAGACCGAAAAGTCATGTTATTTTTTATGTGGTCCCCCCAAAAATTGAATGCTTATCTAGCAAGCAAAAGTATAACAATTTTCTGATTAATATTGAAGTGATCTTTGCCCTCACATCATCTGTGGGCTATGGAGGCATGAAGTTTATAGATCTGTTGTGGACAATGTATCTGTAGAATACACAAAAGTGAGCGCCTGCACTTTTTGGTCTAGTGCTCCTTTAACACTTGATGTCCATACACCGTCAATGGAAGGGTCATATCAATGTAATTTTTTTGTAAAAACAAAGGTCTAACCCGGTTTTCCACATATGCAGACAGATACGCTGGACATCAAAGCAGAAGCACATCATTTGCAGCTCTTGCTCCCCATTCAGCTGTTGAGAGAAGTGGCAATGGTTGAGTGGCACTCGCCGTCCTTTGGAGGGGACGTTAAGCTGTCGGTCCCGATGATAGGACAGTCACACCCTACCGGCTTCTCTGAACACAATTCGAGACGAGCAGCATGAAGATGCGGTGTTCATTCACTTCCCTGAGCTAATGGATGGATGATGGGCTGTTTGAGCAGCTCTCCCCTATACTAATGCCTCAATGTTTGTAAAGCGCTCTTGATTATACTTGTATAAAAAGGGTGCTATATAAAATAATTACTATTACTTCAATTTCCTCTTCAGGTGGGTCTCTGGCAGGGGCAGGGATGGAAAGATGAAGCACTACCTCCTGAAATTTGAAAACAAGTGACATCTGCTGGACAGGTCATGAAGATCAGGTCAAATGTCAGATGCTGTCTGGAATAAATGTTCGAGGCTCGGGATACAGTATCAATCAAGACTGAAAAGGTGCCGTTCTTGTATTTGGAAAATAATCAAGCTGTGTGTCGATTGGAGATGGCACCTTTCTCAGTCAAAATCATGCTGGAGACTTTCCAGTGATGATATATGGTTTATTATTATTTGAAATAACAATTTAAGCAGTTTGATTAGGAAGCCAGTTTAAGGAACAGTGTTTTCCTTCTTTGAAATGGGACACATTTTAGAAAAGCGATTTCTTTCTTATTTGGACATAAAACTGCTCCCACATCTTTCCAGAGGTTTTTAGGTAGCGCATTGGGATTGAATATCTTTCTCTTTGATACTGTGTATGATACGTCATCACTATCCTAGAATTTACAGCTAGTGCTTCTCAATTAATGGGTAAAGAATCTCCATTAAAGGCCACCCTTGATGACTCACAATGTTTTTATTAATTTAAAATTTATATAGTCCATAACCTACCTACATTAAAGCCAGACTTTTTTTAATGAAGTGTGGTACTGCAAATTAAACCTACAGTTATTCAAGGATGGTACATTGTACAGTGATGTAGCTTGTATGGAGGGATTTCATCAGGTGATTCTAACTCAACTGGTCTGCATTTTGCAGGGCAGTGGCGTCATTGCGTTTCACGCATCTTCACACAGCTCTGTAACATCACACATACAGCAAACATACTACATGCTAACCTACCAGTACAAGTTCAGCATATTTTACTTATTGCAGTTTTTTGCCGCTTCCAATTTTTCTTCATATTTTCCTTAAGTAAGTTATATTTTCATTGGGGTATATAAAGAGTAACTTTAACGTAACGCCATCTAATTGTTGTTAAATTTGGACAAAGCCTACATATCTGATATGAAGTGCCCGCTGCAAATCCTAGTGTGTAAGGCATACCGTAGGTTGAAAGCCATTGCATCGTCAACAGGAATCCACTTCGAACGTCGATCAGGATCAGATGGAAATCGAAAAATGTGTTTTTATTCCCCTGCACACATATATTAGTGCAAACGATGGTACAGCAAGATTCTAGCATAATTATCTTACAAAAATAATCTTATATAAGAACATGCAAACGTTTGTAAGTCTAATTAAGTGTACAGCAGACGATGTGGTTTTGACTGACAAAATGGCGATGTAAACAAGTCACGATACCTTGTGATCAGCTGAAACACCCTAATATATGTGAGGAACAACAGATTTACCAAGTTTGGTTTAGTGCTACTGTACATGGTATTCAAAGTGTGGTACTGCAAATTAAAGCAACGGTTATTTAAGGATGGTACATTGTACAGCGTGGTTACATGACTGGAAGAAAATCAAGTGTTGCCTTATGCATACAGGACAAGGAAGCAGATCATGAAATGCATCCCCTAATTCTACAAAAATTAAACCTTGTTGGAAAATGGATGAAGAAATTAAGGCAAAACATTCCACTGGTTAGAGTTAAAAAAGCATGTGGAGGAGGGATAAAAGGTTGTCAGTCAAATTTGCTGGTAGTTTGCTAATTTTCCAACAAAATTTTGGTAGTAAATCTTCCTTGAGCAATTCTTGTCTTCAAAATATGCCTAACAGGAATGTTTAAGATATTAATGAGTTTTGCTTTAAGAATCCATTTTAACTAAAATAATCGGAAAGATGTTAGTCTTTCAGTTTTAAAGTTTTTCTGATAAATGTTTTTGGAAAAGAAATTCAGAATTATTGAGACAAAGAAGTTTTTTCTGAGTGGCATCCAAAAATTAAATTGCTTAAGTAAACAGGCTGATGGAAGGACTTCAAGGTTAGGGGTACGCTGCCCAGGGCTTGGGTGGATTAGAGGGAGGGGGCCTGGAAAATATCAAATATTAAATATATGCGACATTTGATATTATGTATACTTTATAGGAAATGATAAGTTTTATATTGAATGGGTGTTTATTTAATTGTTGTCAGTCAGAAAATTGCCAGCAATGTTCTTTTCACAAAACTTGCAAGGATTGAAAACTTGGCTGTGGTGGCATTATTGTCTGAGACCTGTGCTGGCTCTGAGAGGTAACTCACTACTTATGATTTTTTCTTGCTGCATCTTATTAAGGTGGATTTTTGCTTATATTCACAGTAATGAAAAATGTTTGTGCTCAATGTAAACTAGGTAACGTGGAGAACTTCATTCCATACCACTGTTACGCAGCAAGTCATTTGCAAACATGCAAGTAATTTCCCATTTTGAAAAGGCCCAATTAACTTGCATTGAAAACTTTCCTTCATAAATTGCAAACCGTTCAATAAAGGCAATTGTATAGAAATAACGAGCAGGAAAATCAATCACAACGAAGCTACAAAATTGCCTCTAAAATAAAGTTGATTGTGTTAATTAATTTTGACTTTTTGAGTAAATGTTTAGATAACAAAAACTTCTTTCGCAGTATTTAGTATAAATAGGGTTAGTGTATGATTTTTTTAAGCTGACCAAAAATGATCAATGTTTTTAATTTTCATCATTTTCATGTTTATGAACAAGTTTCTATTTGGATCATAGATATCGATCTGAAATTAGTGGCCTTGCCTTGTCTTTCTATTAAGTAACAATTTAAGTCCTTTATAAAGACATGTGAGTGATGATTTATAAATGTAGCTGAAATTGATCAATTTTCTCATCAAAATAGCTAAGTATTGTCAATTATGCAAAAAATAGGTGAAATTAACTTGGAAAATAGATGCAATCAACTAAATAGCTGAAATCTCACATGCTGAAAGTGATCAATTTTCTCATCAAAATAGTTAAAGTATTGTCAATTATGCAAAAAATAGGTGAAATTAGCTTGGAAAATAGCTTAACTCAGCTACATATTCGAAGTCTTACATGCTGAAATTAATCCACTTTCTTATCAAAATAGCTTATTGTCAATTATGCAGAAAATAGGCGAAATTAGCTTGGAAAATAGCTGATATCAACTAAATAGCTGAAGTTTCACATGCTGAAAGTGATCAATTTTCTCATCAAAATGCTGAAAGTGAGCTCAAGCTTTTCATCTGAAATTAAATTTTTTATCAAAATAGCTTATTGTCAAGTTATGCAGACAATAGGTTAAATTAGCTTGGAAAATAGCTGCAAGTGAGGATGTTCTAGACTTGGTAACTATTTTGTTTTCTAATTTCTGAAATAATATCAATTGCAAATTTTGACCACCTTCTTTAGTCCAGTACACATTCCAGTTGTAAGGGCACAAAGCTTATTTGTCTGGGTGGTAATGTTTTAAATGAAGTGAAATTCTGTTTGAACCAAGGTAAACTGTAGTTGGAGTAAGAATTGATATTATATTTTCTTGTCCTGACCAATAACTTTGGTAAAATTATGAAATTATGTTATTTGAAAATAGAATGTTGAGAGTATTTTCGGCTGCATTTCCAGCTTAGCAGCCAAAGAGGTTTAACAAAGGCTTATTAATTTATGCAGAAATTAGGTGTATAGTGAATGTGTATGGCTTAACACTCCCTCCCCACCCCCCTCCCCCCCTCCCCTGCAATATTTACTCAAAACTAAGTCCCAGTAACTAGAAATTTGGTGGATATTTCAGGATATAATTAAGCAGCAATTTTTTTTTTTCCTGTTAAAGGTTAGCCCAAACATTTGTGCAGATTTTTAATTCAAAATGGATGTTTTTGTTCAAAATTGAAGATGGTTTTGTTTAAATTGAAGATGTTTTTGTCCAAAAAAGACCAATTTTAGGTACAAATTGATATATTTTAGAAGAGAAAAAAAAGAACATATTTTAAGGTCATCTACTGGGGAAAACAATGCCCTCCCTTTAAATATGCCACTGTCTTGTCTTACTTAATTTAGTAACAAATTAGTGAGAAGACAGGTCTCCCAACCTCCAGGATTGGCATTTCTTGATTGATTCTTCTCCATTTCTTGATTCTTTTTTTGTTACAATATCAGTGAGTTTAAAGCTGCATAATCTGTACAATTTCATCCTCATTATCAGTTGAGAAGTTTATATCAAGAAAAAAGTAACAAAATGGATTTGCAGTTGGAAGTTCAAGATTTGAATCTGTGGCTTTCAAAGTTAGAGATCCGTGGGAAGCACTTTGTTATTTTTTACAGGTACTGCAATTAAATATCAATTTTTTGTATATTTTTTAATTAAATGCATTTCAGGGCATAATATTTGCCAAAGTAAAAAATGTTAGGGTGAAATCAAAATCAAATTATTTGCCAGGGAGGGTGGACATGTTTGTAGTCAACACTTTTTTACAAGAGGAACACTACTTGTAATTAATTATTTCAATTTTGTAACAAATTTGACAGATACTACAACTAGAGTTTCTGCATCTTTTTGTCAGTCTATTGAAATATTTGCCATGCGAAGTGTAGCATAAAAATGTTAACCAAGTGTGTTGTTAATTATTTTAATTTTGTTTGACAAGGGCTTAACAGCACCACGACAGTTAGGGAAAATTGTGCATGAGAGGTTAGATCATTCCAGAGGTAGGAAGGAAAGAAAACAGGGGAGATTGAGAGAAACACAAGAACTGAAAGCCAGAAAGCTGGGATCGAGAAAGGAGGTGCATGGGTGAAAAAAACAAAGTAGAGAGAGGGGGGTGGGAGAGGACTAAATATGGTTGCAGAGGGAAGCACGGTGAAGGAAGGAAGGTTTTTCTAAATGAGCTCGGCTATTGAGTTGTGGTAAGCTCTGGGAAGGTTGTACAGGGGGCAAGCAAGGAGAACGTGATGGACTGTGAGGGTGCAATGACAATTGTTGCAGAGGGAGCCAACAAGGAGGTGGGAGTGAATGAGGTGGGTGTGACCTATTCTAAGATGGGTAATGTGAACGTTGTCGACACGGGAGAGGTGGTGGATGGTGAGTTTGATCAGAATGGTGGGCTGGATGACATGGAGTTTGTTTTCAATTTAGAGTCCATAAGGTTTGCCAGTGGTCACGAACAAGGAAGCAATAAGCGGTTTGATGTCAATTTTGTAACAAATTTGATAGATATTACAACTAGTTTCTGTATCTTTTTATTAGTCTATTGAAATATTTGCTATGCGAAGTGTAGCATGAAAATGTTAACTCTTCAATAAAGAAGTCCAAAATAGATCTGATACCAACAAAAGTTGTCGTGTTTTTTCATACAATTGTATTTGTGCGTGCAAGGGTGTTTCCTTCTTTCAAATGAAAGGCATGATCCACCAGCTCAAACAGAGTTCATAATCTACAAATTTGTTTGCTTTCTATAGGTCGTTAGAGACCTTCCTGGAATAATCTTCAACCATCCCCCTGACCTTTGAAGAGATAATTATCCCTTATAATTCCAGGACTTTAACATTCAATTGTATCATTTTACTTCAAGGCTATGAGGACCTAAAACAATTGAAGTCCGGGGTTTTAAAATATTTTTGTTGTGCTTATATTTGGTTTAGTACTTCATAGAATACTTATTAGTGTCATTGCCTTACCAAAGAAATCTTATATTTTTAAGGCTCATTCAGTTTCTTGAGGTTTAAAGATTTTTCAGTATACAAATTTGTAGTATATAAAAGGGTAGCTCAAAATCTTAAGACTTTTCTGAGCAGATGAATATAAAATCTTTCTGTCCATATACATTGACCAAAATGATTTGACAGAATTTAGGTATGCCATTGATAAAATTCACAAAGAGCTCGATGATTCTTCAAAATCAGTTTCCTGTTTTCTACTTTTGTTTCGAACTCTCTGCTGGCAGCATTCCTAAAAGAAAAGGTATAAAGCTCGGAACAATAACCCTTTCTACATGGTAAGAACCCAAATGAAAATACATAATATTAGGACCAAGATCCTGGCAATAATAGACCACAATGCATCACTTCATTATGGAATAATTTATTACATCTTTTGTTAATCCTATTCCAAATGTTTTATTTATTTCTCAGACTTACAGCTGTTTTTTAATCACTTCTTAAAAGGTACATGGACAGGTACAAAAGTTTTCTGTTCAACCACTGACCGAAAAGAGCCTTTAATTCCGAGTTGAATGGTCTTTGAATTTTGAAAATAGCGTGTGTAGTTTTCAAGTTATGAGTAGCCAAATTTGATAATTTTTTAATTTATTGAAAAAATGTGATGTATGAACTAGAAAACACTCCAAAATGCTTTTGTTTTTCTTTATATTTATTCCCTTAATTTCAGATCTTAAAAATGTTTAAACTGCCTTTTTTAGCTTCAAATTGGTTGGGGGTATCTCTCTAAGGTGCCAAGTCTGGAACAGACATTGGCGATCATGGCCCTCCAGTCACTTCTGTTTAGAGCTAAATGCATAAACTTATTGTTACTTAGGCTGATGTTTGTTGCCCAGTTGTTTAAGCCTTGGACATACATGTATTTAACTCGCTGCCTTCCTCTGCTTCTTTTGCCCTTAATTTTCCCACATACTGCAAGCTGGTTCAACCCACCCGCCTGATAAACTTGCCCGAAAAATTCCATCTGTCTTCTATTGATGGCATTGTGTAGGGCATTGAGTAGGGACTGTCCATGCCTGAAGCTATCAGGGTATAGTAAAGATAAAATCCTCTTCATTATAATTATTCTTTTTTTTAAAAGAAATGGCAGAGGGTTAAAAAACATTGGATTTACATGAGAGAATAGAGACTATGTCCCCTTCACATATCTCAAGAGTAACACAAACAAATTGCACAAAAAGCTGTAAAATGGCAAATTTTTAACTGATTTTGATGAAATTGTATTTTCTTGCTTCATGGTTTTTAGGGGATTTCAAATCAATTTAGCTAAGGTTGCCTCTACCTGTCCATATACCTTTAAGATTACTGAATTCCTTTAACAATGACACCTGTATTAAAAAATGAAACATTTGTTATTTTAAATTTCCTATGAGCTAGAAAAAAACCACCATTTATTTTTGACCAGGAGTTTCTCCTCCATGTGATTTTACAAACTAAAGATTTTGCATCATGAATCGACTTTCTCCTAGCTTTAGGAAAAGATCTTAGTCAACCATTACAAGTAAAAATGCACTGCTCATAGCAAATACAACAGGGGTTTAAAACGACCATAATTCATTAAGAATTTTTGGCCCTTAGACCCCTCCAACCCGACACCCTCGATGTTCTCAAAATCAAGGGTAATCCACACCATTCAACCCAAGAGACTCTTCACAATTCATTGACTAGCATCCAGCTATTGTTACACATACACAACACAGGGGTAATCTACAGTATACCTTCTTAACTGACAGCATCTTCATATTCTATTCACAGTTCACTTGTTAGCAACCAGGACTGTTACACTATACAATATAGGTCAATCACCTGGGGCTCAAGCCACATAATTGCTGTTCAGTGAGGCAAATAAGATTTAGTACTTGGCTGAGCCTACATATAAATATACATTATATGCTTGGGAGGACTGTGCAAAACCCATAAATCATTGATAGACCATTCCTCCTAAAGATGGTTATTTTTGTCACTTTTTTAGATTCAAGTATAATAAACTTACTGTTAATAAATGTGGAACTCTTGAAAGAAAAAAAAGTATTTCATGAGAAATACTCCCATTGTAAAATTCTTCATAAGTTGAAAAGATGTAATGCTAGTTCTGTATTCATTAAATTGCATACTGGCAAAGAAGACTCACCCAAGTTATTATTATTCTATTTGCACAAACCATTTTGGAGCATTTCATTTACTTCCAAATGGCTGAACAGGATTTTGATCAAAAGATGTAGAATGATCCCACAAAATTAAATTGTACACAAAAGCATCCTCTGCTGAGGAGGAGTCAAATTACCCACCAGGGAGAAAACAAATAAACTCTTCATCAACTAGAGGTTCTGAAATATCACATTGATATTCTAAGACCTTGAATCTCAGTATTTTGTTTCCAGGAGGAAGATTGAGTAATTATCAGGGAATACATACGAAAAGATTTTTGTTGATATAAAAGAACATAGAGGGGAGAGGCAGAGAGAGTATCTTTGTGGTTAAACCATGCTATGTAAGATCTGATCTGTTTTAAATCTCATCAACAAAATTACATTTGCAACAATTCAAAATATAGCTTACAGTGGAAACATACATATCATGGTTTATGTTTTAAAAAAAAACACTTCTGGCAAAAGACATAACCTTTCTGAAAGTTGTGCAAACAGTTCTTCATAAAACATCACTGAAAGTATCTTGAATTCCTTGTATCCTCACTTCTTGCAAATCGATTTGGAATGATATGAAAGAAGTTCCTTCAGCAAGTAGAAATCAAATTACAATTTCAGTCTAAAGGGCTTTCTACAAGTTTAGAATTCCCCTTCTATTTTTATCTGTCCGAACACAGAGTCTTTGAATAAATTCACTTCTTCTCTTCCTTCTTCTTCTTCTCTGCCTCCGCCTTGGCATTCTCTTCTTCGTATGCTTTGATGTACTCCTGAAGTTCATCGTTAGGAAGGATGGAAATCTTGGTCTTGTTGTTCTCACGAGTCAATGTTGCTATTTCCACTGAAAGGAATGACACCCAAAAGTAAGAATGATTACCAAATACCATGAAAATCAATATTTCTTGCATGAACCCTTATTGTATTCTTTGATTTATTACAAAAACACTTTTAACATTTTTCATGCAAAATATTATTATTGACCAGTGCTCATGACTCATTTTGCTTTCAAGTCATTGCAAGGTTGTTTTGTAACTTGGCACCCAAATAGTTTGGCTTTCAAATGAGAGTTGCATCAAGAAAATTATCATGAAACTTGATGAAAAGAGATGCCATGGAAAAAATACCAACAATACTAAGATTGTACCTTGTTTTTAAAATGCACCAAATACTACCTATTTAACATCAACCCAATCAAGAATGTGACCAAATTCAGACCCCTAGTTTTGCAGGGGCAGTCCGCCCGCCTAACTCTCTGTGGATCCACCCTGCCCCCTCATCAGAAAAAGATTGAAAATTATTTAAAAAAAACTTAATCACCTTAATGAACCTCATGAGTACAGAACACAGAATGATAGCATAGTAAGTAATTGTCCTGTTTGGCTAATGACTGGTCCTTATCAATTAGAATAATTGCATTCCGAGCCTCTTTAGGTATGATTTAGCAAAAATCCCAGAGCTTATTTACCAGGGGCTTGAGCCTTAAGGGGCCCTAGACTTCATGTCGAAAAGACACATCGCTTTGTGTGCACATTAATGTGCCCCTCAACAAGTCTAGCACCCTGCCCCTTTTTAAATCAAGCTAGGGGTCTGAAATTGAGCTATTTTATTAATGGTGTGAATATGAAATAACATGATAGTACTACAAAAAATTCCTCCCTTTCGAGGCCTACTAAGAATCAGAGTTGAAATTAATGATACAATTTCCCATGGTTCTGAATAAAGGTGTCAAAAATCTTCCCACAAAAAATTGTGAGAGAATAATATTAATGTAGGGAATACATCTTTATATTCTGTTGGTTGGATATCCAGGTACTTCGCGACCCGAGGTCATCAGACTGCATAGTAACCGCGCGCATGGAGTGAAAACAAAGTGATCAGCTGTGTTGTTTATATATATCATATGTACAAGAGACAGTAAACACATAATGGACTTGACGTTGGTGCCATGCGCAATGCTTTTATTTTCACTCCAGCAAATGACGTCATCTCCCGGAAGTCACCTGGCACCAACCAATAGAATCCTTCACAATTTAAATGTACTTTTCCATCACACAATTACATGGGGAACGTTTTTAAAGCACATATTTACCACATATGCTGTTGTTTACTCAAGAAATAATAAAAACAAATTTAAAAGATTTTTCTTTCTTCCTGTGAATTCCTGATTTTCCCGTGGTGATAACCGACAGAACCATAGACTTTTTCCAGCTCCGCCAAGAATGAGGCCCATTTTTTGGTCAAATCTTGGCTATTCCTCATCAATATTACAAAGAAAGATTGCAGACTCCTTGCAGTAATGCTAATAACCACCTTTTTTTCCCCCACAGGATTTTTTGAGGCACTTGATTCTGACCTGTCCTAGATAAGCAAGAGAGCATGGCCACATTGGCAATCTCCCCCTCCTCCCTTGGGTCAGATTTGATGTTAAAGAGGAAATCTTTTCTCAAGAAAATGGCTTGACCCCAGCTGTAAATTCTGCTACATATTAGTAACCAGGGTTGGAAAAACCACTCGCAAAAAATAATTGTGGCGAGTATAATTATTATAATATACTGTGGAACTCGCCACACTTTAATTTAGCCTCGCCAAGTTTGGCAAGTGACTTTTTTGTATCTTTCCAACCCTGCTAGTAACGTCACTTTTGCTGCGGTTGTAGAGGGATTTCATCACGTGACTCTAACTCATCTGAAAGCCATTTTGCCAGAAAAGCGTTGTTGCATTTCACGCGTCTTCACACAGCTCGGTCACATCACACGTACAACAAACATACTGCCTGCTAACCTACCCACCAATTCAGCAAATTGTATTGTTGTTCGTGGCGGCGATTTTACTTCATATTTTCCTAATGTTTTATATATTCACTGGGTATACGAAGAGTAACTTTTACGTGAATGCCATCTGATTGTTCGTTATATGCAGACAAAGCCTACATACCTGGCTTAAAGTGCTCGGTGCAAATCCTAGTGTGAACAGAAGGTTGAAAGACGTGTGTTGTGGCAGAAACCCACTTCGAACGTCAATTAGGATCAGATGGAAATCGAGAAAACCCCGGCACACGTCTATTAATGCAACCAACGGCACAGCAAGATTCCGGCATAATTATTTAACAAAAATTATCTTGTCTAAATAAGTGTACAAAAGACGATCGTTCTCGCCTTACAAAATGGCGATGTAAACAGAGTCACGTGATCTCATGACGTCAGCTGAAACACCCTTATTGAATGGCTTATCAGCATATATGCAAATATTTAGACCAATCAAAAAATTTCAATTGTATGGTATAACTGGCCTTTGATTGAGCCATATGAATTTTGGGGTCAAAATCTTAGTGCACCAAAGTATCTGATGACATATCTTAGTACATCAAATGTTCAGCATGTTGTACTTACATTTTTCAGGGGTGACCTTTGTCATGTCTAGCGTCTTACTTAAAACTTTCACAGCTAAGTGAACGGCGTCTTTTAGTGTTGTTTCATCCTCTTTATACTCTTGTTTTAACATGGAGACAGCTGCCTGGAATATGAAAATACAAGACCATTCAAGTCAGGGTTCTAGCTAGACAAGTTGAGTGCCGGGCTCCAGTGACAATCAGTGGCGTGCCCAGGGTGACCTCCTAGACCCACCACCCATGAAGAACTAAAACTTGTTCAAATTTAGTCCACTTTCTGTTGAAAATTGTCAACAAAAAAATTTATTTTAAATTTTTATCGGAAACTCTTCTCTCAATTTATCTCGAATCCCACTCTTATTCATCTTGCCCAAACTTTTTACCACTTTTATTTTAGTCCCATTATAATTATTTCAAGTTAACTAGCGGCACATGTTGCTATGAACTAGGCAACAACTTTTGTCAATATAAAATCCCTGACAAATCCCAAGAATATAGATCAGTCTGTTATAATGTTAAGTGCATATAGAGTTTATAACAAATGTGATTGGTTACTTACATTTGGACCAGTCTATAAGCACACCTTGGGCCCCTGGGGGTGTAATATTTACTTTGTTCAAGTTTGTTTGCATGATAAGTGATGGACTTGGCAAGCTGCCAACAGTGATTCACAGGATTAAAACATGAACTTTAACTGTGTGCATGTATGTTTATGTAGGTGACATGTACGGGTGATTTTATGATAATATGAACTTTCAATTGTGTTAAATTCCTATATAGTTCAGTTGTTTTGATCGGAATTTATTGTGCGTAATGTATGTTATGTAATGTGTGTAAATCAGCGGATGACATAAATAGAGCAAGATTAAAAGGAGATCTGTTTAAACACTTAATTAATTAAAATTAATTTAGCTTTTGAGTGCCAGGCAGGAGAAGTGAATTTAGAGCCGAGTGCTGGGCAGGAATTGTAAGTCCTGGGTGGGCCCGCCCAGCGCCGTAAACCGTAGCTAGAACACTGGTTTAAGTATATTCAAGCAATATACCTATATGTTGATGGACTTTTTCAGGTTAAAGGAATATTTCCTTGGTTTTTTGTAAAATTTTATTTGAAAGAGTATACTTTTAGGGCCAATTTGGTACAAAATTCAGATTGATATCATATTTTGTTCAGGAGATATGAATTTTTAAAGATTTCCCAATTGCATTTTAAAGTTTTTGTACAGTATGATGAATTCGTGTTTGATGTCATAGAGACAATTCCATTGCAAATGTTTATGTATTTCTTTGAATGTTAATTGGTTGATTTTGTATGATTAGAAACAATTTTCAAAAAGTTATTGAAGTAAGGTATATTTGGCAATGTATATAAATACCAAACTTTCATCAATTTATTTTTCTAGCAGGTTACTATGATAGATTTGAATGAAATACATAAAACTTTGTGGGAGAATGTGTTGCTGTGATGTCATACTGAGTCTTTTTCTATTCGTTTATTGGCATTTTTGTGAATCTTAAAATTTAAATGTCTCCTGGTATAAAACATATATGATTTTTGTACTAAATTGTTTCTACAAATTTTCTCTTTCTTATGAAAGTTACGAAAAAAAAATGGGAATATTCCTTCAATGATTTATTTACAACAGACTTAAAATTCTTAATTTCAAAGAAACAAATGACCACTATTTAAAGGTATATGGACAGGTAGAGGCAAGATTAGCTAAATTATTTTAAAGTCCACTATAACTCCTGAAAGCCAAAAAAAAATTAAAAAAATGTTCAAATATGCAAATTTTTGTGTTACTCTTGTGATGTACTCTTGTGATATGAATGGGACAAAAGTCTCTATTATTTTATGTGAATCTGCTGTTTTCTGGCCCTCTGCCATTTCTCTTGAAAAAGTTTAGCTCTTCAAATGAAGAGGATTTAATCTTTGAAATAACCCCAACCAACCTAAAGCTGGAGATGTCATTTTAAACATTATCATGTTCTGAAATTAAGGGAAGAAATATAAAGACAAACAAAAGCATTTTGAGGTGTTTTCCTAAATACATCATACATTTTTTCAAAATATATAAAAACAAGTCAAAGTTTGATTACTCATAACATGAAAACTACAATATGCTTTTTTAAGAATTCAAAGACTATAAAACTTGGGACTTTAATAGCACAGGTAAAGAACATCAAACCATTCTGCACAATGTAAGTTGAAACACTTCATCAGAAAGTTGTTCAAATATGCAATATAAGTACTTACTGCACTGTTGTTTCCAATGCATGTAGCCTTCCAGCCTCCATAATTTCCACTTGGGTCGCTTTGGTAAAGTTGAAATCCATAATGTCTGTCCCAGCCCATGTACAAAATTGAAACACCAAAGGGTCTTTTACCTGCATATAAAGTAAAAATCTTTCAAACGGGCTACCCGATTTGTAGAAATGAGTGGGGCTTCAAACATGTTTTCTTTCAAACATCACTTGAACAAGCACTGGAGCAACCAGGACCATTTTTATTTTTCATTATTAGACATTTAATTTATATTTACACCTTTTGCAAGGACCTTAAAGCACTGGACCCAATTAGCCACCTTAATAAGTTCTCCAGTAGCCAGACGAATTGGGGTACAGAAACTTAGGCTTGACTGGGCCAGGATGGGCAAGGTCGGAAAGTAAATGAACACTGTGTTTCCACGCTTCTCTTCTCAAATAGTGTTCAGAGCACCAGGCAGGGTGTGACTGTCCTACCATAGGGACCAACAGCTTAACATCCCCTCAGAAGGATGGTGAACGCCATTCACCCATTGCCACTTCTCTCAACAGCTAAATGAGGAGCAAGAGCTGCAAACAACGTTCTTCTGCTTTGATGATCGGCGCATCTGTCTGAATGGCTGTAGAAAAACATGTTTGACCTGACCAAGGCTTGAACCCGGTACCTCCAGCATCTCAGCCGTGTGCTCTATCAACTCAGCTACCTACTCCCTAAGCCAAGCTAATTAAGGACTACAACAAACTTGACTTTCAAGATGATGATCAATATCTGGTCATAGAGAAGAATGCGACACCTGCTGGTTTTGCGACTGTAGCCTGCGATCAGAAGATTTCTGACTCATGGTACCATTTATTTTGGAATTAACTAGAAAAAAGATAACTATATAAACCCCAAACTAGTATTTCAAAGCAGAAGGGATATCCCCATAAGCACGTATCATAAAGTGTAAAATCAATACATAGGGACCTAAGTTAAAATACAAAAAATATATAGATGACCAATCAAATAGGCTTCTGAGCAATTACATTTGTAATGTTTCTAATGAATATTCATAAGGTGACTTCTTCCCAAAGGATCTTGTCAGAACCAGTTTGTAAAACTGCATTCTGCACATATCCAATCTATTCAAAAGAAAATGCTAACTACAGTGTTTCTAATCTGTTGCAAAATGATGTTTAACATGAAGCTCATTTAAATCCAGAAAATGTTGATCCTGCTTATAATATTTTCATGACCACACTGAAGGCTCAGTCATCCATTTTAGATGTTGTAAATCTGTCCCTTTACACTATTCTAAAAAGTAAAATACATTCAAAATCTTACCCAGGGCCTTGTGGTCTGTAGACAGTCATATATTACAAAGGTAGATATTCAAAATCTTAACCATTTTCAATCCTAAGAAATTCAAAACAACAACTCCTAAAACTGACATTAGAAGAGACACTAAGCTAAATCCTAATAAGAGAAATCCAATCCATGAACCATTCCAAAATATTCAAAGAGTTAGTTCAGGGGTCAACCAAGTCTGTCTTATATAAAAGAAGACTTCAAAAGAAACAAAATATTAAAGAAAACATTCAAAACTCTTATTCCGTTAAGGAGATATTTAAGTTTAAAGTTTGGTATCATTTGTATAGAAACGACTGAAATCAGACTATTTGTGATGACATAGCCTCAGATTCCTCAGTCTTTATGTATTCTATCATATTTTGTCCTGCCATTTTGTTGTTTATAAACCATAAGAAATGTCAAAAAAATAGTAAAAGAGTCTTGGAAGGGTAATTATAATTTACCACCTGAAGAAAGTTTGAGGAAAAATAATTTAAATAGTAAAAAAGTTGAAATAAACTTTCTTTAAAATACATAAAAACTATGAGGAATCTGAGGCTGTGGAATCACAACTAGTCTGATTTTAGTCGTTTCTACAGAAATGATACCAAACTTTAATCTTGAATATCTCCTTAACGGAATAAGATTTTGAATGCTTTCTTCACCATTTTGTTTTTTTGAAGTCCTCTTTCATATAAGATAAACATGCTTGACCACTGAACTAATCCTTTAAAAGAGCACAAAGACTGAAAAGTAAGGTGCTTGAATTTCACAAATCTATCCACAACAAATTGATAAACTTTAAGACTCCATAGCCCACATACAATGTGAGGTCAAATGTCATTTGAATATTCATATTAACCAAAAATCACTATACCGATGTGTGCTAGATAAGCATTCAATTTATGGGTACCCTAAAAAACAAGCACTCACTTTTCAGTCTAGTGCTTCTTTAATTTTCTAAAAATGTGTATACACTCTATTAAACTCCTACTATTCCCATTATAACTAACTATTTTCAAATCTTAAAAATACTGCAGAAAAATTTGCTGTGCCTTTCTTGTATTCTTAATGATCATGTTCAAACATTATATCTTCAACTTTTTTTTTTTCTGGTGAAGAATTTGCATTCACAAAAACAACACAACTACTGCTTACCTCCAGCTTGAGTGTAGAACTGTTTGATGTCACACAAATTACTAACAAGTTGTTCACAAGGCATGGATTCTTGAAATTGAAGTAAATGCCTGCGGAAAAAATATATATTCACATTTGCATGATAAAATAATCAAAACTTATTAAAGGATTAGTTCAGTAGTCAAGCAAGTTTTATCTTAAATGAAAGAGGACTTCAATAGAAACATTATGGCACAGAAAGACTTATCTGTGTAGAAATGACTGGTGTGGTAAGTCTACTATGGAACCCGGTACCTCCAGCATCCAAGTCTACTACTAAGTCTAAGATGGAAGTTTGGTGCCCTCACCCTCACATTCTTTAGGTATTTCAAAGAAAATTTATTTCAACTTTTTTACTATTTGAATTATTTTTCCTCAAACTTTCTTCAGGTGGTAAATTATAATTACCCTTACAAGACTCTCTTTTACTACTTTCCTGACATATCACATGGTTTTCAAGCCACAAAATATGATAGAATACATAAAGACTGAGGAATCTGAGTCTATGACATCACAACTAGTCTGATTTCAGTCATTTCTACACAGATTATATCAAACTTTAAACTTAAATTATCTCCTTCATGGATTAAGATTTTAGAATGCTTTCTTTATCAATTTTGTTTCTTTTTAAAGTCCTCTTTAATATAAGATGGACTTGCTTGACCACTAAACTAATCGTTTAAGAATTAATTCACAATCAGAAAAACTACATTGTGTTCAGAAATGAAATTATGGCATTATTGAAACGTGTTTACATACTTTAAATGCATCATAAGCCTTTGTCTTTTCTATTTACCACATCTATTCTTGTACTTTGAATCAAATGAAATTAAAAGTTATGTTCTTACATGTGGTTAGTATCTGTTCACACTGCCTTTAAAATTAAGACAATATGGTGCATGGGTACCTGGCTTTAACATTCATGATGTGGCTGGTAATGTATGATGCAATTTTTTCTTATCTTTTACATTATACTTCCACATAAATAATTGCAGCTTTCAGACTATTTGATGATTGGTTCACTTCTGAATAAGTCGGAGGACAAAAAAATCAACTAATCTAAAGTAATTATTGCTACCGGAGTTGGAATTAATGATAAAATTTTCCCATGGTTGTGAATAAAGGTGTCAAAAATCTTCCCATAAAAAAATGCCGCAGAAATGATATTAATGTAGTAAATACATCTTATAACTTCCTTCTTTTGCAATTTAATGTAATTTCATCCCATAATTACATGGGGGATTATGATTTACCACATATACTGTTGTTTACCCAAGCAAACAGATTTTTCTTCCTGCGAATTCCTGATTTTCCCACGATTATAAAAGCCAGAACAGTAAATTTTTCCAGCTCTGATTCTTACTAAATGTGAAAGCAACCAATTTGGACATAACAATTTCCCACTCATTAAAATGACAGAGAAAAATTCCATGCTTTTTATTTTTGATAGCATAAAATACCACTGCTAGTACATCCTCTGATGTTAAGGAAAAAATGTCTCTAACAACTCCTTCTATTTTTTTCTTTCTATAATCCTACCGATCCAAAACAAATCCTACCGATCCTAAAAAATCCTACAAACCCAAATATTTTTGTCTTATTGGTCTTCAATATCAATGTTTCAGAGTGTAAAAGACATACAGAAAACGAATAAAAAATAAAGTTTTACCTTGCTACCGACCCAATATTTTAAATGTGAAAATTCTAATGAATCAAAATTTGGTTGGTTTTTTTTTTTTCACTATTATTTTTTATGCTTTCAAATAAGAGTTATGACAAACCATGAGACCCTTACCTTTGAGCTATACTCCTTAATTCACTTGTAAGAACGTTGGCATCTGATGTTATACCTGAAACACTGCATGCCATGTCACTGAGTAGATAACAGGAGATGGACAATTATTTCACAAAAAAGACAATTGGGCTGAAAAACAATCTCATAGAAGCTTATTGTTTGTTTATGTGATGAGGGCTTAACAGCACCACGACAGCGATGGTCAAATTGTGCCTGAGAGATTAGATCATTCCAGAGGTAGGAAGGAAAGGAAACGGGAGATTGGGAGAAATACAGGAACTAAAAGCCAGAAAGCTGGGATCGAGAGAGGAAGTGCATGGATGAAAAAACAAGAAGCTTATTAATGAAATTATAGTGCAAAGAATTTTTTTTTTTTGCATTTCTATATATTAAGGTTAAAAAACATGACTTTTTTTTTAAATGATCTCTAATAACAAAACAAACAATTTTTTTTTAAACACTTTTGAAAACCAATACTGTGAAATTATATTTTGCTTTATCATCAAAAATATATTTCCAACTTTTAACAACACAGTAATTAAAATCATTCAATACTTTCAAGTGTTATTGTTCCTTGTCCATATACCTTTAATTACCACATGACAAAGATATTCAAACACTTTCAAAAACAAAACTTACTCATTCAACTTGTATATCTTATCTGAGAACACAACTTCATCAAGTAGTTTGTGGATGTTCCTACGTTCTGCAGCAAGAAGCACTCCATCTGAAGCAAGCATACCAAGTGATGTTCCTGCATGACCGATGGCTTCCATGGCATACTCCACCTGGTACAGACGACCTTAAAGATATGGTCATGAAAATAAATATGGTAATTCACTCATAATAATTCTGCAATTGATATAGAGGTTTGGTTTGTTGATGTTTAACGGCACTGCAACAGTCAGAGTCAAATCTGGCAAGAGGGTGATATGTGAAATGAAACTGAAAATCAGTTTGACTTTAATTTTTTTCATTTAACACTTTAAAATGATGTATTTGATCACTTTTCATAATTTGCACCATTCCAAGTCTATTTCCAACCTTTCCGTGGATCCAAAACCATCAGTACCATTTTGTACTTGTTATCACTGTAAATACTATGCAGGTTGAAACAAGATTGCACAAGTCAGTTGCAAAGTTTGTGTAGATTTTAAAAATAATCCTACACATGAATATACGTTTATTTGTTCAAAATTAAATACTTAATCTAAGCAGCGAACATCATTCTTCAAATAAATCGTAAGTTATATTATTCGCTAGAGCTGTGAACGTTTAGGGATTTTAGTAAACATGTACACGCCAAAAAAAGCAAGCGTGTATTGTGTACACGCGATTAGTACCGTAATTTTCAAAAATACACCAAAATTGCTCCAAAACTACGAGGCGAAGTGAAAAAAATCACGCAAGCAGTATGGCAAAAGTACTGACTCCATTGCCCAAATAGACGCTGAGTTTTGCTTTCCAATCGTAAAAAGTTTACTTCTACAGTATAAATCATCATTTTTTATGGAAAATATGCATGAAAATTCAGTTTAGAAAGAACAGATAACTTCCTTTCAATGTCATTTAAACTCAACATCTCGTAACTTTTTTCCCCTACTCGCTACGGCTTTCAAAGTTCCACTGTGAAAATCTTGCATACTAGGCATATGATACCTCGCCGTAAAACATTTCAAAACTACGCCACCACCCAGGAAGTTCTAAAATATCAGTGCTCTCGAAAAAATGGCCGCCATCTTTGCGACGCATGCAGAATTTCACCTCTGTTAAAATGTTTTTCTGTTTGTTTATTTTGCAATATTTTTTCTCTCTTGCAAAATTTATTTAACTCATCAGGTAATATTTACATGTTAATGTACTGATTGTCACAATTCAAGTATTTTTCAAGTGTTTTTTGATCAATTTAACAGCTTGTAAGACGGGCCTTGATTGCGTGGGATTTAAAGCCTTATTAATTATGGCCTAACGTTAGGCCTATTGTTAGTTTCACTGTTTACTGTTGCACATTCACTGTGCATTTTACAAGTTAGCCTAATCAGATTTCGGCAAAATCAAAGTGCATAATATCCTTATTCATTAGTGATTACTGCGCATTTGTGATTCGCACATTTAAAAAGGATTATGCTAATCGGGTGTACAGTTTGTAAAAAGTCTTTGATTGGAATTTTGTCAGCCCAATGTGTGTGTGATTTGAATCATGAATGATCATATTGATTTTCAACGGCAAGACCGACTATGAAAAATGATCACTCTCAATGAAGTATCTAGTAAACGTTTACAAGGATTTGAGAGCGTGTAGCGTGTACACGCTAAACAGTCACAGCTCTATTATTCGCCGCGCCGACCCTGATTATCTGTACCACTATCACATCACAATTTCAAAATTAAGGAAAAAATTTAGATCAGCTTAGTAAATACAAATAAAAATGGCAATACTAAATTGTCCCTTGATGCATAGATGAAAACTTTTGCTTGTTACTCAAAGGTTCATATTTTATTTGGTAAGTAGCCTATTTCCAATCAGGTGTAAAAAAAAAAATCATGTTATTTTACACATTCAAACAATTTAAAAGTAAGAAAACAATTCATGAGCGAGATACTCAATGTTAAAAATGAGGACAATTACAGAAAATTTATGATGAAAATATGGAGTAAGTGCAGAATCCAATGCAATTTCGGAAGTATACCCCTTGAGTTTGTGTTGTCCGGAAGTCGTAGTGACTTTAAATAGTTAGAATTTGAAAAGATGGTATTAATGTCATGGGATTTATTATCTAAGAGGATTTAAGAATGACACATTATTGATGTTATTGTAAGTCTATATTTTATCTTCCCAGTCGTCCTCGTAGTGACTACAACTATGATTTTGGAGTCGTAGTGATACTTGGAAAGTTGCGATGGATTCTGCACTTGTACCAAAAATATACCTTCTGGGGAGAAGATCGTTGTTCTTGAATCATATCTTCTTGACTGTTAGGAATGAAAAGAAATGAAATTTAATGAATCATACAAATTTTTCCTCATGAGCATTAATGATGGGATTCAGAAGAAGATGATTAATGATCCTCTTGATAAAGATGGACAAACATTCTAAGCAATACAAATTTACAAAGGCTATGGTCTTTTTCTATTTTATTTGTACATGATCCTCCCTTATGGGAGCTCAGCAAGACTCCTATATGGAGCATAGACGCCAAGCTATAGCAGTCTTTTCACTGAAAAACTTTGAACTGGATGTAAGACTAAATTGAATCTGAATCTGAATCGGTTAAGTCGGCAAAAATCCTTCAAGAGGACATGAACGCCAACCGAGCGTAAAAAGTATGAGTACAAAATAATAAAAAAATAATAAAAAAAAAAAACTACTTAGCAATACAAGTGTTAGTAAGTTTAGCTTTGAAACAGTTGAGACTTAGTGCATGTACAATGTCTGATGGTAAAGCATTCCAATCCTTTACTGTGTGAGGGAAGAAAGAGTGTTTATATACATTCTTTTTAGCATAGGGAACCTGGAAATTAAGGTCATGATTATTTCTTGTATTAGTTTTGACGGTGGGGATAAGTTCATCTTTATTGATGGCGACAAGATTGTTATTGATTTTATATAGCATATGTAGCCGGGTGTTGTATCTTCTTGTTTTAAGCAGGGCCAATCTAATTTATAAAGCATGTTTTTACACTAGATTTATAAGAGTAGTCTGCCATACAGAACCTGGCTGCTCTCCTTTGAATAGATTCAAGTTTATCCACATCGCACTGGTGATGGGGGTCCCAGACTGCAGATGCGTACTCAAGTGCTGGCCTGACTAGAGCTTTATAAGCAGTGGATTTAACGTCGGTGGGACAGTTTGAGAGGTTACGTTTTAATAGGCCAAGTATGGAGTTAGCTTTCTTGGTTATGTTATGTATATGTTTATCCCATCTAAGTTTATTATCAATTTCAACACCTGGGTATGGGTGGGAGTTGACATGTTTTAGTGGCTGGTTGCATAAGGTATAAACAGGAGATTTAAAGCATTTCTTAGAGGAAATTGACAAGATGTAGCATTTAGAGGGGTTGAAATTCATTTGCCATTTGTTTTGCTATTGTTCAAGTTTGTTAAGATCATCTTGGAGGATTTGTTGGTCAGAGGGGTTATCAATTGTTCTGTACACAAGGCAGTCATCAGCAAACAGTCTGACTGTGCTGTTTATATTATCAGGGATGTCATTTACATATAAGAGGAAAAGTAATGGACCCAAGACAGTACCTTGTGGTACACCGGATAAAACCTGTTTAGAATCAGAGATTTCACCATCGCAAACAACACGCTGGATGCGGTTGTTGAGAAATGATGCAAACCAGGCCAGAAGATTTCCATCAATGCCATAGGCGGAAAGTTTAGATAACAGGCGCTGGTGGGGGACTTTATTAAAGGCTTTTGAGAAGTCAAGAATAGCCATAGAGACGTTACTGTTTTGGTCAATTTGCTTAGAGATATCATTTTGTGTAAAGAGGAGTTGTGTTTTAGTCGATCTTTTTGCATGGAAGCCATGTTGTAAATCAGTTAAGATATTATGCTCATCAAGGAATTTCATCACATGTGAGTGGATTATATGCTCAAGGATTTTACTACAAACGCAGGTGAGGGAAATAGGTCTATAATTAGCTGGGTTTTGTTTATCACCTTTTTTAAAAACGCTACATATGTTTGCTTCTTTCCACTTTTTAGGGATAGTACCATTATCGACAGAGGTTTGAAAGAGATCAGTTAGAATTTCATAGAGGTCATCAGCGTGTGCTTTTAGAAACCATGGTGGTATTTGGTCAGGACCTGAGGCTTTGTTGGGGTCTAGGTTATGCAGTTGCTTTTTGACACCTTCTGGGGTAATTATAAGTTGGTTTATTTTGCTGTTGGTAAGTGGTTTAGTTACAGGAATTTGGGAGGTGTTTTCTTCTGTGAAAACACTGGAAAACTGGTCATTTAGAATGTTAGCTTTAGTTTTACTGTCACTGTAGAGTTTACCGTTATTTAGTAGATCAGACACACCTACAGAGTTACTTCTTAATCTTTTGATATAGGACCAGAATGCCTTTGGGTTTTCGTTAAGTGAGTTTTTAAGTTTATCACATATGAAGGCGTTTCTAGCTTCTTTGAGGTTTTTATGGACAGCCTTTCTAAAGCTTTTATAGGTAGTCCAGTCATTGGCTTGTTGATTAGTCTTAGCTTTTTTAAACAGTTTATGTTTTTTCCTGCAGAGAGGGCGTTGGATATGGGTAAACCAGGGCAGATTGGTCCTGGGATAAGAGAGGAACAGTTAAGACAAATCAAAGATGTTGGTTCTGAAATATACATTAGTATGCCAGCCGTCTTAGTATGGCTGCCGTTGGTGATGGCTGGTTGTCCTCGGATGGCAATCCAAATGTCAACCCGTACTTAAGGATGGTTATAATAACTAGGACTAACGTAACGTTAGGCATATCATCAATCAGCAATGATCAAGGATCCATGATTGAGTCTTAGTTTGACTCATTATCATTTTCTCACTCTAGAGGAGCAGATACATAATGCATTGAGTGAATTAAATGAGAGAGTGAGATTACAGGTGAGGTAGGCGACCGTAACTTAGGTCTAAAGTTACTTGTTAGGCCTTGTAAAAATTGCATTGCAGATAAAAGCCTAGTGTTATAATTTTAACGTTAGGTTACTATTAAAGAAGTGTTGTTTATCGTATGAATAATCATGATTCAGCACGCTAGGTTCTAAATCAAGTGATTATTTTAGTTTTGATAAATATGCAGTCCTAATAGCAAATAGATAACAAATAAAACATTAAAACTAGGCATTACCATCTTTAATATCACAAGTAGAGCTTTTCAAGATTGAAAAATATCAAATTTCTCAAGCTGTTATTTGCGACCGATCGCGACTTCGTGACTCAGTTGATCGATATTACGTGACTTTAGGGAAGGTAGCATTCTACTACAATTAAAGCCATTTAGATAAAGAATTGTTTCCGTTCATGGATAAAGAGTTGTTCTTGGAATGCCTTGAAGACCTATGTGGTCAGTACGGTAAAGCTCCAGCTTTTCAATCTAGCATTCCGGATTCAATTAACGGTGGGTCTCCAGCCAGTGCTCTACCTTACTGGTGAATAAAACGGCCGTGGGCATCTTGACGTAAATACTCCAACTTAGGTTGGGACGTTTAAAATATGCTGCGCTTTAAAATATTGTTTCCAGCAATGGTGTGTGTGTTGTTGTTGTTGTTGGAAGAAATGAGGAGAGGGGAAGGGGAGGGGGAGGGGGATTTTGGTACGTCATAATTATTGTAAATGAGAAAAGTAGAAGCAAATTTCCACTCATCTTCTTATAGTTGACATTTTCCAATTTCTGAAGTTGTATTTTACATTTTCTTGATTTTTTTCTCTTAGAAGAAACTGTGGTCCTCGTCGGGAAGCATCTCATCCTGATGGACAAGCAGCATGGTATGGATGCATACTACCTCTTTTACAGCTCCCCCCCCTTTCTCTCTCTGGGGCTGCACTTGGGAGCTAGAAGAAGTGGCCGAAATATATGTCATCAAAATAATTATGCCTTTATTGATTTAAAAGTTTTTGACCCTTAAAATAGGACTATGACCAAAACATGTATGCTTCACGTGCACCCAATATGCAACTTTGTCAAATTAGTGACAGTACATTTCTTGATTCTCAAGCTCCATGTCTGGCATTCTGTGTCTCTTGCAGCATCATTCACAAATGGAAAATTAGGTACTCGCGTGTATAATGACTTACTTTTTTCACACGGAAAATGATATATAGGCAGTGGCGTATACATTAATAGCCATCATGGCAAGCGCATGCCACCCACAATACCCCTCCTCCCGCCACTGCCTTTGTCTTTTTTTGTTATGGCAGCTACAAATATCAATGTCAGTATTAATGAATTCGAAGGCAGCGTGGTTTGCTTTATATACCTTTGTCGAGGAATATAGATTAGAAGCTTTCTGGTGCAGTTTACGTCATGATGAAATTGATTTACAATCTAAGATATGATCTGCTTTATGTATGTTAGATATACATAAATCAATAGAGCTTGATATATCTTGGTCCGTGTCACCCATATAGTTCAAAATTCCATACCCTACAAATTGAAAAAATATATAAGGGCCTCAACTTCGCAGGTCGAGGCTCTTATAGAAGGTCAACCAGACCTCCCCACCCCCACACATGGGCGGGATTTGGTTACCGAAAACTGGGAAACAACGTCAAAAGTGTGTGTGTGTGGGGAGGGAGGGGAAGGTGGTGGGGGACCACAAATTCATGCTAAGATGCAAAAATTCACCATGCAATAGATACAAATTCGGGAAAAGAGGGGGAAAGTTTCTCCTTTCCCCTCCCCCTCCCGCCCCCTCAAATCCCACCTATGTCCCATACACAAATGTTGTGCTAACAGCTTTTTTCCTATAGTGACAGTGACACCCAATCTAGCAAAATCTGGCAAGTAATATCAAGGTATTAAGATTGATAAAACCACTGAAGGCTTTTTAGGGTCACCCCTCCCCCTCCCCATCAATGCATCACATACCCCTCGATAGTGTCTTATAGGTAACATCACATAACAAGTGATAACTTTCAAATCTTAGTAACATATTTATTTTAAACCACCCATCAAAACGACGGCACGTACTCGATATATTGCATTACGTGACTAGACTTGGCATAACACATTTCCTGGTAAAGGTTGAAAATTTTACACCCAAATACAAAATAAGAAAACTTAATTCTACAAAAGATAATTATCCAAATAGATAAAAGTAAATATTGTACAAAATTCTAAGTGAAAGACTTTTCTGAAGGAAAAAACTAGCAAGTAAAAACTAATTTGTTGGTATCCATTTTCAAGATAACGTTATTGCCTGGTTGACTGACTGTCATGGGGCAAAGTGAATAAGTTTTGAAGATATATTTCTGTCAAAATGAGTCACCTGAGACAAATACCGGGTGATTCAGATGAAGATCTAAGGCTGAGTAGCGCTTCATCTACCCTGACCCGATGTTACTGACCCAGGAGCAAATAATGAAAGCTGTTAACAATGCTACACCATCCCAAAAAGATAATGGTGAGTCAGTGGGTGAGTGTAACGTTAGGCTAACTGTAACTTAACTTAGGCCTAGGCCTAACGTTAAGTTGGAACGTTATGTCTACGTAAAGTCTTCTTATCTTAAGTTCTAGGCCTGGTTACTGTACGTACAGTAGGCTACACACTGAGTGACAATAACAACAAGAATACCCTTTCAAGAGGGGCTGTAGTGGCATTTAATTTTTTTATAAAGAATACAGTGATGTGTTTAAGGGTGGGGAGGGGAGGGTTGGCTCACACAAAAACATGTGGAAGCCATAAATATAATTAGGGCCTAAATCAGTAAATAAAATATCAAACTATTCTCGAGGTCAGACATCCGGGAATGTTGTGGTGGCATTAATAATGCTTTTTGACAATCTCAAACTTCAGTCAAAGGGGAAAACAAACAGTCAGTTATCATTGCAGTGGGGGGAAACATTTTGTTGTTGTAATTTTTCAACAAATACTGTTCAGAAATAATTCCACAAAAACATGTGGAAGCCATAAATATAATTAGGGCCTAAATCAGTAAATAAAATATCAAACTATTCTCGAGGTCAGACATCCGGGAATGTTGTGGTGCACAGCGACGTAATAATGCTTTTTTGACAATCTCAAACTTCAGTCAAAGGGGAAAACAAACAGTCAGTTATCATTGCAGTCAATGGGGGGAAACATTTTGTTGTTGTAATTTTTCAACAAATACTGTTCAGAAATAATTTTTCTTTAAATATGATGTGTATTAGATAATAATTTCCAACATGTATGAGTAACAATTAATTTTCGCTGACTAGCTGAGGCGACACAAGTATTCGATAAAGTTTCCCCTCCAACTTGGCAAAACCGTACTGAGCTTGACCAAGAGAAATGTGTGGCATTTTGGTAATGACTTATTGGTAATTTTGGACCAAACCTTTTACAGTTTGCACCAAAAATACTCCCATTTTCGATCAAACATGTTTCATTTTGGCACCAAAATCTTCAATATTGACCCCAAAATCTGCACTTTTAGATAAAAAGATTCAAGCTTTTATTAAAAATTTCAATTTTAGCCCAAAATTTTCAAGGGCTACAATCTACAATACAAAACCAAAAATCTTTGGATACGGAGGTGAAGTTATTATCATCAGGGACATGCGCGCATGGGAGCATAATGAATTTTCAAAGCAATGCAATTTTAAAATAGGCCTTTAATCTTTTTTCCCATGCTACTTGGAAATATTCATGGGAAATTTTTGGGAATTTTCGAATTTACCAGAATTTTTTTTCATTTTCTAGAAATTTTCTTTATTTGCAGAAAATGTTCATCAATTTCTGTGAAATTTTCAACAATTTCTGTAAAATTTTCATCAATTTCTGTAAAATCTTCATCAATTTCTGTGAAATTTTCATTAATTTCAAGGAAATCTCTGTCAATTTTGGGGAAATCTTTATTTTCCGAGAAATTTCCTGCATGCTCGTAAAATCTTCAATTTCTACGAATTTTTCACGAATTCCAGGAATTCTTCACTTTCCAGAAAATTCTTCACTTTACAGGAAAGCACTCAATTTCGAAAAAATTTTTTTGGGAATTGTCGCCAAAAGCAAACAAATTTGTAATTTTATGTTAATAATTTCACAATTTGTCATCAAAATAAAGCATGCATTCAACCGGGAAACCCTTTTTGGGGTGCCTCCAACTCATACGCACTTCTGTCAGTCTGTCCTCCCTAATCTGAAACCCACCTCTAGTCAGTTTCTTTAAGAACGAAAAGCAAAGAAAGATAAGAAGGTGATGTAGGTATTAATTGATTTATCAAAAAATAGAATAGATACAATAAATAAAGAAGTCATAAATAAAAGATTAGCCCCTGCTAATTCTAGAAAGAACACATGTACCTGCTTCCATGTGCTATGTAAAATCAATAACAATCATCGCTATTGATCAGTTGATAATGATAACCTAATCCCAAACGTAATAATCAATGCAAGAAATAATCATGATATCTGAATTTTCACGTTCCCTATGCTAAAACGAATGTAAATACTCTTTCTTTTCCTAACTGCTTCAACACTAAAAGATAGAAATGCTTTACCGCCAGACCACCAGACATTGACATACATTCTACATTCACCAAGTCTAAACTGTTTCAAAGCTAAACTTAGCCTACTAAACTTGTTAACTTGTCATACTCAGTTGTCATTCATGTCCAGAAGGATTTTGCCAACTTAACTTGTAAGTTTGGAAAGCACCATTGAATGTTCATAAAGTAATGTGTGCTATACTATTAAGTTTCCTTCACCTTTACATTAAGCTATTCAGATTCAGGTTGCAAGATTACTTCAGAAGATGGAAAGTGGTGTATGTACCCACACTAACAATTTCTTAACTTAGCTGTTGAAGTTTCTGGTTAGACTAGCCTCGTTCATTTCAAATTTCAAATAGTATCATTCTCCTTCACTATCTCTTTGTAACTCTTCAAAACATATTTTGGTGTAATAAATGTTTTCTATTATGTTTCTGAAACAGTAAAAATATCTAAAGGATACCATTCTTCATATCTTGTATTTTTTTGGAGGTGGCGATTAGAATATCGGATTTACTGAAACTTTTCGTCTGCATTCCTCAATATTACCAATTTACATGAATTTTGCGAATAAAAACAACGCTATAAATTTTTGAATTAGCATTGCTGAAATTTATTGTAGCGTCGTAACCATTAAAATACAATCTTCAATGACAGGCACTTAATTTGAAGTCCATATTCTCTTCATTAAATGAATTAAAAAAAAAAAAATTCATTTAAAAGATGGCTGATTTTGAGCAAGAGGTTTACAATACTATGCCTGTTGGTGTCCTGAGGTCCACAACAGATAAAACATACAGACATAGACTACATGTAGCTTATTTAAGTAACAACACCTACTCTCACACTTGCACTGTACAGGTGTCTGTGATCAGTGTGTAATTTGTGATGTTTGATCAGGGATTAGGTATTTAGACAAATTCCTAGTTAGACTTTAGTCAGCTTCCATAATGGCATAAGTACAAAAAATATACTTCCCAGAAATGAGTTCCTGAAAATACTTAAAGTTAAAGACATGATAAAGTCAAATATTCTTGCTTGATATGTAATAGAGAATTAAAAAATAAATTAATCTCCAAAACCCCATCATAAAAGCTTATTCCATTCTCATCAAGTTATCCAAGTTTGAAGTTGTAACATGGACACTGCCATTTTGTCTAATTTTGTGTTGAAATTATGCCAATGATGACATCATTTGCCCTATGTGCTAGCACATAGATTTATTTATGTTTTTCTTTGTAATTCTCTTTAAAATTTTCTTTCCAAAATGCTCTGACATGAAGTTTTAAGGATGCGAATCATTGATACTTTAATTAAAAATTTATAAACAAATGAAAAAGGAAAAATTATTACTAAGAAGATAGACAATTTGAAATAGATTATTAAAGTATACAATACTGGGTGTATGACATCATTTTTATTAGGGTGTATGAACAAAATGGCAGCTCCCATGTAAGTTTATATTAACAGAATGAATATTTTAATGAATTAGAAAATATATGCTAAAATTGTTTGTGGCTGCTCCTATGTAAGTTTATATTAACAGAATGAATGTTTTAATAAATTTGAAAAAATGCTAAATTTTTGTGCGATGTGAAATTTCATCGGATGACTTAGCCTTTTTAATTATTATATCTATTATATTAAATGAAGAAAAAGCCAGTTTTATGTCCTTTATTTCATCAAAATACAAAAGGCAGATACAAGGCACTTAAGATTTAATCAAATGGATGATATGCTTGCTTGCAAATTACAATTTTAGGATTATAACCTATCAATTTGTAAGACCCACTATAGGACCCTGGGTAAAAGGTGTCATTTAAAATCAAATCTGGGGTCAGTCAGTAGTAGAGCAATGGTCAGCCAGTCCTAATATTATTTGGGTGGGTCAATGTTTGTCATGAATGTTTTCAGTCTTTTTCACCACCAATCCAGTATTCTCTCAAATGTCTCAACATGAATTTAGCTTTATTGTTTACAAATATGTACACAAATGATGCGAAAATCAGATATGAATCTATTTATCACTATTTTTCATCAAATTTAACAGGAGTCCATACAACAACAAAAATTTGGCTCAATATTTTGATCCATTGAAATAAATCTTTTTGATAAGTTGGTTGAAAAAAAGTTGTTGAGGGTAGGAGGGGAGATAATGTATCAATTCCTTTCAAATCTATTCTCTGCAAGAAAAAGTTCAAAAAATTCTGCTGTACAAATGAAAAGGGAAAATTTAAAATCTTTTTGAAGACTTCCATGTGCTTTAAAGAATAAGTTCAGTGGTCAAGCATGTCCATCTTATATGAAAGAAAACTTCAAAAGAAACAAAATGTTGCAGAAAGCATTCAAATATCTTCCGTTGAAGGATTGTTCGTCCAAAGAAAAAAGACTTTAGTTCAGGGGTCAAGCATGTCCATCTTATATGAAAGAGGACTGCAAAAGAAACAAAATGGTGAAGACAGCTTTCAAATATCTTATTCGTTTAAGGAGATATTCAAGTTTAAAGCTTTGTCTTATCTGTATAGAAATAACTGGTGTAGTAAGTCTACTATGGAAAGTTGGTGTCCTTATCCTCACATTCTAAACAATTTTTAATGTATTTTAAAGAAAGTTTATTTAAATTTTTCATTTAAAATTATTTTTCCTTGAACTTGGTACATTAAAAACACCCTTTCTAGATTCAGTTTTACTACTTTTCTGACATATCCCATGGTTTTTAAGCCTCAAAATTGCAGGACAAAATATGATAGAATTAGGATGTCATGTGGGACATGGGTGGAAAGCCATGTGGAGGTTTGGTGGAATGCCATGTGGAACAAGGGATGGGATGTCATGTGGGATATGGGATGGGATGTCATGTGGGATATGAGTGGGATGCCATGTGGGACATGGGATGCCCTGTGAGACTTAGTGTGAGATGCCATTTTTATAATTGGCTGGGTCATATGATATTGGTGTCAATTTGCATTGGCATGTGAACCATGATGGTATTTACTGTTCTAGTTAATATTTAGCAGGAGAAAACAGTCTAATGATTTGCAGTGACTGAAATTTTGGACAAAATTAAAAAAAGATTGATAAGGTAAAGATTTTGAGCCGTCTTCTCTAGCATACATAACAAGTTTTGCATACTGTAAAATTTTTCAAAGCTGTATTTTTCAAGAATGAATATGTGAAAATTTGTTATGAGTAATGTATTCACTTCCTAGTGCAATGCTCAAACATACAGTAGGTACAGTATCTCATTTGTGTTTCTCATTTTTGTTTCAGAGAACATGCAGAGATTTGCTGGATTTGGAATTGGTATCGCCAGTTTGCTCACAGAAAAGTTACTATCCTACCCCTTCATAGTGTTTAGGAGGCAATGTCAGGTTAGTTTGCATTGCATTTAATCTTATCTTTTTGTAAATTGATAAATCAACATAAACCCACAGAGGATCAGATCTTATATTTTGTGAAAAGATATGGAAATTATGACTTGAGGCACTAATCCATTAAAAGAGGCCAATTCTACAAAAAGTAAAGTTTGGGGACCTATGGAAGTGCCCATCCTGTTTGAATTTATCCCTTTTCCCAAGCTTACTTGTGGCGTCACTTACAACGTTAATGATAACAGCACCCTATTTATTGGTCAATTATCTGTTTCAAAGTTCTAATTAGGAATTGCATCGTAAATGTTGAATATGAACAATTTTGGAGTTAATTTTGATTAATTCAAGTATTGATTGTTCATCTGGAGTTACAGACCCCTAGCTTGATTTAAAAATTGGCAGGGTGCTAGATTTGTTGAGGAGCACATTAATGTATGTGTGAAGCATTGCACCTTTTCGGCATGGGGTCCGGGGGCCCCCTTAAGGCTTAAGGGTCCCGGTGAAGGATTTTAGCTATAATCTTACCTTAGAATGAAACTATTCTGACTGATAAGGACCATTCATGAGCCAAACAAGGACAACTTTTACTATGTTATCATTCTGTGTTCTGTATCCATGTAAGGTATTTCATTTATGAGCTTAATTAAAATTATCAAAGGAGACATAAAGTCTGATACAATCATTATTTCACAAAACTCATTTGTTTATGGTTTATTTTAGTAAGTAAGTATGTATTGTATTCATGTTATTCTTTGTAAAGCGTTTTTGAATATGCTTGTATAGAAAGGACGCTATATAAATGTATTATTATTATTATTATTATTATTATTATTATTATTATTATTATTATTATTATTATTATTATTATTATTATTATTATTATTATTATTATTATTATTATTATTATTATTATTATTATTATTATTATTATTATTATTATTATTATTATTATTATTATTATTATTATTATTATTATTATTATTATTATTATTATTATTATTATTATTATTATTATTATTATTATTATTATTATTATTATTATTATTATTATTATTATTATTATTATTATTATTATTATTATTATTATTATTATTATTATTATTATTATTATTATTATTATTATTATTATTATTATTATTATTATTATTATTATTATTATTATTATTATTATTATTATTATTATTATTATTATTATTATTATTATTATTATTATTATTATTATTATTATTATTATTATTATTATTATTATTATTATTATTATTATTATTATTATTATTATTATTATTATTATTATTATTATTATTATTATTATTATTATTATTATTATTATTATTATTATTATTATTATTATTATTATTATTATTATTATTATTATTATTATTATTATTATTATTATTATTATTATTATTATTATTATTATTATTATTATTATTATTATTATTATTATTATTATTATTATGAGAAACGATACAAATCTTGACCAACTGCCAAACACAGCAAGTCAAAATCGTATTCCTATCTCAAATTATTCATGTTTGAAATTGACACATGGAGGCTGCCATTTTGTTAAACTCTGTATTGAAATAGTGTGCATGATGACATAATTTCCGAATAGGGACATAAGGATTATAATGTATTTCTTTATAAATGTGATTAAAGTTTTTTTCCAAAATAATGTGACACAAAGTTTTAACAGTATGTTTTTATAATTTTATATGTACAGAATTTTTTTTTCATGAGCTAGAAAACTTGTGGTAGATTATAAAGAAATAAAAAGCATTTCAACATCCTGCTGGGCTGATGACATCATAATCTGCTCCCATACTACTATTTAGTAGTAGCATTAAAGTTTTTAATAATTACAGAAAATGTGTTAGATTGCTTCAGGAGTTATAAAACTTGGTCAGTACATTTGTTGTTTTCAATTCTATTATATGAAATAAGGATCATGTCAGACTTTATGTCTCTTTTAAGTTTAAAAAAAAAAAAATGAAATTAAAGATATCTGGACAGGGCGGACCAAAATGGGTGATGAGCGGGCCAATGGAGGGGCAGGGTGGGCCGCCCCTCTGAAACAGCAAAGTTAGGGTACTGAGTTATAATTCATCTTGTTTGGATCATTACTGGAAAAATGCTGCAGCAATTTTTAACTCTGCAGATTATCAAAGGCTCATGGAAGTAAAATTTAGATCTGCTCTCAAGAGCTACCACTTTTTCAATTATTTTAAGTTTCCTTTTTTTTACCTATTATAAATTAATACATATTGAAAAGGAAGGCACATGTATAATCCGCAAAAATTTGTACCCTGTTAAGTTGACAGTTTTGTCCTAAAGTTCAATTTGTCAAGGGCCCTCTACAAAAAAAATCTCTTTCATAATCAAGATTGGATTTTTTGATAGTACTGTAAGTATTTTACACATTTATACAATATGTCTAAGATATATTGAAAGGTGCAGTAGCTCAGTGATTAAGAAGTCATGCTCGTATTCGAAGGTACTGGATTCGATTCCCGTCGTGAGTGCTGCATTGTGTCCTTAAACAAGACACTTTACTCTACTTGCTTCAGTCCACTCAGCTGTTCAATGAGTACCAGCACTGCTGGGGAGTTAATCTGTGATGGACTGGCATCCTGTCCAGTAGAGTTATGTGCTCTCATCTGCTTGCGCCATGGAAACCAGGGATAAGCACCGGCTCTATGAGCCTAATGGCTTGATGGGATTAGCTTCTTTATACAATATATCTAATGCAATTTAAAGAAATATTCCCATGGTTTTTTTTGTAAAATTTTATTTGAAAGAGCATGAGTTTTAGAGCCAATTTGGTACAAAATTTAGGTTGATATCATATTCCGTTCAGGAGATATAGACTTTTTTAAATTTCCTGATTTAATTTTAAAGTTTTTGTACAGTATGATGAATTTGTGTTTGATGATGTCATAGAGGCAATTCCATTGCAAATGTTTATGTTTATCTTTGGATGTTAATTGGTTGTTTCTGTATGATTATAAACAACAGAATGTTATTGAAGTAGTGTATATTTGGAAATGTATATAAATACCTAACTTTTATCAATTTATTTTTCTAGCAGGTTTTACTAATAAAAAAGGATGATAGATTTTAATAAAATACATCAACTTTTTATGAGAATGCGTTGCTGTGATGTCATACTGAGCCTTTTCTATTCAATTATTGCCATTTTTTGTGAACCTTAAAATTTGAATATCTCCTGATAGGAATAACATCAACATGATTTTGTATTAAATTGTTTCTAAAATTTTCCTCTTGTGAAAAGTTACGTAAAATTGTTGGAATATTCCTTTTAAAGGTCATCCTTACTTTGACAAAAATATGCCTATTCCGTTAACTGATTGCTTGATTGCAGCATTGAATGTTTTTGTAACTCATGATATACAGTAGGTCAGCAAGATTTGTTTTGGTCAAGTTTAAGATTTTCTGTGTAACTCTTATGCACTAAGATATTGTCTTGTGATAAAGTTAAACAAATATTTTATTGATGGGGTTGTTTGTCTTTACAGGTTAACCATCATGCCCATAGATACCACCTCCAGCCATTTTCAGTCATTCAGGTCATTGTCAGTCTTCAGAGGCAACATGTAAGTACTACTGTGTCAATTACCACCTAAAGCTGGTACTCGTAGGGGGTCCATGAAGTTACGTACTCATCAAAACCTAATATTTGATATGATTTCATATAAGATAAACCTGCTTGACCTCTGAACTAATCCTTTAACTCTTCTTAGGTCAGCATTAAAAAACAAAGATATCTGTATACAATGGATAAAAAATAACAAGAGATACCACACAAGAAGCTATGGACTTTGACGTGTGCTCTCCTTTAAAAAAAAAAAAAAAAAGGAATATTGTTGATATTTATTGACCCCTATTTTCCCCTATAGAGGGATTTCATCTTGTGATTAACTCAACTGGACTCCATTTTTTAAGGCCGTTGCCTTTCAAGCATCTTTACATAGCTCAGTCACATCACACATACAACAAACATACTGTACTACATGCTAATCTACCAGTACCAGTTCAGCGAATTTTACTACTTGCAATGTTTTGTTCGCTTCCGATTTTACTTCATATTTTCCATAAGTTTGATACTTTCACCCGGTATATGAAGAGTAACTTTAACATTAATGCCAGCTGATCGTTCAGTATACTCAGACATGTCAGACAAAGCCTACATGCCTGATATAAGGTGCTCGCTTCAAATCCTTGTGTGAACTGTAGGTTGAAGCCGTCATGTCGTACAGCAGAAACCCACTTCGAATATCGATCAGGATCAGATGGAAATTGAGAAAATGTCTTTTCATTCTCCCGCACACATCTATTAGTGCAGCTAATGGCACAGCAAGATTCCGGCATAATTATCTCACAAAAATAATCTCATATAACAACATGCAAATGTATGTAAGTCTAATTAAGTGTACAGCAGACAACAGTGGTTTTTCCCCCAAAAAAAGCAATGTAAACAAAGTCATGTGACCTCAAGGTGAGCATGCAAGTGTTTTTCCAACCCTAATTAACCCATAGATCATCACGCCGGTCAAAAACGTGTGGATTTTTTTACATATTTAGATTGTTTGTGGAATTTCACGATACCAGTCTTATTATTTTTTTCAAAGCAGAACATGCAAAAGCAATGAAAATGATTAGAAAATAAACACCGCAGAAATTACTCGTGAAAAACAAAGCCGTGCATCCGGGTCAATTTTTGAACCTGGGTTGCTCACGTGAAAGTGTTGCATGCTAACCGGGACCCTACATTGCCTATTATTACTAGAGTGTGGATTTGTTTTAATACTTATATTTTGGTGTGAACAAAGAGGGTGTAGTTGCTCTTGGTGTTTTTAATGGAAAATATAAGAAATTCACTTTTCAACGGTATATGTTGCATTGGGCAGTTGTATTGTGATCAGGGGCTAAAAATTTCAAAATTGGTCTTAAAAAAGCTAAAAATCATGAGATTTTGCACAACTTTAGCCAAAAAATGATATTGATGATTAGGGCAGTAAAATTCGATCTGAAGTGGATGCATTGATGTCTTTGGCAGTTGTCCACGGCTTTTCAGACAAAAGCTAGATCTGGAAGTATGTCAAGTAATTATTTTTTAAGATTAATTGAAATTTGACAAAAATGTTCTTTTTACCTATTTTCAAGTGAGTTTTACTATAAATTTCTCAATATAACCCTCATCAAAAATGTTAATTTATTGATAGAACTATTCAAGTTCTTTCAAATAATACCAGGATCACTGCTGTGGGCCTATTTGACAAAGCGAAATAATTTTTCAAAATTGCATGTCCAATCGGTTGTGTCACAACGGCGTGACGATTGAAAGGTTGAAGGTATGGACATGTAGAGGAAAGATTAGCAAAAAATGCTTTAAAATCTTAAACAAATTGTGATGTTCTCAAGGAGACCTTGGTGTTTTTTTTTAAATCCTTTGTTTCTTGTCTATTATAATTCTTTAAAATGGTGCGAAAATTCTGACCGAAAGGTTTCGAGTCTTTGCCATGTCCTTAATAAAATTTCCCCTCGATAGTAGGAATAAGACTTTCCCATCATTTACAGTGACAGAGATTTAGGAATAAACCTGAGAGAAATACTTACAGCTGTCTGCCCTATCATGTTTTAACCTAAAAATCAATTAAAAATTGATCAAATATTGATGAGCAGTAGCTCGAAAACTAAAAAAGGCTATTTTTTTAAATTCAAAAACATATCTGCTCAGATTTTCATACTCTTTTAACATATATAGGAACTGTAACATGTCCATAAACCTTCCAGAATTGTAAGATAGCATTTCATATAAGACAAGAAGAACAGCATGTCACATGTCACTAAACATATTTCGTGAATTTGAAGTCAGAAAACGAATTCTTTCCAAAGTTTTATTTTCGTTTTCTACCTTTCAGGGTTTTTTCACCATGTGGAAGGGTATCAGTAGTTCATTTGTTTTGCAAGGCATCCATTTGGGAAGTGAAGCTATTTTGGATGAATTTACTCCTTTTGAAAAGTAAGATTTTATTTTGTATTATTATTAATTTTTTCCCGGCTGTTTTTTGTATTCATCTTATTGATTTAATGCAATTCATCTGTCAGTCCGGGACAAAATTTAATAGTATCACTATGAAAACAACAAATAAAGATGCCCTCTTTGTGATGAGAACATTTCCCATGTATTGCTGTAAATGATTGAAATTCATTATTAAAGACAAAAAAAAAAAAAAAAAAGAACTGTAGAGGAATCACAGATCATGCAAGATTGTGCAATATTCATAAACTTTCCTTACTCGTCTTACACATGTAACAAGAGGCAGTAAAATGTAAGGAATATATCTTCAAGCAATATGCTATTATGAAGCATGGGATTTTGCTATCTGAATCACAGCAGTTGATAAAAGTCATTGAACTCTTAAAGAAATATTCCCATGGTTTTTGTTATAAAATTTTATTTCAAAGAGTGTAGAGCCAGTTTGGTACAAAAATCAGGTTGATATCATATTCCGTTCAGGAGATATGGATTTTTAAAGATTTCCCAATTGTATTTTAAAGTTTTTGTGCAGTATGATGAATTTGTGTTTGATGATGCCATAGAGGCAACTCCATTGCAAAAGTTGATGTATTTCTTTGAACGATAATTGGTTGTTTATGTGTGATTAGAAACAATTTTGCAAAAGTAATTGAAGTAGGGTATATTTGGCAATGTATATCAATACCTACCTTTCATCAATTTATTTTTCTAGCAGGTTTTACCAATAAACAAAGGATGATAGATTTGAATGAAATACATCAACTTTGTGTTAGAATGTGTTGTTGTGATGTCATACTGAGCCTTTTTCTATTCGTTTATTGCCATTTTTTGTGAACCTTAAAAATTGAATATCTCCTGGTATGAATAACATATCAACATGATTTTTGTACCAAATTGTTTCTAAAAATTTTCTCTCATGAAAAGTTACGAAAAATCATGGAAATATTCCTTGAAGAATAGTGAATACTTTCTTGATTTATTTAATCATCAACAATTTTGTGACCTCACAACCTTGTAAATAATTAACGTCTCTGACTTATGAAATAAGCCACACCCACCATAGCAATACAGTAACTAGGTTGGGGAAAACAATCCTCAAATCCACAGTAGTGCATTACCAATACATTGACATTAAGATGTTCGTGAGGCCTGCTGCAATCTTTGGTCCATTTATGGCACTTCTCTGGATCTTTAGACTTTGTAGCAAAAGCGATAAACAAAATTCAGTTTGCTAAGTGTTCTGGGTAACAGCAATCAAATTTACAAAGCCTCCAGCGCAATTTTTGTTCACCATTTTGCCGTCACTCGGTCTTGTGTGTGCAGAAATTTGTTTTGTACAGTAAATTGCATTGACTACATGAGCGTGCACCGATAGCTAGTTGTACTGTACCAGTACCGCATAGGATGTTTGCCCCACTTAGTTACACAGATTTTGTTGCTAGGCAAATTCATGTGGTGATTGGTTGATAAAGCTGTCAATCATCTAACTCAGATAGGTTAATTCATTCAACAGAAAAGTTATAGTAATTTTTAAAAATTGCCTCAAATATTTTTCATCTAATTGAAATAGTTTCTGGTATTGTCACCAGATATACCAATTACGGTAAATGTTTGTGAGGTTCTAAAACCCTACTTACAGATGGGTAATGTGACAAATATGTAGTCATGATTATTTTGGGTAAAAAGGTAAATTATATTAGTTTACTAAAATTTTAGATTGCCAAAAGTAGTGAATACTATAAGGCTCTAATTTTTCTTTTCGAAGGGAGGTCACTTCTTATAGCACAGTGAAGCAACTTGGAGGCCACTTGACCCTGAAAGCACTAGCCTTGGTTATAACCACCCCTTTCCTTTCTGCTAGCTTGGTGGAATCTGTGCAGGTATGTGAAATTAATTAGCATAATTTTAAGTATTTGTCACATGTTGTATTTATTATAAATGTTTTATTTTATTCAATATATGAAATGATATAATAATGTAATAAATTTAATATAAATATATATATATATATAATACATATTTATATAATGTAATATATATATAATATATATATATGATATTTATAATATATATATATATAATATATATATATATATATATTATATATGTAATTGTTGTTACTATAAAAGATTTATTCTATTATTTGTCATAAAATATTTATTCTATTATAAGATATTTTTCATTTGTCATAAAATATATATTTTTTATCTATCATTCTATATTTGTATTATTATTTCTATTTGCAGAGTGACGTAGCTAGTGACAAGCCAGGAGTACTAGATTGTGTCAAAGAAGGTTTCTCTCGTCTCGCTGGATGGGGAACTCCCAAAACCACCAGATTGGTTCCTATGCACACCCTTCTCTTCCCCACAGTGCTTCATGGCCTTCTGAAATATTTCATCACCTCCGTGGTCCAGTACACGTATCTATCATTAGCAAGAAAAGGAACAACCCACAAGAATCCGCAGGAGAAGTCCAAAAATATGATGGATGCTTTTTTCCTGAATTGGCTGCGAGCTTTGTTGGTAATATGGTGGCTGATCTTGTTTTATACCCACTGGAATTGGTGGTCACCAGGTTACACATTCAGGGGACCAGGACAATTATAGATAACACAGACTTTGGTCATGGTGTGGTCCCCGTGAGCACCAAATATGATGGGGTTATACATTGTTTTCAGACTGTGAGTGCCGAAGAAGGTTCAGAGGGGTTGTTTAAAGGGTTCGGAGCCCTCATTTTACAATATGCCTTACATGGTGCAATAATTTGGCTGACGCAAACCATCTTTTTGAGGATCACGGAGGAACTTTTGAACAGAAGAGATAAGGAAAAGTCTTGAGATGCGGAAGTTACATTGAATGCAAACAGCGTTATGTGACTCACTTAGTCTATTAGAATGGAGAAAAAATAATTGTATGTGATGAACAGAGGAATAATTACAACATTTTAAAGTATTTGTTCAGGGGTCAAGCAAGTTGATCTTATATGAAAGAAGACTTCAAAAGAAAGAAAATGGTGAAGAAAGCATTCACAAATCTTATTCAGTTAAAGGATTAGTGTAGAGGTCAAGTAAGTTTATCTTACATGAAAGAGGACTTCAAAAGAAACAAAATGGTAAAGAAAGCTTTAACAAACCTTATTCCTTCCGTTAAGGAGATATTCAAGTTTAAAGCTCTGTCTTATCTGTGTAAAAATGACTGGTGTAGTAAGTCTACTATGGAAAGTTGGCTTCTTCATCCAATTGTAAATTTATTTTAAAGAAAGTTTATTTAATTTTTTCATTGATTAAATTGTTTTTCCTTGAACTTTCTTCAGGCGGTACATTAAAGATATCTTTCGTAGATTCAGTTTGACTACTTTATTGACATATCCCATGGTTTTTACGCCACAGAATTGCAGGAAAAAATTATGATAGAATACATAAAGACTTTGAGGAGTCTGAGGCTATGACATCACTACTAGTCTGATTTCAGTCATTTCTACACAAATGATACCAAACTTTAAACCTAAATATCTCCTGAACGTTATAAGATTTTTGAACGCTTTCTTCACCATTTGGTTTCTTTTGAAGTCCTCTTTCACATAAGATGGACTTGCTTGACCACTGAACTAATCCCTTGATAATTTTAGATCTCCTTTTTTTTTCTCTGAAATTTGCCAGCTACATCATATGTCAGATCTTTATTCGAAAGTTTGCCAGCAACTTAAAAAGTCAGGATGACAGTTAAAGGAGCACTCTGCGAATTCAATGGAATTTTAAAATATAACAAGTCAAATGTTTTTACAATCGTGTCATTCAAATATTACTTAGGTATTTATAAGGAATAATTATGATTAATTTGAACATTCGTTTGTAAGGTTTTCAGTATCGTGCACAAAAAGTGTCTTGGATTATTCTTGAAACTCAAGGAAAATAATCCCTCATTTTTCAGCCGCCAGCTTCTTTAACGAAATCCAGTTATGAGATGTCAATACTGTCTCTTCTTTTGTTATACTTGTTATTTTTTATTGAAATTGTTTGCCAACAAAAATGTATGTTTCCCTGTATAAAGGGAAAGTTTCATTGTTTTGCGGAGTTGTTTTTGTTTTGAGAAGTTTTTGCTATTGCGGTTAAAAAATGTGTTCCTTTTCTGCAGTTTATATTTTCTTGCATAGATTTTTATTTTGGAATTGGGTTTAACCTATGAAAACTTATAAGGGGGAATATTAACGCTATAACAGATCAGAGAATACAAATTTTAAAGTTTTCACCTGCTGTCATACATTCAATGACTTGCATGTAGAAAATGTGAGAATGAGCGAAGGATGTGTTGATATTAAAAGAAATCAAGGTCAAGATAGTATATCTAGGGAAGCAAAGCATATATATCGTATACGACGTAATCAGCGCCCCACAAAAATATAATTGTCTAACTTTTTAGACCCGAAGTTTCTTTCTAATAAGTGCTCATGCGTTAAGGCAGCATACAGTATGATATGCGAACTGTATTGTGCCAACTGGTTCTATGATACTAAGTCAGCCAACAATAAGCACCCCAAAAACATCAGTTGCATTATGAGCAAATAGTTTACAAGTCTTCAAATTGATTCAAATAAATTAAGGTATCAGGCAAAAAATAATGGGTGGGCACTTATTAGAGCAGGGGTGCATAATACTTCGAATATGGTACCTTGTTTAGGGGAGGACCACTATTTTTAGGAAGACTATTTTGGGAGGAAGGAATATTTTGAGTGATGACTATTTTAATGGACGACTACTTTAAGGGACAGACTATTTTGAGGGACGTCTATTTGAAGTCTTTTTGAGGAACGACTATTTAGAGGGATTAATATTTTGGGGACAAATGTTTTGGGAACGAATATATTTTGATGGAAGACAATTTTTAGGGATGACTATTTGAGGGATGACTATTTTGAGGGAGGACTTTTTGAGGATGACTAATTTGAGGGATGACTAATTTGAGGAACGACTATTTGGAAGGAGGAATATGTTGAGGGATGAGTCTATTTTGAGTGACGATATTTTGAGTGACGTCTATTTTGAGTGACGTCTATTTTGAGTGACGACTATTTTGAGTGATGACTATTTTGAGTGATGACTATTTTAAGTAACAAACATTTTGAGGGTTAACTATTTGAAAGAATGATTATTTTGTGGGACAACTATTTTGTGGGACCACTATTTTGTGGGAAGACTTTTGGGGATGACTTATTAGGAATGACTGTTTGGAGGGACAAATATTTGTAATATATTATATGATATGAGGGAAGAATATATCAAGGAGTAATTAATTTTAGGGATAGGTGTCAAATTGTAGTGATTTGATTATTCAATGGCTCTATATTATAACAATTTATAATCTTAAAACTGATCTACAGTAAAAAAGAATAGAATAACAGTTCAACAGAGCATATGATTATTCCATCACCTAGCGAAGTGGTCACATCAAAATTACAAAGTGGTTTTAGTTGATAAGATAACATTTGAGAAGAACTGTCTTAAAGGATTATATTGTCCTATGTCCAAAAATGCCATTCTAAAATAATCGCATTTTAAGTTCTTAATTCTGCATTAATTCAGCTCATAGCACATTTTCTTTTTCCACATTATTTTTTTCCTAGATATATGTTAAGTCAGAGGTATAGAAAGTAGCCTACTTGGTCATATAATTTTTCAATAAAAAGGTCAATTTTGCCAAATGTGGACATAGGACAACTTTACTTTCCTGCGACGATGTGTAGCTTTTAGGTAGAACTGGTTTTATAATTTTTGTTGGGCCTTCCAAGAGGTATATGGATAGGAAGAGAACATCAGCTAGATTGTATTTTTTTTTTTTATTAGTATTTAAATAACAAACAAATCACTTTAAAATCAACCAATCATGAGGAAATAATACATCCTTATGAAGAATGGTCTATCAATCATTCATGGGTTTTGCACAAAGTCCTCCTAAGCATATAATGTATATTTATATTTAGGCTCAGTTAAGGACAAATCTGATTCACATCACTGAACAGCAGTTATGTAGCTTGAGCCCCAGATGAATGACTTATTGTGTACAGTGTAACAGTAGCTGGTTGCTAACAAGTGAACTGTGAATGGACTATGAAGATGCTGTCAGTTAAGAAGGTATAGATTACTTGTTGTGTATGGTGTAATAATAGCTGGTTGCTAGTCAATGAAGTGTGAAGAGTCTCTCTGGTTGAATGGTGTGGATTACCCCTGATTTTAAGAAAATCGAGGGTGTCGGGTTGGAGGGATCTAAGGGCCAAAAATTCTTAATATTACAGATTTTGTTAATATTGAGGTGTTAATTTGCAAATGTTTATGCATATTTATGGTGTATGAGCAGGCACACATTTATGTTCTTACAATCCTTTTCCAAACAAATATTTGAAGGAGATCAGCAGATTCTGATAAAAGACTTTCCAGATTTTTACCGTGTGCCAAACCAACAAGTGGTGAAGCATGTACTTGCTTAGTGGTAGAGAGTCAAACTCATATTTCAAAGGTACTGGGGTCTGATTCCTGACACAAGCAAGTCCTGAGTTTTGTTCTGAGAAAGATAATGCATTCTACCTGCTTTAATGCACTCAGCTGTTCTGTGGTCAAGTATGTCCATCTTGTGTAAAAGAGGACTTCAGAAGAAACAAAATGGTGAAGAAAGCATTCAAAAAACTTATTCCATTAAAGATATCTAAGTTAAAAAAGTTTGGTATCATTTGTGTAGAAACAACTGAAATCAGACTAGTTGTGATGTCATAGCCTCAGATTCCCCAAAGTCGTTATGTATTTTATTGTTTTGTACTGTGATTTTGTGGCATAAAAACCATGAGATATGTCAAAAAGTAGTAAACTGAATTTAGGAAGGGTGTTTATAATATACCACATAAAGAAAGTTTGATGAAAGAAGATTTAAATAGTGAAAATATTAGATAAACTTTCTTTAAAATGCAATAAAAATTGTTAAAAATGTGAGGATGAAGGTGCCAGCTTTCCATAGTAGACTTACTGTAGTCATTTCTACACAGATAAGACTGCCTAAAGTTTGAATATCTTATAAAAGGAATAAGAATTTTGAACACTTTCTTCTCCATTTTGTTTCTTTTGAAGTCCACTTAACTTGACCACCAAACTAATCCTTTGAGCTGTGATGGATTGGTGTTCTGTCCACGAGAGTCATTAATTCTCATCTGCTTGTACTACAGTTAACTTTATTTTACTTAAAAGTATTTGATGCTCTTAAGCCTCAATTTGGTTGATAAATAAAGGTCACTGGACAGGTAGCCACAAGTTGAGTTTATATGGAAGACAGCTTTAAGCTATGACACAAAGCAAAATGTTTCATGAAAATTGCCAAAAATTGACAATTTTACAGCCTTTGGAATTATAAGGCCATAAGATAAATTATGCAAATTTCTGCGTGACAGAAAGAGAAAATATATTTATTTATTCATGTTAACTAGCTGTTTTTCAATCCTTCACCAATGTTCTTTGAATGGATGCAGTTCAATATGACCAAGAGCTATTGAATATTTCTGTCATACACTCAATCAGATATTCAGTGACTAAAATTTAGGACAAAAATTGAATGATTTTGAGCGACAGTACTTTCATACATTTCAAGTTTACAACTTTTGAATACATTAGCCAGCATGAAGCAATATCATTCCTCAGGAGAAATGGTTCGTCAAACATTCACAGTTAATGCACATTATTACCTCAGGTATTATGATACACAGCTATTTTTATCACCAGTTTGAAAACAAAACTTCTCCCACTAAGACCTAACACGGATGAGTGATTTCAATCACAAAAGTACCTTGATTATTCAGCTCTGTCTTTGTGTAATCTTATACACACAAATAACCTTGGGCTACTTGGCTGTGGTGTGCATGGGAATGGCAGATAAACAACTATTGTTTTGAGTGGAAACACAATACACAGTTTTCAGAAAAAAACCAGGTGTTGGGTGCGGGTGGGCTTAAAGAGAAACTTTTTGGCATGAGCATGTGATTGATGTAACACTCAATACATTAATAAAAGAACGTTTTCCTAATTTTAAATAAATTTTTCATTGTCATCTAATGTTCAAAATTTTATTTGAACTGTAGATTTGTTGAAAATGTACTTCCTGCACACATCAGAAATCAAATCCGGAATGCTGGCTTGGTATTCTGATCTACCACACTACTAGAGGTCATCTACTTCAATTGACCTCTCCGAGTAGTACAGGAATAGCCACACCCACCATAGCAACGTGGTATTGAGGTGGGGAAAACAAACCTCAAATCCGCAATCATGCACGACCAATGCATTGACATTTTGATGCTCTTGTGGCCTGCCAACATTCAGTGTTGGGGGCTGAAATATTGGGAGCAGGAAGTTTAGAATTGTTGCACTGACAGTAGTCATGGAGATGCCTGATATCGTTTTATTTTTGTCTGTGGAAAGATATTAAAACAATTTTTTTGTTGAAAAGGTATTGATATTCTTTTTCATTTTGTTCTTGACGTACAACATACTTTGACATGGTGATGTAGCCGCCCCATTGAAAAGTTGTCCAAATTGGGGGTATACCTGTTTAATGATGCATGCAGCATCCCACCTCCACTAAATGGAAAAACCCACAAAAGTAATATGAACTTTCAAGCATAGCAGGATAATTTCCATGCACGATAACATGCCTAACAATCTCTCAAGTTAGTTTAATCATTTATACATGAATCGCATTGTAGAGTTTAGAAACTGTATCGTATAATGCGCAAGTAAGCATGAAATGCAAATCCAAAGCAGGGGTTCATAATATGATCAACTGATCAGTTTTCTGTTGGTGATAGGGTGTTTAGGACACATTTGTAATGCCCTAGGATTGTAATGGAGGGATTACTCATTGATGTTTGACATCTCTGTTTTAATGCTGTCTAACTGGAAAGAATCGTGTTCTCCACATGAAGAAATTCCTCTTTATAGGAGAATTGGTCAAAATTGCCTGAAGCATCCAGACTGTCAATTTCACATTACACTGCACAAGCGATCAGCTTGCCAGACCAGTGCAAGCCAATCCCCTGCTCGTCATCCTCACTCATTTAACTTGTGCATGGGTGCACTTTCAGCATGCAATCTAATCCTTTGTTCATTGTCCTCACTTCTGCTTGGGTGCACTTTCAATATGTGGCCACACAACACTGTGACTTAATGATAAGAGAGATTCTTTGTTCAGGTTACTATCTACCTACTGTGGTGTAGCGGTTATCATATCTGTCTACAGACCACGAGGCCTGGGTTTAAGCCTGGGTTAGGTAGACACGCCAGTGCACCACAACTGGTTATCAAAGGCTGTGGACATTGACTTGGTTGTCGATGTTATGTCTGTCCGTACGTCGTACCTGTGTTGTCGTCCAGGTCGTTTAAAGCGTTTCGTGATAGCATTGTTACTATCATAACAGAATACGCAGGCGATGACCCCTTCATTGTAATTGTGTGTCACTCGTCGTGTTCAAGTTACGAGTGTAAACAAGCTGGTGATACCAGAAGTCGGGTTGGGGTATCATACCGGACTTTTTATATGAAGTCCTGTGTCGGATACGGAAAGCTGTATAGAAAAACTTTTGGCATGAATCTTTGTTGACTTTAGGTTTACATCCCACCTGGGGAAACAATCCACAATATTTGTGAGCCACTTTTGAACAATTGAAAAAGTGACCAATAAGTTCCAAATAAAGTTCAGCTTGTGCTGCAGTCTGGGAATTAGAAAGTGTTTTTGGCATATTAAGATTGTTTGTCTTGCCAATCATGAGTAAGGACTACAGAAAGAAAATAAATGCTGTTCAAGTGACTGCTTCATTCTTTGTTTTATTTACCTTAAAGGCCATCAACAGACACGGATGCTTCTTATGATGATATAATCAAATGTTTGATGCATCAGCCCTGCTGAAAATTTCAGTTCAACTGGGTTAGACTGGGTTTTTTCAACTAGGTTAATATGGAAATTGGAACAACTGGGTTGAACTAAGTTGAACTAGGTTATCTACTTTGCACTATTTGAACCCAGTTCAACCTTGTTAAAAACTTCAAATGGGTTGAACTGGAATTAACAACAGGGAGACCTATTACTGCAGGAGTGCTGTCGCTTTGTGCAGCCTGCAGTCAGTCTTTTGGGAAAACTTGAAATCATTTTCAGAAAAATGAAAGATAAACTTCTAGAATACTTTTACAGTCCAGCACCAGCCTGGGCTCTCTTCTGCCCTGAGTATGTGATACATACCTTTCAGTTTCTTCATTGTAGTTTCCTCACTGGTGGAAGTTTTATTTTGTAATTGTATTTTTGAAAGGTAGAAAGAATAGGTAGCAGCAATATGAACTTTACTGGTTTAAAATGTACTACAAACAGCAAAACGTTTCATCAAAATAGGTTACAAAATCACTATTTACAGCATTTTAAAGCTTAGATACTTAATTAGCATCAATTGTACAATATTTTGTGACCTCAGAAAGGGACAATTACAAAATTGCTCATGTTAGCCTATAGTTTTAAATATGTAGAATGGGAGAATAGGAAATTGATTTTAACCTTGACCCAGATTTAACTCTGGAAATTTGATAATCTTTCATATTTGCATAAGAAATATAAAGAATTCCATAAAAGAATTTCAACTGTATTCCAAAAAAATTTCAACTTGTATTCCAAAAAAAAATCCTCCAGATAAAATAGTCTCCTTCCTTCAGCATGCATCCCTCTACAACCATATTTAATCCTCCTCTTCCACCCCCTCTCTACTCTGTTTTTAGTTTTACCCATGCACCTCCTCTCTCGATCACAGCTTTCTGGCTTTTGTTCTTGAATTTCTCTCATTCTTCCCCTGGTCTCTTTCCTTACTACCTCTAAAATGATCTAACCTCTCAGGCACAATTTGACCTTCGTTGTCGTGGTGCCGTTAAGACCTCATCAAACAAACAAACAAGTATTCCTGTTCATACATACATCATCACTTTTTATAAGTTTGATTTGACCCGAAGGCTGGTCTACTCGGGGTTGAATGCTTCTTCAGTCACCCTGGGTAATGTCCATATACCATCAGCATTATGAGGGTAGTTTGTCCTGTTTTAGTAAAGACTGGGCCAATGCTCAAAATTCTCTTCCTATCTGGAGTTTCATAGTGCTACCTCTCGGGGCAACACAAAAAAACATCAATCTGTTGGGAATAACTTGCTTTAATGATAAACTAAAAAGTTCCACAAATTCTTTTGCATGTTAAAGAGTAATTCACAAAAAAAACGTCAATTTGATGTGAAGAACGCCCGCTATCATGATTTTTTTTCTTTTTTAGCTGTTATAGATGCCTAAGACTAATTCACTGATTTTGTGACTTAGGCCACAGTACCAAGTAATGCCACTGATTAAAATGCAGTTATTGAGTAAGTTTTCTTTCAAATGACACAATAGTCTCTGAATATATATAGGAAGCATATCATTACGGTCGATGGGAAGATAAAACTATTTTATAGTCTTTGTCATATCATTTTTAATCTGTTGCATATAAAAACATGAGTCTCTATGTTATTGTTGTAAAAGATGAAATTTTGATTAACATATTGGGAAAGGAATAAGCCACCACTGGTAAAAAAAAGAACACAATTTCAAGATGCGTGTATGCAAAAGATTTCAGGTTCGATTCCTGATGCATTGTGTCCTCGAGTAAGGCACTTTACTTGCTCCAGTCCACCCAGCTGTAAAATTAATTCCAGCATTGCTGGGGAGTTAACCTGTGGGTGCCATGTGCTCCTATCTGCTTTCGCCAGGCCTAATATCTAGCCCTATAAGGCTAAGGCCTCGGATGGATTTAACTGTTTCTTTAATAATCCTGTATCATACATATACAAATAAATTAACTACAATAAATTAATTGCTAGTTTCAGACAGATGACACGAAAAACAAAAGAACTCTAGTGTAGCATTGTTTTACTCTCTGATATATAATTGTGAGTATACTATGTTTTAAAATTACAATTGTATGATATAAATGGAAATGAAAATATGATTAATAGTACAAGCTGTAGTTCAACTGAACCCACATATACTAATGTGCTACCTATTTGTTATTCATCAACATGAATGAATTAACTCAAATGTTAATAGTATTTATATTACTCATGGCAAGTATGCTATCTTCAGGAAAAAGAAAGATACACACGAACTTAGAAATTCCTCTCTATAGGAAAATTGGTCAAAATTGCCTGAAGCATCCAGACTGTCAATTTCACACTACACTGCACAAGCCACCAGCGTGCCAGACCAGTGTGCAACCTGATCCCCTGCTCATCATCCTCACTCATTTAACTTGCGCATGGGTGCACTTTCAGCATGCAAGCCAATCCTCTGTTCATTGTCCTCACTTCTGCTTGGGTGCACTTTCAAGAAGTGGCCAGTACACACAACACTGTGACTTTGATGTCTTCATTACTGGAAGCTACATACAGGTCTTAATGACAACAGAGAGGTTCTTTGTTACGAGTGTAAACAAGCTGGTGATGCCGGAAGTCGGGTTGGGGTATCATTATACCGGACTTTTTAAAAGAAAAGTCTGGTGTCGGATACAGAAAGCTGTATAAAAAAACTTTTTGGCATGAGACAATGCATAACTTGTCCTTCTCCTTAAAAATTTGTTCCAGCAAATCATAGCCACAAACTTAATGTAGCAAATAATGAGATCACTTATCTTAAAATAACCACACAAGGACTCCATCTATTGCTAATTTGCTACTTAACACCAACTTGCACAACAACCCAGGACCAAATAGAGAACTAGTACAATAGAGTCATTAATAGAGAAATTTGATCCTAATTGTGATTTTCAGAATAAAGAAAATCAAGAGGAAGTCTGACCCGACCTGCTTATATAACAGGTCGGCTCTGACTGTTGATATTTGAAGGAGCAGAACAACTAATGGGAAGGGATGAGAGGTATTATTTATTCCTTTCATTTAAAGACTTCATGAAAATATGGATGAAGTTCGGATTGTTGAATTTAGAGAACTGGGCCGAAAATTGAAAAGAATCCACGTGTGGAGAAGTAGTATCGATAGAAGAAAAGTTTATATAGCATGGACAAAAAAAAACAATTAGTGTGTTATTCTAGTGTACCTCAATTATGTAATTTGCATAATTGAAATATGATCAATAACAATCACTTAGGAAAAGCAATGTGGTTACAACTTTAGAGTTGCTAGATAAGATAAACGATTCTAAAAGAGAATACCACAAATAAAGTGCATTCTACGGCACAAATAGACCTTGTTTTAAAATTATATTTTTAAACAAAACACATGGATTAGTTGCTTAGTGGGGGTAGAAAATATTTCCTTTTCAATAAATGTTTCCAAACCACACTCAAATTCCCTGTACACCCAAATAAGTTCCCTCTACACTCGAACAAATTCCCTCTATACTCTAATAAATTCCCTCTACACTCGAACAAATTCCCTCTACACTCGAACAAATTCCCTCTACGCTCGAACAAATTCCCTCTAAACTCGAACAAATTCCCTTCACTCAAACAAATTCCCTTTACTCAAATAAATTCCCTTTACACTAAAATACATTCCTTCTACACTAAAATAAATTCCCTCTACTCAAATAAATCCCCTCTACACTCAAATAAATTCCCTCTACACTCAAATGAATTTTCTCTACTCAAATTAATTCCCTCTACACTCAAATAAATTCCCTCTACACTCAAATGAATTCTCTCTACTCAAATTAATTCCCTCTACACTCAAATAAATTCCCTCTACACTCAAATTCCCTCTACAATCATACTTTCTTGACACCTGATCCAAGGGTGGATTCAGCAGAGGGTCAGGACCCCCTTTTGGAATTTCACCAATACATGTAGTAAGGCCATACAATTTTTATGAATTGATCTTGGTTTCCAAGGCGTGTACCTCTCTTTTTTTGAAAATCCTAAATCCGTCCCTGTGATCTTGCTAATGGGCCCCAGATTGGATTTCACCAAGTAGTATGAACACTAATCCATGCTCGATTGAAAGTAAAACTGATACTAAGTGAAGAAAATACAAAACCTGCTTGATATTGACCACTTGCCATATTCAATGTAATAGCGTTCATGCTCTAATAAGCACCCAACTAAGATTTTCTTTGACTGATACCATATCCCACCATCAATAAATTACGTTTGATTATACTTGTCTTTAATATGTTCCATGTCTTTGTTTTGGTACGCACTGAGTGTTGTAATTCATGCGAGAGCATAGCCAGTAAAACTGAACAACCGCTAGGCTGTTTCCCTCCCTGTTAATGCAGGGGGTATGTACAATGCTAGTGCAGTTTTGTACTCTACGAGACTCCTGAGCATGGCCCTTATTAGAAAGAAAGGATTTATGTAAGAGCCTGGGCCCTTATTATGTTGAATTATAGGACTTTATTTTGGTCATCAAATATCCATGGAGAGCTGTTCTAATGCTCACATTTTATACAAACCATTTTCTACATTTTATTACATACAATCAATCAACGTGATTATGATACATTCTCTGAATATAAGAACTAAAAATTCTTTGTAAGAATTCAAAATGAAGATAAAAACAGCTGAAACCACTTCTTACGATATCTTAACAAATATCCACCCAAAATTAGTCAATACAAGTATCTGGAATAATAAAGAAAAGAATGAAGAAAGTTTGTATCAAAAAACAATGTTCATGATACGCTGTGTTAACTCAAGTCACATTTTGTTTCGTCTAAGCGCTTCAAAATATGATCTGAACTGTGTTTTCCACAATGACATAAGTCAGTGGTTAAGGAGTCTTGCTCCTATTCGAAAGGTACCAGGTTTGATGTCTACTGAGAGCACCGCTTTGTGTCCTTCATCAAAACACATTATTCTACTTGCTCCAGTCCACTCAGCTGCATGATGAAAATCTGTTGCAATGGATTTTCAGTCCAAAATCCTTAAAGCCTACAAGGTTGAACAAAAACATTACTTAAAATCACTCATCATTGAACAAACAAAACCTTCACTATTAAATACCATCCTATTTGTAAATTATTACTTCAAGCCAGACACATTGACCACAGAGGAATAATTTTGTCATTGTGTTGAGAGTGAAAGTCAGTGCAGCTGCAGTGACATTTGTTTACTATCAATGTCAGGTTATGGCCATGGAAAGTGAGGTGAAGTGTGTGGAAATCCCTGGTGTAATTGCTTGTGCTGGATTGTGGTTTCTGTTGTGAGCAATAGAGACCCTGACAGATTTTAGATTTTGTCAGGGCTTAAGACGTAAATGTATTGCAAGGTTTAGACTTGATGAATGAGTACCAGCGTTTCTGAGGAGTTAGCCTTCGATAGGCTGGAATCCTATCCAGGTGGAGGGGGGAGGGGGACACCTCTTGCACCAGGGATAAGCACCGGCCCAATGAGCCTAATAGCTCGGATAAATTTAACTCAAGGTCAATGGATATATAGAAGCAACTGGAGATCCAAAACCATAAAAGTAGCACAAAAAAAGTAAATCGGAATCAGTTAAATACTGATCGAGAGGTGACCCTTCCTATGCCCTGTCCCTTGACCAAGAGTTTGACCTTTATAGCTGCCTATAAATAATTTCATTTTACTTTTTCGGGCATCAATATTAAAATATCTTTGCAGATATATGATGCAACTTTGGTATTTTTTACGCAATTCCTCTGAATTTTAAATTACTTATGATTATTCTTTGAAAAGCTGCACCAAATTACAACCAACATATTTTTTCTGATTATCCTAATCACATTACATATAGAAGAAATAGCCTTTCTCTAAATTTTCAAACACCGAGATATTAGAAACTATGATAAGAATTAAGCATTAGCAGGCTCACTGCACTCAAGGCCAGTTATCGTGTTCACGACAGAAATATTCAATACAATTAAAAGCTTTTCATGGTCTAAATATTTTCACATAGATTTACAAGCCTATCAATAACCGACACGGAAGTGACATCCCTAGTACGCATCACAATTACCGGTGGTGCGTCAAGCAATTTTCTTGAAACGAGATTACCCCTTTAAGTGTTGGAAGAAAATTCAGCCGAACTAAACACAAACTATTTCAAGGGATTCAATCATTGGAAGAGCTCTGCATGAATCTGTGTTTGAAGTGGAAGAGAAAAATTACAGGGAAATGCTGCAACGATCAGTCTTTCCCTTTGTAATTAAATCAATGTAAATTCACATTTCATAGTGATTTCTTATCATGTAGATTTGACACTTGTGTAGAGTTCCTTGAAAATAGCAGGAAACAACATCAACTTTGTTACTGTTTATTTACACTGTATCCAGGGCGACACAAAACAAACTAAAACAGTTCACAAGGTACTGCTGACCTTGCAGCTTTTAATTACAATGCACAGCAATGAGTTCAGCTATGGCAGAACAAATTATACCTGTTGTGATGTGGACTGTGCTGAGAAGTTGTCACTAAATGACAACATAACTATTGAGTAAATGGCACGAAAAGTACATTAACCATAATGCAGCTTGTTTCCTCATCATCTGAGAAACTATTACAATTTTTGCCAGTTGAAGTAGATTCACGCATGAGTTTGTGACCCCTATCAATCACCAGAGCTTATGAAATATCAATTCAATAACATTAAATCTTAAGCGTTAAGTATTCTTAAACTTTATGATATGTTGTTTATGATTTTCAGATAGAAGTTTCTTCTCTGGAGTACTGGTAGAATCTTGTAAGTAATTATTTATCCACAGTACCATGGGTTTTGACACAAAATTCAAACAAGCCCTCTTAAGAGCAGCCTAGTTATGAAAATTAAAATTTCACCAACAAAAAAGAGTGACGTAAACACTTTCTCTCCCCCTCCCGGCCCCACCTCACCCTAATTCCTATTTGACACCTTTCACGCACCTCGCAATTGCCTGGGAATTATCACATATCTAATTTCAATATGTCAGAGATTAATTAATGCCCGTTCTTTGATTTTTAACAAAAGAACATCTTAAATTATTTGACCTATGACACCTGAAGACATTTCTTTCAATATGAATTCAAAATTATTCTTAAACTGAATATACCATGTGTCAGGAGGAAAAACCCTCATAACAATCTGTTTTCCTAACTCATAAATTCTTTTTTTTTCCATTAGCATTTACAATATTTACAATTATTTTCTGATGCCAATTCCCATCATTGCTATATACAATTAGCACTTCCCATTTCATAAGAGAAAGTAACAAAAATAATATATATCATCATTTCAACCATATATGTACATGTCTGACTAAAACCCAAAAGAGACATTATTTTATATTTTAAACTTGCTCTTATCTCACTTAAATGTTGAAATTAATGCTAATACTACTACTACATATTTCTTGAAAAAGAATTATGCAAATGATAAAGGATTAGTTCAGGGGTCAAGCAAGTCTATCTTATATAAAAGAGGACTTCAGAAGAAACAAAATATTGAATGCATTCAAAAATCTTATTCCACTAAAGAGGATATCGGTGATATCTAAGTTTAAAGTTTGGTATCATTTGTGTAGAAACGACTGAAATCAGACTAGTTGTGATGTCATAGCCTCAGATTCCTCAGTCTTGATGTATTCTATCATATTTTCTCCTATGATTTTGTGGCTTGAAAACCATGGGACAGACAAAAAGGAAGTGAAACTGAATCAAGGAAGGGAATTTAAAATATTGATTACATTTGTGAATGCTTTCTTCACTATTTTGTTTCTTTTGAAATCCTCTTTCTTATAAGATTGACATGCTCGACCACTGAACTAATTTTTGATAGCATGTCTTCCTGCAAATTTTCACTCTTCATCCTCTCCACTCTAATAATCAGTTTTTCCTGTGAGGTTAACCTCCTATTAGGGAATCCTCTAATAAGGAATCCCCTATTAGGGAATCCCCTATTAGGGAATCCCCCTATTAGGGAATTCCTATTAGGGAATCCCCCTCGGATGTTTGAAGGACTGCCAGTGACAAATTTGTGAATCATTTTTGACTGAAAGTCAAGTCCATGTGCATTTTTCGAAACTTAAAACTGCAATCAATTCATTTCAAAAATATTCATACAGTATTTTGAATAAACTGTAACCAACTATGGGAAAAATTTCCTAGTAGGAAAAACTGACAATATGGATCCATTCCTTACATTTTGTACTGGAAATGCTTCAGTGGATTTAACTACCTTATTCACATGCCAAAAAGCGCCATTCTCCAGTCTGTAACTTGCATGACAGATGTAAGTGATATATTCTCCAACTTACAGGGGGGTTCTTAAGCCTAACTATAAACCTAACCTGAGAGGGTGACGATGCTTCGCTTTGAAAATGGTCAAAACCTCCCTGTATGCTGGGCAATATATCAAGATCAATTTTTCTTGTACCTTGAGCTCCAGCTCTTCCAATTATAATGTTTAAAAAAAAATCTTTTTGTCGCTTCTAATTAATTAAAGATTAATGTTGAAGCAGGGGTTTACATGTGTATATTGTAATGCATGGGGCAAAGGATTATGACAAGAGTAAAATGACCCTACTTTAGGAGGGCCATTCACGAGTACAAAGTCCTTCAAATCACACATTAAATATGCATATAAATACGACGCCAAAAGATTTGTTTTTTAATATAAGATTGTTTAAAATACATTAAAAAGAATGAAAAACGAGGAAAAGTAAGATAAAGTTTTTCCCTTTGTTAAGAAATTTACCCGTTGTTCAAATGGACTAAAACAAATACTTAAGGTCGTGCATTACGGGAATTTAATGCACGGGTCATGACAATGCAAATACTCCGTAGAAATTTGATAACTGTATTTATATCAAATAAATTTGAATTCAAGGCATGCCTTAAATCCTTTAAATCAATTATTGAAAAGTGGACATGCTAACACTGAGCCAAACATCTGAACACACTGGAAAAGCATTGCGGTACCTGGTATCACATGGTCCTTTGAAGATCTCTCTCAGAATATATCACTACTTATAAAACACATTTTACCAAAGCACTTAAAAGAAGAAAAAAAAATCTCTATAAAATAAAGGAACTTCTGAATATGTACTCTGAGTATATTTACTTATCACTATTATTACATCCTAAAGACTGCACTTTAAAGAAAGCACTTTTAAAACTGATATCTGTTCTTTGTTAAGAAGGAAAACCCACAAATAATGAACTTTAACTTTTAAAGAAATATTCCCAAGGTTTGTTGTAAAATCTTATTTAGAAGAGCATACTTTTAGAGTCAACTTGGTACAAAAATCAGGTTGATATCATATTCTGTTCAGGAAATATGGATTTTTAAAGATTTACCAATTGCATTTTAAAGTTTTTGTACAGTATGATGAATTTGTGTTTGATGTCATAGAGGCAATTCCAGTGCAAATGTTTATGTATTTCTTTGAATGTTTATTTTCCAAAAGTTATTGAAGTAGGGTATATTTGGCAATGTATATAAATACCTAACTTTCAATGATTTATTTTTCTAGCAGGTTTTATTAATACAACAGGATGATAGATTTAAATGAAATACATCAACTTTGTGGGAGAATGTGTTGCTGTGATGTCATACTGAGCCTTTTCCTATTCGTTTATTGGCATTTTTTGTGAACATTAAAATTTGAATATATCCTGGTAGGAATAACATATCAACATGATTTCTGTACTAAATTCTTTCTAATTGTTTTCTTTTTCTTATATTAAAAAAACATGAGAATATTCCTTTAATGTACACAAGAGTAGTTGACTTCTAGCCAAGTTGTTTGAAGCTTTTACAACCTTGGCAAAAGCTAGCAGAAACGTCTAATGTAGTATGAACCAAATGTGACTAAAAGCCATGACATCAAGTCTAACGGAAGGCTGATAACTCTGAAAGACTTAAATGAAATGTCTTTTCTATAAACAACAGAAAAAGTGGGCGGTTAAGATGTACATTTTCCGAAAAGAGACAAATTTAATTCTGCTTGAAAGAAGTATGTGCAGAACAATTAATGTTTACTTTTTGTTTCTGGCCATTCAAATTCTTGTGGTTAATGTAATGAGAATAGGTGGGGAGGAGAAGGAAGGGGAAGGGAAGGGGGGGGGCAGATTGGTGACTTTTGGTTAAATAACAATGCTGCAAAAGGAAAAAACGGCTTTGAATTTATCCACAGCAGTCCTTCAATAGAATGTGGATTCACCAATGATTTTCAACTGCTTCCTAATAGAGACAGCAATGTCAAAATAAGCAGCTTACCAAGACAATGCTAATACACCCAAGGAAATGTGCTTGAATTTGCGAGCAATGAGACCGAAAAATTTAGTCTGATTGCTTAGTAAGGTATAACGGCACAGCGATGGTCAAAATAACCTCTGGAGTAAGTTGATTGACAGCTTTTTCAACCAATCACCGTAGGAATTTGCCTACAAAGTCCATGTAACTATGTGGGGCACAAATCCTACGAGGCACTGGTACAGTAAGTACAGCTAGCTAGTGGCACGTGTTCATGCAGTCAATGCAATATATTGCACAAATTAATTCCTGCACACACAAGACTGAGCGAGTGACAACAAAATGGTTAACAAAAATTGCACGAACAGGGCCCTCCTCTATGGGCTTTGTAAAATCGAACCCCATTACCCAGAATGGTTAGCAAATGGAATTTTGTTTATTCCTTTTCCTAAAAACTCTGAAGATCCAGAGAAGTAGTGCCATAAATGGATCAAAGCTTGCGGCAGGCCACATGAACATCTAAATGTCAATGTATTGGTCATGCATGATTGCGGATTCCATGTTTGTTTGCCCACTTAGTTACAGCATTGCTATGGTGGTGTGGCCTATTTTCATACTTAAAGAGGTCAATTGTGTCAGAGGTGAACATTTAGACTGATTAATATTCAAAGACAAAGCATACAATCACACAATTCTTGATATATAACAAAGCCCATCCTGTATGTGAGGCAATATCTTTCCTTAGTAGAAATGGTTTGTCAATCATTCACAGTTAATGCACACATCACCTCAGGCATATGATACACAGCTATTTAATCACCAGTTTGAAACAAATTTCTCCCACTAAGACACCTAACACGGATGAGTGATTTTAATCACAAAAATGCCTTGATTATTCAGCTCTGGCTTTTGTGTAATCTTATACACACAAATAGCCTTGGGCTACTTGGCTGTGGTGTACATGGGAATGGCAGATAAACAATCATTGTTGTGAGTGGAAACACAATACACTGAACAGGAAGCCAGGTTGAAAATTGTTATTCCTGAGTTTTCAGGATTAAATCAGGTGTCAGGTGCGGGTAGGCTTAAAGATAAACTTTTCGGCATGGAGTTGTAACATTTAAGTTTTGCACTATATTTAGTGCAATTTGAAACCAACAATTGACAAAAATCATAAAACCAGGTATATTTCTCAAAACCAAGTAAGATAATCTTTCACTATTGAGTTTCGCAAACTTCAGGGGTGTAGAATTTTGGAATTTCTTTTCAAAACTAAGGGAACAGAGCTTCTGTCTGTGTTTACAGACAAAGAATTCACTAGCTGCCAAACTAAAAAGAAAAGTTGTGGTACAAGAATGGTTGTTCTGGTTTTGGGTAATAAAACTGTCTTTGATTTTCTCTTTCCTAACATTCTGTTCTTACCTCTGACAGCTGCAAGCATAATGCCTTTCTGAGTATTAACAATTCTTGCTTTCTTACTCTTCCCAAACACATATATTTGAATCTCACTCGTCCCTTGTACAAGACCTATATAATAATAATAATACCACATTCTTATATAGCGCTCTTCTATACTCCATACGTACAAAGCGCTTTCCAATGGCCAGTCAAATTCTCCGACAGCAACTCGAGATCAGAACTTGACTGGGTGGGGATGGTCATTTGACCCCTCTCCTCATACAACTATCTTAATCTGAAGGATGGAATTCATTTTCACCACCATCTTAACAAATTATTAGCGAATATTTACTGGGGAAAAATTATCATTTGGTTTGGAACAAAAAAGTTGATACAAAATATTTGGCTTTTGATGATAGAGCTTCACTGTGAAGTAACTGACTTGTCTTTTTTACCACCGCAACAATTATTACTGTTTCAAACACAACCATGGGCATTTTTCATTATTTGGTCCAATAGGTTTTAATTATCCTTTGATTATGTAGGTCAACAGGTCAACTTGGAAAATGAGGCATTTTAGTAACCACCATGCACATATTTAGGGAATTTATTGTTTGATTAAAGTGACATCACTAATCATGCTAACAATTGACTGTTCCCATAGTGACAACTTCTCTGGGTTGTTACATCCAATAAGAGCAAAGCATGGCAGTAATTCAAGCATCTTTGAAAGGCCACTTTTCACCCAGTACTCATCTCAAGGTCAAAGTTCATTGTCACTCGTGTCTTCATCATTTTTTTCTTCTTCTTCTTCTTCTTCTTCATCTTCTTCTTCATCATCCTGTAACAAAAAAACAAACAATTTTAGCTATTAAACTGTAGTAATTTTTGTTACATATTCATAAAATATGAATAAGACAAAATCACAATCACACCCACTGGTACCGTCTGCAGCCAAATCTGTTCCTGGGTCGGTTGCTTAGCCAGCTAGAGGGCTCTGCAGGTAAATAGTTAGGGTGGCTCTGGAAGCATACCCATTGGTGAGAGTCTGCAGTTAAATCTCATGAATTCCTTGTAGTATCATCTGCAGAGTTGGAATAATTTAATTTTTTTCCCCCACAGTTCTGAATAAAGGTGTCAAAAAATCTTCCGAAGAAAAATTGTGACAGAAATAATATTAACGTAGTGAATACATCTTTATATACTTTGCACTTTGTATTAATATACTTTCTCATCGCACAATTACATGGGGACATTTTTAGAGCACATATTTACCACATATACTGTTGTTTATTCGAAAAATCTATAAAAATGTTTTTTTTTTTTTTTTTTTTTTTCTGCAAATTCCAAATTTTCCTGCAGAGATCAAAGAGAAATGAGAAGTTGTATAGAGTACAGTAGGTAGAAATGGGGTTAGAGAAGGTTAGGTAGGATAAGATAGATTAAATAAAGTAGCAGGTATAGTGTAAGAAGGATATTATTTTTCTGGTGAGTTCTTGCGGAAGAGCTTGGTAAGCGAGTTTAAGGGATTGAGGGAAGCTCTGGGTTGAATAAAAAGTGGACAGTAAGTGAGGATATTTTTGACTATAAGGGGCCGTGACAGTTATTGCAGAGCGGTAAAGGGGAGTCGGTAAGGACGTGGGAATGGGTGAGGTGGGTGTGATCTATGCTGAGGTGGGCGAGGGAGTGATCTGGAGAGGAAACAAGGAAAGAGGGAATAAACGAAGAGAGTAAACTCTAGACGGGTATGTCTAGAAGGATAAATTTGACAAAGAACTGTTCTCCACAGATGTGGTAGTGAGGTATGTGAGACCATTCAATGAGTAAAAGTGTGGATGTATGTGCTTGTTGGGGTCTTGTTACTAGCTGTTTAATTCATTTTGCTGCTATTGTCCCCTTCACAAAGAAACTTCTGTGAGGATATCACTTAAACCTTCACTGCAAACAAAAGAAACAAAGCTACCCCCCCCTCCCCTCAAAAAAAAAAAAAAAAAATATATATATATAAAAAAAAGAAGACAAAAAAACAATCAAATAACTCACTTTGATATATGGTTCAACAAATGTTTATTCACAGAATTAAAAAAATGAAACAAATTTGATTAAATGCAACTTACCTCTTCCTCTCCATCTGATTGGTTGTTTCTGTGATTGTTTTCATTCTGTTTTACATACTCCCTCTCACTGTTTACTCTCTCAAAACATTGAAAAAGGTATTTAAACTACAACGAAAAAAGAAAAAAACATTATTTATAAAAGTACTGCTTAAGGAACAATGAATAATTCTGTTAGATTTCACTTGTAAGGGACAAACAACAACAGGTATTAGGTTCAATGATCACCTGCCTGAGGTTCTCAGGTGGCACACAAGAAATATTATTTTTTTCAAATCAAAATGGCATTTTACTTAATTAAGGGATTAGTTCAGTGGTCAAGCAAGTCCATCTTAAATGAAAGAGGACTTCAAAAGAAACAAAATGGTGAAGGAGGCAATCAAAAATCTTATTCCGTTATTATTCAAGTTTCATGTTTTGTATCATTTGTGTATAAACAACTGAAATCAGACTAGTTGTGATGTCATAGCCTCAGATTCCTCAGTCTTTTATTTACCTCACCTCACCTAGTCTCTTCTGGCCTCCTGGCCCATAAAGCTGAAGTGCACTCTCTCCACTAGACTTTTTAAATTATTTTATCATATTTTGTTCTACGCTTTTGTGGCTAATTACCATTGGATATGTCAGGAAAGTAGTAAAATGGAATCTAGTAAGGTTCATTATAATTTACCACATGAAGAAAGTTTGAGAAAAATTATTAAAAAATAATAAAAAAGGACAATGAATTTTTTTCAAAACACATTAACAATTACTAAGAATGTGAGGATGAAAGCGCCAACCTTCCATAGTAGACTTACTACACCAGTCATTTCTACATAGATAAGATGCAGCTTTAAACTTGAATATCTTCTGAATGGAGTAAGATTTTTAAATGCTTTCTTCACCATTCGTATCTTTTTAAAGTTCTATTTCATATAAGATAAAGTTTGCTTGACCCCTAAACTAATCCTTTAAAGTTGATTCAAATCCTGATATTTGGCAAAATAGATTTTAACTACAAAATAACAACATACTCATACATAGAACTATCGTGAATTAATTTACTGCAATGCCATCATATCTGTATATAAACTGGCATTCTTTTAAGAAGCAAAGGTGTAAAGAACAACTTATAAGGGAGAAAAACTCTCATCTGTTAACTTCTAATGCTTTGTAAATTTGACCAAATCTGTATATTTTGCTTTCTCCCACTAAACATGTTTCATTTAAAAGCAAAGTTGTACTTCCGCACTGAGTGGAAAAACTTGATTTTGAATTATGGAGCTGCAGTTATTGGTCCATTCTGGTTTTGCATAGGATTTTTTTTTTTTTAATTTGTTTGTTTTAAATACAAACCTTTGCCAAGGACATCAATAACAAGACTTCACATATTTTATAGTATTTCCTTATCAAGATATCAATGACTAATAAGTCCAACTTTTACACATAATAATACATTCAAATTCAAGTCGTCACTTCGTATAATGATAGCCAGTTGTCCCTTTGCTGAACAGTAAAAAGCATGTCACCTGACAAGCTAAATCACATTTTATGCCCTTGCAAGGGAAGTTTACAAGAGCTTCATTTACTTTCAGTTTCAGAATTTTCAGTAAAATTTGTAATCTTTCAGCATCAAATATTTCATTTTTGAGAAATTAAGGGAGGTTTATTAATTAGAAATTTGCTTTGAATAATGATAATAATAATAATAATAATAATACTTGGTGTTTATATAGTGCTTTTCTACACAAGTATGCTTACTCAAAGCGCTTTACATTGGAAACTTGAGGCTCAAAGCTGCAGCCACACACGGCACTCAAGCCTGTACTATAACCTTGCCCCGATCCTTTATGCTGAGCACCAATGGAGACGGCAGCAGGTCCCATTTATAAAGTCTTTGGTATGACTCGACCCGGGATCAAACCATGACCTTCCTGCTGGAAAGCGGGTGCTCTACTAGTTGAGCTAACCAGTCGGCTCTCAAGAAAGATTTGAAGATCTCATGAGGGTTCCTGTTAATGGTATTTTGATGGAAATTAATTCCACAAGGGCATTATCAAATGAGAAGTGAAATGCCGGTAAGACTAATGTCGGAATGCTTTTGTTGAAAGTGTAATTCATAACTGTCACGCTGACTTAAGCTAAGGATCAAAATCTGCTTAGTGGTGTACTTTCAGGGACATTTTAACTTCTGGCTAAAATTCAAAACATTGCATTAGTCATAGAAATATGAAGATTAATGTTAAAAAACAATGAAAGGTGCCAAACTGATTTATGATAAAAAGCAAGAAGTAGAAAATATTTTTCACATGTACGTCCGTACATAAACCAATGATCCTAGAGACTTTAAACAATTTTCTATGCACTGAACTACAACAATCAAGATCTAAGTACATGTTTCAATCCAAATATGGCTTATCATACAATTAAGATATATGTTTCAGAAACTGATAGTATTTAACTCTAATATATGACAATAAAAGTCTTCTATATAACATGTTTTCCTATCCCAAATAAGGTGACAAAAACATTCCGGTTAAAAACTCAATACATAACTATTGTCATCACCTAGACGATGCTTAAAAGAGGTGGTATCATCTCAAAACAAATCCCAATGACATCATTAAGTACATGACATGTACTTACACAAGTCATCAACGTATTACGATTGTTTTTTATCCAAATGACTGCAAGCTTTTCATTACCCTTCCGGGGAAAGTCAATCTTCAGATTGATGATCCAATCGGTCTATGATTACTGATTAAATATTCAATCTATTGAATGAAGATTTAATCTACTGATTGAAGATTTATTCTACTGACTTAAGATTAATTTAATCCATTGATTTAAGATTCAGTCTACTGATTAAAGATTCAGTCTAAAGATTGAAGATTCAATTATTTCACTGATTTAAGATTCAATTCATCCACTGATTTGAAATTCAATTAATCCACTGATTTAAGATTTAGTCTTATGATTCAAGATTCAATTAGTCTACTGACTGAAGATTCAATCAGTGTTCTGATCAAAGATTCACTTAATACACTGATTTGAAATTGAGTCTAATGATTGAATCAGTTCACTTGACTGATTTTTCAATCAGTAGTCGTAGGTGTCTCCATCGCCCTCAAATTACTCACATATTGTGTGAAGATTTTGACAGATCTGGCTTTCTTTCCTGGTTTCTCGTAATCGAAGCATAAGGCCATTCCTCCTTCATCTATTTCAAAGGACATGATCTCGTCCCACTCAAAGGATGGACATTGTGGCTGCAAATTGGAAACAAATTGTAAGAATGGTCTATTTATTGTGTAATCATCAAATGTAAAATACTCTGGGAAAGCAATTAGGCCTTTAGGAATTTTGTCTTTGGTCAACACAGGGACAGTAAGCATGATTAAAAACTTAATTGAAAAAAAATGTAAATATCTTTCTCTTTTCAATGGAATTCGAGCATTTCGAATATCCATGCATGCTTTCAGGGATAATTTTAAGTATATTACTTTCTCCACAAAATCAATTAAAATGCAAATGGCAGCCTTGGATTTCTGATGAAGCTCGCTCCTATTACGAATGATTGAGAAAAGATGATTATGATTATGTACCAACAACCTTGGAAACACAGCATTTTCATATTTGTTCTCCAACAGCAAGTAACCCATTGAAGTACTTCTTAGCTTTATGTGCATCCAGCAAACAGGACGGAACAGTACAAAATACATCAAAGGAAAAGTTTGAGAGGGTAAAATAATCAACAAAACCAAAAACTTTTGTCATTAAAGTTTTTTTTTTTTTTTTTAAATTATTTTTTATTATGAATCTTTGCTGTCTAAATTAATTAATTTCTACTGTAGAAACAAGTATGTCATTAAAATAAGTGCACAACAGTAACGGAGTCATTGTTTTCATTTTGTTAATTAATGAAAGTGCATGAGAACACCTGCTAGTCATCGCAACCCTCAAGACCCTGCTTGTTAAACACATCGGGATAGATTAAATATGGTAACAAGAAAAGTGTGCATGATTTGCATCAAATAAAAAAAAAACGGTTGGCATTTCTGCTACAAACTTTACACTTGGCAGAGAATACAGAAAAAATAAAAGCAGGGATAACAAACAATAAAAACATAGTAGGGAAAAAAAAAAAACAGAAGTTGTGAGATGCTTCAATCATTCTTGAGATATGTAAGTTTGTTTTCATGAGGGAAAATGTAAGTAAGAAATATTTTGCAAAAATATGTTAAATTTGTGTCAATGTTTTGGTTTTCAGAATGAAGTCATTGATGATGTCTTTAGTCATATGTTGATATGGTTGGAGCCAGAGAAGTTCCCTATTCTCTTTCAGAATATTTTGGCATGCAGGGCCAGAATTGACCTCTCTGAGTTACTTGATTGACAGTCTTTTTCAACCAATTAATGCAAGAATTTGCCTAGCAACAAAATGTGCTTAACTACGTGGGCAAAAATCCTATGCAGCACTGGTACAGTAAATGCAACATCATGCACAAAAATTACTGCACACACAGACTTGAGTGACAGACAACATGGTGACCAAAACTTGCGCCTATGGGCTTTGTAAATACGATTCCCATTATCCAGAATGGTTAGCAAACAGAATTTTGTTTATTCCTTTTGCTAAAAACTCGATCCAGAGAAGAGATGGATCAAAACTTGCGGCAGGCCACATGAACATCTTAATGTCAATGCATTGGTCATGCATGATTGATTCGAGTGGGATTGTTTGCCTCACCTAGTTACCACGGTGCTATGGTGGGAAAGGCCTATTTCCTAACTCAGAGAGGTTAATTCTCATCCCTGAAATGGGTGAGGCTACAGGCAGATCTGCCAATGACAGTTCAGGCAGCCCCATCCCATCATGCTCAATGCTTAAAACCCCAAGATGCACAACGTGAGTCCACACATTTCAAAATAAAATGAGTTTGTTTTTCTTAAAAGGTATGGACTTATATTTCAAAGTTTCCACCTGACAGGTGGGACAGGTCTGTCGGGATACTGAAATAAGGAAATGGCCTGTATTGCTGTAGTCAGATAGCATCTGACTCTAATATACGCTATAACCACTACATGGCTGCTATACAAAGTCAGAAAACGCTATATACCTTATAATGTTAAAACTGCTGCATTGGCTTATCATAGAAGCGTAGATGAATTTTGACTACGCACTAGATAAACTAGGCCTTTTCGTGACGATCTCAGGTCAACTTTTGACAATGCATGTTATCGTCATGGAACACTTTTACATAATACTAATTATATATATATATATATATATATATATATATATATATATATATATATATATATATATATATATATATGTATATATATATATATATATATATATATATATATATATATATATATATATATATATATATATATATATATATATATATATATATATATATATATATATATATATATATATATATATATATATATATATATATATATATATATATATATTCATAATAATATTATATTAAGTCATTCACTTACATTTTGGGTGTGAGTTTAATAAAGCAAACTGTGAAAAGTTGGATTTTGTGCAAGAGCCTTTGCTACTGACTTATTTTTTGAACAGTGCCTTGGGTGGATGTATCTAATTAGTTGAGAAGTTGTCAAAAAATAGAGCGTCAGTGAAGTCAATAATTAAATTGAACACTGCGCGCTTTTGCTGACAAACATTTTCAAAATAGCAGTTGCCAGCGCACTCAGGTGATCTACGCGTTAATTGTGTACGTGTTTCGAGAAGTGAGGGATTTGCAAAGTAATTGGAATGTCATTTCGTCAGTAAATTAGATATTTTTTTATGTACAAAGTGTTCATCATTTCAATTGTAACTTAGTTTGAAAGATACCTCAAAGTTTCAAGATGCTAATGAAATCAAAATCATAGCTCATAAATACTTTTGTCAGTTTTGAGAAGGGTTTTCTAACCATGATTATGTTATTTGTTGTCTGAGTAGTTTTTAATGTTATGAGTGTATTATGCATTGTCTCACTCAGTATGCAAGTATTGTCTTGCAAGTATTGCCAACTGAGTGAGGTGTTTATCTCACTAGTATTGCTGAGAAGATTGCATCAAGTCACATGTAACTAGCTTCTCAGAGAAATCTTTTCCAAGAACAATTCAAAGAAAGTGGTCAAAAACACTTCTTTTTCTGTAACAATTTTTTCCAAGAACACAAATCCCGCAATGCAAGATAAAATAATTCAAACTACTTCAGAGCACAGCAGTTATAAATGTAACAAATCAGATAAACCAGTCTTAACAAAATCTTTTGCGTGAAACACTAGTTTAATCAATGCACTTGCAGTTTCCTCTGATGCTCTCTTACCCCAAATAAAATGCTTGAAAATGTCAAAAAAGACAAGAAAGCTTCGGGCCAAGTGTTCCAACCAGTCAACCTGTTACATATCCAGCTCGCGAAAAAATTATGTCTGCCGACTTGAAAAGGTTACAAACCTTTCCTTTCATGTACGTATGAAAAACAAGATTAAAACTGCTTCTAAGCATAAATATCTCAAAATAAAATAATGCACTTACGAGGTACTTTGAAGGAGCGTAATGCAGTTTGAAAAATCGCAAAACATCTTAAAACTTGATTCATTCCAAACAATTGCTCAAAGAAATCAAGTTTAAAAGGACAGACTAAAGCCTAGTTTATACAAAATTCAAAACCATGCAAAAACAGTCAGAAACTACAAATTATGATATTATACAGCAGTCAAAAAACCCTTACACATCAATATTTCTTTGATAATGTTGGAGATTAAATGAAATATGTGACATACCCACAATTTTAGGGGTTAGTTGGGGGTGCTGGTTGGGGAGTGCTGGTTGGGGGTGCTGTTGGGGGTGCTGGTTGGGGATGCTGGTTGGGGATGCTGGTTGGGGTGCTGGTTGGGGGTGCTGGTTGGGGGTGCTGGCTGGGGTACTGGCTGGGGTGCTGGTTGGGGTGCTGGTTGGGGGTGCTGGTTGGGGTGCTGGTTGGGGGTGCTGGTTGGGGTGCTGGTTGGGGGTGCTGGTTGGGGGTGCTGGTTGGGGGTGCTGGTTGGGGTGCTGGTTGGGGGTGCTGGTTGGGGGTGCTGGTTGGGGGTGCTGGTTGGGGTGCTGGTTGGGGGTGCTGTTGGGGTGCTGGTTGGGGGTGCTGGTTGGGGGGTGCTGGTTGGGGGTGCTGGTTGGGGGTGCTGGTTGGGGGTGCTGGTTGGGGGGGTACTGGTTGGGGGGTGCTGGTTGGGGGTAGTAACATAATTTTCCAAGAACATAACACCAAAAGGAGCCAAGTTAATCTAACCACTTCTGAGCGCAGCGGTTTTAAATGTCACTATTCAGATAATGCAGTCTGAATATAATCTTTTATGTGAGAAATCAGTTTAATCTATGCATTTGGAGTCTCCTCTGCTCTCTTAACCCAAATAAAACACTTGAAAATGTCAAAAAAGACAAGAAAGCCTCAAGCCAAGAGTTCAAACCAGTCAACCTGTTACACATCCAGCTGCTAAAAAATGATATCTGCCAAATTGAAAAGGTTACAAACCTTTCCTTGACATATAACAAACAGAAGATTGATACTGCTTCTAAAAATAAAAACCTCAAAACACAACAATGTACTTATGAGGTACATAAGGACTGTACTGCAATTGGAAAATCAGACATTGTGACATTCTCAAAACATGTTTTTAAACACCAGTTTAATTGATGCATTTGCAGTTTCCTCTGATAAGCACTTAACCCAAATAAAACACTTGAAAATGTCAACAACAAAAAAACCCAAGAAAGTCTTGGGCCAAGATTTCAAACCAATCAACCTTTTACACATCCAGCTCGCCAAACCTACAAAGATATCTGCCGATTTGAAAAGGTTACAAACCTTTCCTGTCATGTACGTATAACAAACAGAAGATTAAAACTGCTCCTAGCTAAACATACAAATCTGAAAATAAAGCAAATGTACTTCCGAGGTACTTTTAAAAACTGTACTGCTATTGGAAAATCAGACCTCGTGCCATTCTCAAAACAAGTTAAAACTTGATTCATTCCACACAATTGCTTAAAGAGCTCAAGTTTGGAGGGAGAGATATGCTAACATTCATCATTGAATAAAGGATATAACATTAAACAGCTGCAATCTTAATAGACAATTACCTCTCAAAAATATTCTGATGCAGAAGAAGATGCGTTTGAAGTGTCTAACTTATTCAACATATTTCATTTCCTTTTATTATGCATTTTTTTGATGCATGTGAAACTCTCTTCAGGAAATTTCAGACAAACCTTGAAAAAAGTATTTTCTTTTACAAATCTTTAGCTTGACTGGTAAAGCATAGTTTATACAAATTTACAACTGTGCAACAAACAATACGATACAAACTAGCAGCTTAAAATTGTGCAACACTTACACATCAATATATCTTTAACAATGTTTGAGATTAAATAAGGTATGTGACATACCACAATTTTAAAGGGAGGGGGTGGTTTGGTTGGGGTGGGTGGTGGTGGCTTTTGGAAAGAAATGTCAACTAAAGTTTGGATAAGATTTGACAAAAAAAAAGAAAAAAAAGAAAGGTCGTTAAGAATTTTTGGCCCTTAGATCCCTCCAACCCGACACCCTTGATTTTCTCCAAATCAAGGGTAATCCACACCATTCAACCCAAGCGGCTTTACAATTCATTGACTAGCATCCAGCTATTGTTACACCACACACAACACAGGGGTAATCTATACCTTCATAACTGATAGCATCTTCATAGTCTATTCACAGTTCACTTGTTAGAAACCAGCTACTGTCACACTGTACACAATAGGTCATTCATCTTGGGCTTAAGTTACATAACTGCTGTTCAGTGATGCGAATCAGATTAGTCCTTGGCTAAGCCTAAATATAAATAAACATTATATGCTTGGAAGGACGCCAGTGCACCACAACTGGTTATCAAAGGCCGTGGACATTGACTTGGTTGTCGATGTTATGTCTGTCCGTACGTCGTACCTGTGTTCTCGTCCGGGTCGTATTAAGCGTTTCGTGATAGCATTTGTACTATCATAACCGAATACGCAGGCGACGACCCCGTCATTGTAATTGTGTGTTCAACTCTCTCTCTCTCTTGGAAGGACTTTGTGCAAAACCCATAAATGATTGATGGACCATTCCTCGTAAGGATGGTTATTTCCTCATGGTGTAGACATGGAGTTGCAAGGAAATACATGTATAATGGTAACATATAGGGTACAGGTTTCTTATGATATAACAGTCCAATATCTTCCTCTGTAAAGTCTTGTAACTAAAATCCAACTTTTTATTACTTTTACTCCATCTTGGTGGGATCCATTTCTATTTACAACATTTCAAAGCAATCTAGAAGATGTTGTGTTCTGGTGTCATTAGTCTTTCAAACACAAAAAGAAGAAAAAACTACAAATGCAGAGGCTAAGATGGAAAAAATCTAAATTCAAGATCTGCAGAACAAGCATTTAGGAAATAGCTAGTTCCATCAAGCCATTAGGCTCATAGAGCCGGTGCTTATCCCTGATTTCCATGGCGCAAGCGGATGAAAGTACATAACTCTCCCTGGAAGGGATGCCAGTCCACCGCAAATTAACTCCACAGCAGTGCTGGTACTCATTTTTCACAGCTGAGTGGACTGAAGCAAGTAAAGTGTCTTGCCCAAGGACAAGTACCTTTGGAATACCAGCTTGACTCCTAAACCGCTGCACTTTACAGGGAAAAATGGTAATTTTTTTAGTGTTATTCTCCTTTCCAACAATGAATAACATCAGAATCTTACAATACAAAGAAAAATCAACAAAATATACATGAAAACAATTCTTCAGGCCCTTGACAAATCCTGCCATCACTTTACCCTGCTACGCGATATCAGCTGAAGCAGACAACCAAACTAACCGTCTGCTCAACTGGAAAATCAATCAATTTGAAAAGCCTACTTGGAATCGCTGTCTACATTCAAAACACTTATCTTCCCACAAATTGTACATGATCCTTGTAAACTGGTCACAGGGAAATCAAAGCACCCTGACAGAAAGTGACAGATGATATTGACGTTGGTTATTACATGTACAACTTACAAACAACAAACTCAGTAGCAGTCCTATTTAAGAATATAAAAGGAATGGCTTATGGGGAAAAGGACAGAATTTGTACTGGGAAAAAACAAGACAAATCTGTTTTTAATTTTCTTTCTGTCTTTAATTTTCTTTCACCATTTGGCAAAGATACAAAAACATACAAAGTACATGACACGTTTGTTTTAATTATTATCAAATAGTTGTGAAAGAGAAAATATAGCAGTGTGGTAACAGTCCGCATCTCCACATTCCCAAATCATTGATGTACAACATCCCTGTCTTTACATCGTTGTGAATGTGCAAACTAGTTTTTTTTTTGCTTTTGACATAATGAATGTGGATCTGGAGAAGGATGTTGCAAGTAAACTGGCAGGAACATAAAACAAATAGATACATGCTAAGCCAAGTGAAAAACCTGCATAGCCAGCCAGTTCAATGACATAACTTGTCGCAAATTGGTGATGACTATATCAAGAAACTATGCATGGAAGGTTGGGTGAAAGGGCGAGGGGCAAGAGGACGACTGAAAAAGGGCGAGGGGCAAGAGGACGAATGAAAAAAACGATGGACCCATGAAGTGAAGACAATCATGGATGGAAGTGTGCAAACGATTAAACTGACCGTTATGGACAGGGTGCTGTGAAAACGTGAATCAAACGAGTTACCAAATGGGGTTGCACACCGTGACAGATCTACAACAATGACGAATGTGCAATTAACAATGCTTGAATGCAAATTATTTGATTTACGAGTATCTGATTTTGTGTTTGCGTCATTTATAGATTATTTACAATTCAAATAATTGATTAGTTACAGAAAACGAGGAAAAGAAACATACAAATCATACTAGTATGCGTCTAAACTAGGGCTCGATAATCTTGATATTGCTTTTTCCACGATATCAAAATTACTCTGACCAACATATCATAATATAGTGATAATAATAAGCATTGATTTATAAAGCGCTTTTTGCTGAGGAAATCCATCCGAGCCATTAGGCTCATTGAGCCGGTGCTTATCCCCAGTTTCCATGGCGCAAGCAGATGAGAGTACATTACTCCCCCTGGCCAGTCCATCGCAGATTAACTCCCCAGCAGTGCTGATACTCATTTTACAGCTGAGTGGACTGAGGCAAGTACAGTGTCTTGCTCAAGGACACAATGCAGTGCTCATGACGGGAATCAAACTCAGTACCTCTCGAATATGAGCATGACTCCTTAACTGCTGAACTACAGCACCTCAAAAATGAAAGAAGGTGTTACAATCGATCCTGTATTTGTCACACTATGTCAAAACAGAGACAACAAGACTGGCCGATACTGATTTCTTGTGCGGGAGGATCATGGAAAAAAACAATACGCAAGAAAGTTTATATCATCATAAAAGAAAGAGACTGAATGCTATCATCTCTTCATGAGATACACATCAAAATAAAACCTCTTGCTGAATCTCAAGCTTACCTCCAAGTCACCGTCTTCTTTACACGCTTGAAGCTTGAATTTTGAAAAGCTGACGGTGGGTATTACATGACCAGATTTACGTGCGTCACATGGACAGTGAGGAAAAGCAATCTCTCCATAACCTTCAAGATTTCTAACAACTTTCAAGTACTGTAAAGAAAAAAAAAAAGAAGGAAGAAACAAATCATTATACTTAATTCTTTTGAGGAAAGAAGCATTTGTTTGCTTGCCTGTTTTAAACTTGTAAGCTTGTTATATTATAGGCTCTTTTTCGAGAACATGAGCTTCGGCTTTGTCAATCAAGCCTAATTTGCTATAAATGCTTCAACATTAAACAGATTCTTAAGTCAAAACTTTTTGTTTCAACTAAAAAGCGAGAGCCCCAACAGAAAACCCTGATCGAACTTTAAAAACATTAATTAAAGAGTCGGTTGAAATTGTCTAATAATACAAATATCTTCAACAAGTAAACAAATTCAGATACCTTGGTGCAACAGTAACTTTACAAGGTGGTGACCAGGAAGATATCCAAAACAATCTCTAAACCAAGAGTAGCATTTATGAAGTTAAATAAGATATGGAACTCAAGCACATTCTCAATATATACAAAAATGTACTGTACTCTGTACTCTTGTATGGTTGCGAGACATGGAGAGTTAATGTAGCAGATAATAAAACTGCTGGATACATTTATGTTCAAATGCTACAGGAGAATTTTGAAGATCAGATGGCCATATGTAATATCTAACGATGAAATACTGAGAATCACTAAACATGACAAATCAGATCAGCACTGAAGTAAAAAGGTGGAGGTGGATTGGTCATGTGATGTGCATGCACACTATTAACACTGTGTGACAGCTATGACGTGGAAACCAGAGGGGAGAAGGAAAGCTGGTCGTCCTAGAACAACCTGGAGAAGGACAGTCAAGAAGGATAGGAAAGTGATGGGATGGAGCTTGTGGACAGAAGCCAGACAAGTTGCAAATAACAGTCTAGTGGAGAGAGTGCACTGCAGCCTTAGGGGCCAGGAGGCCTGAAGAGACTAGGTGAGGTGAGGTGACAAATATCTTCTATTCTTTCTTCACAAAATGAATGCAAAACAGTCTTAAGCCTGCCTTGGCTGTGGGTGGTTTTTGAAGTATTCATGACCACAGTTTCATTAAAGGAGACATTAAGTCTGATACAATCATTAGTTCATATGATAGACGATAAAAATCTTAACCAACTGCGAAAAACAGCAAGTCAAAATCTTATTTCTATCCCAAGTTATTTATGTTTGAAGTTGACCTATGGAGGCTGCCATTTTGTTAAATTCTGTATTGAAATATTGTGCATGATGACATAATTTCCCCAATAAAAAATAAAGAATTTAATGTTTTTCTTTATAAATGTGATTAAAGTTTTTATTTCAAAATGATGTTACTAAGTTTTAACAGAATGTTTTGTCAATTTTATGTGTACACAAAAAATTCCTTGACCCTTAGATAAAATTTTTTTTTCCTTCTCATAACCTAGAAATCTTGAGGTAGATTATAAATAAATACAAAGCATTCCAACATCCTGCTGGGCTGAAGACATCATAATCTGCATGTTTTGAAATCAAAATGGCAGTTCTCATAGTATTATTTAGTAGTAAAATTAAAGATTTTAATAAATATACAAATTGTGTTAAGATTGCTTAAGCGGGTTTAAAACTTGGTCAGAAAAATTTATTATTTTTAATTCTATCATATGAATAAGGATTATGTCAGACTTTATGTCTCCTTTAAATATTTGTTCACCATTGTCAACTGTGTTCCACTTCTATATGATCACCATATTGCAATCTGCAGCTTGAAAATATGCCTACCCCATCACGACATAGTAGTCCATGCTGTAGCTTCGATCTTTTATTTCATTATATTCAATATTGACAAGTTTTCAAGGTCTGTAATCAGATCACGGTATTAATCATTACTTATTCTGCACGACAGATAAAAATAAGAGTACAGAGACTAAAAATTCAATTCAATTTCAAAGAAATACATTCTTTTGTAAAGAAGCTGATGGCTAAATGCAATGTAATCCATCAGTGGTGCTATGATGTATTACTGTACAATGTACCAAAAGAAAAATGACCTTGTCCTTTGCAGCTTATTTGAAACTGTTTACTAGCATTTAGAAGTAGTAATTGACCAGTTCCAGGATTGCTTGTTGCTCACATATTTTACACCCACATTGAACCTAATTATGATGTTGAGTATATTAAAGATTTAATTTAAAAACCAAATTCCAGACTTTCTATAAAATAAAATAAAAAAGGTGTGTGGGGAGGAGGGGGGGGGGGGGTAATTCTTACCCTAACAACTAGGGTCCAAGTCTTAATTTTTCTCTTTAACAACACTAAAATAATCCAGTGCAAAAAGTGGGTCTGCCTCACCCCCCTTTTCTCGCTCTCTGGATCCCTTTATGCTGTATGCACTGAACTGGAGCAAGCAGTTTGTTTGATGAGGGCTTAACGGAACCACGACAACGAGGGTCAAAATGTGCCAGAGAGGTTAGATCATTCTAGAGGTAGGAAGGAAAAAAACAGGGGGAGATTGAGAGAAATATGAGATCTAAAAGTAAGAAAGCTGGGATTGAGAGAGGAGGTGCATGGGTGGAAAAAAAACAAAGTAAAGAGAGGGGGTAAGAGAGGAGGACTAAATATGGTTGTAGAGGGAAGCATGATGAAGGAAGGATATCATTTTATTCGGTGGGTTTTTCTGGAACTCGACAATTGAGTTGTAGGGAGCGAGGGAAGCTCTGGGAAGGTTGTACAGGGGGCAAGCACGGAGAATGTGATGGAGCAAGATGAGTGAATTGTCTTGCTCAAGGATACAGTACAGGGCTTGCAGCTGGATTCAAACCTGCTATCTTTTGCATTGAGCATGACTCCTTATTCTACTGCACTGCACCAAATCATAATGGAATACATGGTAGCAATGCTTTGAGGAACAACTTTCAAACAACACACGATTTTGATTCGTTGTCCATCACACAGACCTGAACTATACGAATGAAATAAATCTCAAAAAACAAAAAAAACAGCCGAGACCTAAGATTGAGAGAGTGAAATGGATACATGACACAAGTGCTTCTCGTAAAAAGTAGATTTGAAAAGAGCAAATGATTGAGTGGATCCTCCTGAGAACAACTTGCAGTCTTTTGTATTTTAAAACGTTCTTTTCTTTCTCAATCTGAAACCTTAATGAAACAGAGGCCATACCAGTGTTTAATTTATTTGCAGATCGAGTTCACAATCATTTGGATTTATTTAAAGGAATATTCCCGTGAATTTTTATTTTCATATATATGATAGTTAAGTATATTGAAGAAAACAATTAAAAAAACAATGTGGTGTTAAAATCATGTTGATATCTTTTTCCATTCAGGATTTTATTGCATTTCAAAGATTGTGCGAGTGTGTTGGAAAGTGAACTTGCAGTGTAAAATGTGATGTCATAAAGGCCGATCCAAAACAATTCTTATGTATTTCTATAAAACAAAACAAAAACTTGTTTCTTTTGGTACGAAGTGTAAGGTTTATGAGCAGATGGACAAATCACATTCTTATAAAATATGTATTATACCCCATCTCAACAAACGAACAAAAAATGCTTCCAGTAATTTAATTAATTTTCAAAGAAATACACACAAATTGTCATGGATTTGCCTGTATGACATCACACTGTACACTGTGAGGTCACTTTTCAACACACTCGCACAATCTTTGAAACGCAATAATTCCTGAAAGGAAAAATATATATCAAGATGATTTTTACACCAAATTGTGTCTTTCAAAGTCTTATACCATATACATAAAAATGAAAATTTACGGGAATATTCCTTTCAAACTTTCCATGTTTTTAGGATCTAGGAAAAATGTAGCAACATTTAGAATTGTAATCAACTTCTGGTATATTTTAAGGATTAGTTCAAAGGTCCGCCGTTCATGTATCATATTCGAAAAGGACAAACAGTGTTTAAAAACCTTATTCCACTTTCATTAAGGAGATATTCCAGTTTTTAAGTTCTTGCTTGTGTAGAAATGACTGAAATCATACTAGTTGTGACATCATATAATTACATTCCTCAAAAAAACTGATCTATTTTTGTATTTCGTTCTAAGATTTTGTGGCTCACATCCATTAGGTGCGTTAAGAGAGAACTATAACTGCTAGCTGATGTTCAAGTTTAAAGTTTTAAATCTGATTTGTGTAGAAGTGACTGATATTAAGACTACTTGCAACATGACATTACATTCCTTAAATTTGTTTTCAGATGTTGCGGCTTAAATATTTTAAACATCCACTGGATGTGTCAGGAAAGTACAAACTCACAGATTTTGAGAAATGTGAATTAATTGCCACCTAAAAAAATCTTAAGAGAATTTTTTTTATTTTGGCAAGTAGAATAACATTATAATTTTTCAATACAAATTGCATTAACAATTGTTAATAGAGCGGGGATGCTGCCCAACCTCTACAGCATCCTTTCTATAATACTCATATTTGTATAAACGTGTTACAACTATAGAATTCAATATCTTCAGAATGGAACAATATATCACAGTACTTTTATTTCAAGTCCTGTTTTTCGTTTTGTCCTCTTTAATTTCAAGGTACGACAAGTCTGACAACTGAACTAATCCCTTCAAGGTCTCGAGATGAACATATTCACACTTTGATGTTTACATGTGAAAAGGAGAGGAGAGAGAGAGAGAGACAACGGTATTTTGTGACATCATTTGTTGGAGTGAAAACAAAGCATCGCACGCTACCATGTCCATGAGCAGAATTCCATGTGTTTACTGTCTGCCGGTATGTACGTCATATGTAAACAAACACAAATGATCGCTTTGTTTTCACTTAAGGGTTGGTTACCATGCAATCTGATGACCTCAGGCCATAAAATACCTGGATATCCAACCAACCGCATAGACCATTTCAAACAGATTTTAGCAAAATGTGATTACTTCAGTACTTCGACCAATCAACTACTAAAAGAATTTTCCCTTTGTTACCCAACCTATAGGAATGTGAATGGTTTCATTGCAAAGATCTCAGAAAGATCTTTAATAATATATATATATATATATATATATATATATATATATATATATATATATATATATATATATATATATATATATATATATATATATATATATATATATGTATGTATATATATATATATTTTTTTATTTGGGGCTATACTAATTTTTTGGTATACATTTTTGTAAATGTTCAGAAATTTTACTTTTTGTTTGAAATTTTCCAAAAATGCATATTTTTGAAAAATTGAACCAAAATTGCTTGGTAAATAAATTTATACATTTAATTAAAAAAAAATATATAATGTGTAGACAAGTAAAATTGTCCAAATCTTAAGCGATTTTGCTCATACCTAGTCATAATTTTAAAATCATTTGTAAAATGTCAAATTTTGTCATTTTTGGTGACTTTTTAAACATTTTTGTTACACAGAACCAAAACGTTTTGTGGTTCCGATGCTTCTTTCTTATAAGCTGATTAATTTGCAAAATTTGTATTAACTGTCATGTCATTGCATATCATGAAATATTCGTTCCAGCATATTTATTCATAAACCACACCCACCATGCAGATCAATAAATATGTTGACAACATTTAATTCATTTTCATTTAACTTAAAAAATAATCTTTATCCAAGTATCAACATTTATAGATCTTCCTACATTTTCTCTGACTAGTATTTACAACAACACAACGGATTTTTTTTTTTTCTTAATAAAAGGGGTGAAGCGGGAGGGGGGGGGAGGGTTGGAGGGCGTACGGACCCTCAGAGAAGGTAGTTTATTATCATGCTATATCCTTTATACATGTTATATTTATTCTGGTGGGCTTCTTGTACAAGCTACGGCTTCCAAGACCTTCCACCATTTTCTCTCTGTAATTTTCATTATATTTTTTATATAATTCATTATTTATTTTCGTTGCATTGTATTGTCTTCACCGCTTTGTTGTTATGTAAATATTATGAGAAGATGGAAGAAAAAAAAAATGAATTATTATTTGCACAATAATTAACAACATTATCATAGCAAGTACGATACAAAAAATGATGAACATTTTTTTCAGTAAGCCAGGCCTACTCATTTATATTCATGAAATCACTACCACAACATTTGAACATATGTACAGACCATAGCCCATCTGTGTACCTGATATAGCATACATCATTTAGCACTTAACACCCACCATGAATATTAATGTCATCTGCTGATAATATAAGCATGTACACAATAACCAACAAAATTATCATGCCCAATATGATGCAAAACGGACGTACAGTTGCTTATTTATCACTTATTTTAAAATTTCCACTTATTGATGTTTATGATATCACAACCAAAAACAATAGAGTGCATCTACAGACCATGGGCTATCTCAATATGTGTACCAAATATGACATGAATCCAGTTTACTGTTCTTGAGATACCGTGTTTATAAGCTTTTTTCAGCAAAATAATATCAAGCCCCACCCACTACGCATATTAATGAAATTCAATGTTTTTACATCATGAACATGTACACACCAGCTGACATCATAAATAAAACAAAACAGAAATGTGGTTGTTAAAACATGAACATTTCAAGATTTTTACATTAAGCCCCGCAAACTCATTAATATATATGACATCACCATCAAAAACAATAGGGCACATCTACAGACCATGGGCTATCTGTGTGCCACATATGACATGGAATTCATCATTCTTAAGATATCGCATTTACAAACATGCACGTACACACATACACGCCATCATGACCCCATAGGTTCCTGATGCTATTGCATTGGAACCAAAAATGAGTCACTAAAATCCAACGTAATAAACATGAATTATTATAGTAATTTCGGATGAAACTATAAAAACCAACCCTTGATTCGCACTGCCACAGTATCCAGTATACCCCATATGCCTATTTCACAAAATCCCAATTCCATTTTAGGTTGTCGTGCAGTGGTGTAGGATTAAAATTTTCAGGGAAAAGCTTTCCATGTTGAAAGGCAAGCAGGGATCCCAATAGGGAGAAATCCTTTATTTTGAAGCAATTTGGATCCTGGGAGGGGCCACATTTTGGGGGGGATGGAATTACCACTGGTCTCCCCTCCAAATATAAAAAAGCCAGAAAACCCACCCTAACACCCCTCTCCCTCCTGTACATCCTTGGAAGCAGTTGAAATTGTATTCTCATAATATTTCCCTACATTTCGACAAATTTGTTGACATTTCATAAGCGGTACCAACTGTCAGTGAAGGATACTAAGTTTAGCAATGTCAACATGATTACTGATGCTCTGAACCATTTTAGAGTACCTTTTCACTGAGAATTCCTAATGGAATCAACAGAAGTAAGTTTCTAAAGACATTCAGCATAACCTGAATAAATCAAAGTATTTTCAAAGCTTCCAATGGCTGAAATTTGGTCATACACTGAAAATTTCAAGTCTGTGCATAATAAATGAGGTAAATTAGCTAATCTGCATATCATTTGCATAACATTTTTTAAATTGAAATAATGGTGTAACATTTCCTTTTTATATTATATTAGTTTTGTGCATCATAGAAAGAAACAATGCATGTTTATGGGAAAGTATAGTGCCAAATCCTATCAGATAGATCATAGGCAAAATCAGGTCAATTTTTAGGTCAAAAAATTTAAAATGGATGTATGAATTTTTTTCCTTCCTCCAAAAAAAAAATCAATAGTATTAAATATCAAAGATCCTTCTTTCAACAATTCGTCAATTCTATCAATAATTTTTTGTAAGTAGCCACAAGAGAGCAGAATATCACAAAGATAGCAGTTTTAGGACATCTAATAATCTTAATGACCTCATTTGCATCAATTTGTATATCTAACCAGTAAATTATGCAAACCAACGTAAAGTCCAAAGTCTTAGCTTTCAAAAAACATAAACTTGTTACAGTAGAAAATGAATATGTGAAAAAGCCTCCTTTCCAAAAAGTTCCCTAAAATAAAAGCTGTAATCTCAAATGCTCTGATAGAATAAGGGTTAAAACTAAGGAGGAAGAAGGAGGCAAGAAGGAAACCATGACTATTCCAAACAGTGTGGTATCTTAAGTATTCATGACATTCTACACCAGACTAGAAATCAGACCCCAAAGAGAATGGAAAAATATAGGTCACTGAAATCGATACATATTGCTTCATCAGAATTTGTCAAGAAACAGGGGAAGAAAAATGCATAGAAAGTAATAAACAAAATTAATCAAAAGTGAGATACAGCAGCGATTTTTATGAGAATCTACTAAGATTGAATGATTGATTCATAAGAATTGTTGCCACGTCAACAGCAAAGGTCAAAAAGTGCCAGAGAGGTAAAATTACATCAAATAGTCTTTTTAAAGAAAGGTAAACTAAGAGGTGTAAAGTTTAAGAGGTTGGAGGAGAAAGTGGTTGTTGGCAAGGAGTAGTAAGTTGTATATGGGAAGAGATTTAAGAATTCTACAATTACTGCATTGTTGAAAATAAGAATTCCCTTTTTTTTGTCAATGCAAGATGATATCACAACAGTTCATATGACAAATAAAGGTGAGCAGGTTTGATGGCCGGAGAGTTCTGTGATCCATTTATTATTAAACAAAGAATTACATAAGCGCCTATTGCTAGGGCTCCAAATCCCTGGACCCAATTAACCACCTAATAAATTCTCTTGCAGCCAGAAAAATCGGCACACAGGAACTTGGGCTTGACTGGACCAGGATGGGACAGGAGGGGAAGTGAATGAACACCAGCATTTTAATGTATCTCTGCTCAAATAGTCTTAAGAAAACCAAGCAGGGTGTGACTGTCTTAACATCAGGACCGACAGCTTAACGTCCCTTCGAAAGATGGCGATCACCATTCAACCATTGCCACTTCTTTCAACAGCTAATGAGAGGGGGGGGGTGGGTGTGACTGTCCTACCATCAGGACCTACGGCTTAACGTCCCCTCCGAAGGACGGCGATCGCCATTCAACCATTGCCACTTCTCTCAACAGCTGAATGGGGGAGAGGGGGGGAAGCAGGAGCTGCAAATGACATACTTCACTTTGACTGCACCAGTTCAAGACTGGTGCAGTTGCTCAGGTGTGAAAGGTACTGGGTTAGACTCGGGAGTGCTGCGTTGTGTACTGAGGGAAGACACTTCACTCTACTTGCTCCAGGATACTTGGCTGATGAATGAGTACCTACACTGCTAAGGAGTTAACCCATGAGATGGACTGGTGTCCCATCCAGGGGAGTCATGTGCTCTCATCTGCTTATGCCAACGAAACCACGAATAAGTTTCATGGCTAGAGTACGGACTTAACTATCAACATTTAATTTTGCAAATTATGCCCAGCATAGGCGATAAGGTCAGCAATTCCGTGGATTGCCATCTTGTTAAAGTATGCAGGCGCTACAATTCTTATTCCCAAAATTTCCCAAGAGACCTCTGAGGTTATGTGGTACAACTTCAGGTTCCCAAAATAGGACCATGAGTTAACAATTAGTGAAAAAAAAAAAACAGTTGTTGATGTCTAGATGTAAATACTCCATTGGAATTCTGTGGGGATGTTATAAACATTGGTAAAATATGTTTCCCATCATTAGTGGTTACACCTCTGCAAGAAATCTTCATACATAATTTCACACTTAAATGATTCCACATAAACACGCAGTAAGACTATAATCAATCAATGTGCTACAAACTAAAATGTTGTTTGCATATATCCTGATAAATTTTATCTGGTGAATCAAACAGTCCTGATTTCTTCTAATGCTTTGCAATATACTAAAACATTGAGGTTCATTTTAGGAGAGTCCAATTGCACTAAGTAGAGGTGTTGTTTCTCAAAGGTTAAGGAGTCATGCCTTGTATGCTAAACATACTGGCTTCTATTCTGCTTGCTCAGCTGTAAAATTGGGTACCAGCATTGCTGGGGAGTTTACCTGTCCAGGGGGAGTCATGTGCTCTCATCTGTTTATGCCAATGAAACAGCAGATAAGCACTGGCCTGATGGGCATTCATGGCTCTAGTATGGATTTAACTTGCATTAGGCTCATGCAGGTTTTAGCAAAGACATTATGATGAGATTGACCAATCATCAGCATATGGGAAAGAGGGGGAGAAACCGACTCTAGCCCTAAAATAATTAAGAAAATCTGGCAAATAAATGGATAATTTTGGGCAAAACAAGGCAATGAAAATGGCCAAAATGAATTCAAATTGCAAAGTGGTTCTCTTCTGAGAAGCGTTCCCAGTTAAAGCTAAATCCATTCCGAGCCATTAGGCTCATTGAGCTGGTGCTTATCCCCCAGTTTCCATAGCCCAAGCGGATGAGAGTACATTACTCCCCCTGGATGGGATGCAAGTCCATCACAGATTAACTCCCCAGCAGTGCTGGTACAAATTTTACAGCTGAGTGGACTGAAGCAAGTAGATTAAAGTGTCTTGCACAAGGACACAATGCAGCGCTCACGACGCAAATCAAACTCGGTACTTCTCTAATACGAGCAGGACTACTTAACCACTGAGCCACAGCACCTCTGTGTTCCCAGTATATACACACTTTGTGCACACAACCTTCTCAGTCACTATAGTAAACCATAGTGATCAGTAAGATTCAGTGCTCAACCATGGTCTATGTTGTAAGACAGAGGGCAAAATTGACAAAAAAACTGGAAATTTTACTGGTATATCTTGTTTGGAACTGGCGAATCTGAATGTTAAAGTGTTACATGTTTGTATCAAACCAACTGGTGTAGTCTGGCAAAGAAGAGAGAAGTCAGACCCTAAGTTTCTTAAAGGATTAGATTAGGAGTCAAGTATGTCCATCTTGTATGAAAGAGGTGTTCAAAAGAAACAAAACAGTGAAGAAAGCGCACAAAAATCTGATTCCACACAATAATCTAGTCTTATTCCAATCATCCTCACATGCATAACAATTGTTAATGAGTTTATTTAAACATTAAAGTTTAAAGCTTTCTAGATTCTTATCTGCCACAAAATCACAGGAAAAAATATGATAGAATAAATAAAGACTTTGAGGAATCTGAGGATATGACATCACAACTAGTCCAATTTCAGTCGTTCCTACACAAATAATACCAAACTTTTTTTTTATCGAAGTTTAAAGTTTGGTATCATTTGTGTAGAAACAACTGAAATCAGAACAGTTGTGATGTCATAGCCTCAGATTCCTCAAAGTCCTTATGTATTCTATCATATTTTGTCCTGCGATTTTAAAGCTTAAAAACCATGGGATATGTCAGAAAAGTAGTAAAACTGAATCTAGTAAGGGTATTTATAATGTACTATCTGAAGAAAGTTTGAGAAAAAATAATTTAAATAGTAACAAATTTAAATAAACTTTAAAATACATTAACAATTGCTAAGAATGTGAGGATGAGGAGACCAACTTTCCATAGTAGACTTACTACACCAATCATTTCTACACAGATAAGACAGAGCTTTAAACTTGAATATCTCCTAACGGAATAAGATATTTGAATGCTTTCTTCACCATTTTGTTTCTTTTATGTCCTGTTTGATATAAGATGGACATGCTTGACCACTGAACTTATCCTTTAATGTTTTTCAGTAGGTTTTGTATATTAAGTTTACTTGATTGCATATGTGCTGCTGATTGCATATTTGTTTGTATATGTAAGCGCTATACATGAACTAGTAATACCAATAAAATAACTAGTCTTGAGTTCATTTATACCCAAATCAGTAGCATATCTCATTAGCATAATACAATATTTAAACACTCTTCATCATTCTGTTTCTTCAATTGCACACTTGTACATTAATGTGCAAGCCACTGAACTTATTCCGTATACATTTTTTTAATCACAACTACAACCTGAAACTTAACATTTTTTCCATCATGCTACGCAAATTTTTTGTGTAACCTGACGTCGCAAATAAATTCATTCGTGTCCTCAGAGAGGGTGTAAAGAACGAGAGTAGGTCAAATGAAGTATTAATTTTTGATCAAATGTTTTAAATATGAAGTAATCTAACAGCTTTTTGTGCAACTCAATCATTCATTAATGCGGTTTCAAGAACCGTATGTGATATTCAAGAATGACAGACATTTGGTGAAGAGCTCTCTTAACAAGCGCCTACGAAAAACTCAGACATCTCACATTCTCATACTTTTCAAATAATGCTGCCTCAGGACAAAATTATATTCTTGAATCAGATCAAATAAAATGTTGAATGTCATTCCCAGGGTTGTATTCTAAAGCCTGCAAAACCTATACATAAAAAACATCACATTTATCAACAAGACCATCTTAGCAGTAGCTTAGAGGTGTTTTTCATTCTGAGCTTATGACGTTAATCGGGTGTGTTCAGGTTTATTAAAGTCAAACTGATAAAATAGATCAAAACTGTTCAAAGAATAAAAAACCTAAATTTTCCAAACAGTGTGATAATAGTTATATCATTCCCTTTTACTGTTAATTACTAGCATCCTTACTATACATGTGACTTCCATTATATCTGTTGATGTGTGGGGGTAGGGGCATTTTGTACTACCATATTTGTTATCATTTTCGTTTTGTAATTTGGGAGTGTTGTACTCACTTAAGGTGGCATATACCCTTGAAATTCTAATTCATTAGTTTTGCCCCTAATTTTTTGTCATTGAGGGTTTTCGTAATATTTTTTGTTGTAAATAGTAAAAGTAAGGATGGCAATTTATACTGTTAATTTTTTCAGTTGTCTAATTAGCATATCATGTGACCACGAAAAAAATAAAGAAATACATAAGAAATTCAAATAATCTCTCATATCTCTTTCACACTTAGTGGAATCTTTTTTTAAACTTCACATGCATGTTTATAGGGTTACTAGCTATAGTTTGTTCTACAGTCTTGCTAAAATCATGTATGCCTAATTAATTATGCAAATTAATCTAGCTGGGATGATGGAATTCAATAATCATAAGCTCGTTAACCTTAATATTTCTTTAAGTATGAAACTGATGAAGGTTTTTTTAGAACAAACCAATGGCATGTATATAATGCATATTTTCACCACTTTTGAAGGCAGTAGCATGATTAGTTTTCAAGTTATGAGATTAATAAGCAATGAAATATGGGAAAATCATCATTTTGCGGAAATCGCCTATAAAGATTTACGCACAATTTGGTACAGTTATAATGTTATATTTTTTGGTGAAAAAGGGAATATCATGATTACTTTCAAAAATGTAAATGTCCTGCATTCCTCAATAACCTCCTGGTACATAGATCTCCTCTTCCTTCTCTAGGAACATTCCACTTTCACATGAGAGGGGTTTAAAGTTAAAGAATTATAATTTTGCTGGTAAAATAGGGAAGAAATTGCTGTTATTTCATATCCGTAACCATGGTAACGGAAAGTAAACAAAGCTCCATATTTTGGAATAGTAATTTTTAATTATTAAATAAAAGGATTTATAAGCATTTTTCAAGATTTTTTTTTTTTAGAAGAATGAAAAAGGAGTACTTAAAGATGCATAATCAGCCAAAAAAATACAAAGTGTTTTTTGTGTGTGTCAAGGGTATATGCCACCTTAAGCTCACCAGAGTTTTTATACAACACTTCCTTTCACAACCATATATATTCTTCTGTATATACATATTTTGTAAATTTTGTAAATAAAACTCTTCTGTAATTATATGTAAATATGCTGTGGAAAAACAAATAAATGAAATGAAATGTATTCCTTAGGTATTTTCTAAAATGTAGGTATGCTTACAAAAAATCAGTTTAGTGATAATGTCAAACTGAACGATACAGTCTTTTCATCTCGTCAGGAGATAAAAATCTTGAAGATGACCTAATCTAGTTTAAAAAGGAGTGATTTTAAAGAGTTTAGAAGTTCCACCTTTACTTGCTCAAAGGAACTGGCGTCCGAACAGTGAGGAAATTTTTTTCTCATGAGTCTATAAGAAATATTTCAAAATTTTTTCTTGCACGTGATGGCACTGAAAACCTTTGATACAATGTTCAGTCATTAATCATGTTAAATTCTTACGAATAATTCAGCAATTTTTCAATGACACAAATTTAAAAAATAAGACTTGTTTCACTGCAACATTTCATTGTCTTAGCATAAAAGGCACCCTCACCTTTTGACCAAGCACTCCTTTAAGATGCTATATTCATTGCTCTTAGGCAGGCGAGCCAACTTTTCCAATCTTGCAAAACTGCAGGATTTTTTTTTTTATGACAGATTAAATGCAACCATAAAACAAGGTTCAGTGAAGCCATTGTACCAACACATATTCCTGCATAACAAAGCCTTCTCCCACACCTCATTGATTTGGTGCCGGTTTTTTTTTTTGTGTGTAGAAAATTGAAAAAAAAAAACATGGGGGGGGGAGAGGGGGAGGAACCCATCAACCAAATTATGCATAATAAAGGAGTATGCCCACACCACAATTTCAATAATCTGGTATTCTAAAATGTTTTTCATGCAGGCTAACATGCAAAAGAGAAGATCTCATATAAGAAATAGCCCTCCTCCCTCCCCTCCTAATTCACCCCTACTCCCCTTCTTGCTGTCATAATAATTCAATTTTGTAGGAAATTTTAGAAACTTGGGAGGGGAAAGACCACCTACCAATTATATTCCTTTAGATAATATACAAATTCGCTCAACAGTCCCTCAATCTCCAGGCACTTCCTGCACTGCATTACATGGGAATGAAGGGATGATGGGATGTGCATTGGCATACAAGTTACCACTTTAGTTTGGTTAGGTAACCAGATCACAGGGAATCCCCATAAACATGTCATCCCATATGTGGAAAACAATACATAATCAGAGCTGCAGGCAAAATATTTTCAAATCTTTAATCTACCTTAAATGTATAAAATATGCAACTATAATTTGTTCTTCTTTCACCTGTTTTCTTCTTTCATCTGCTAGAAATCCTTAAAATTATTCACAAAACAAAGCAATGTTACTTCTGGGTGGTTTATGACCAGGAAGCACCCTTTCAGAACCGGTGTCAGGTTTCTGCAAACTTATCATCCATGGGGCAGGTTGTTGATAGATATCATGTTTCATTGACACTTTTATGTAAACATTGGTAAAACTATATCAAAAGACATACTATATCCAAAAGGGAGGGGAATCGACATCTATCATTTTGTAAAGTGTACAAATGGTGAAGAAATTTACTGAGCATGGGAGAGAGGAGATGGGGGCCAGGCTAGACTCATTTTTGGGGAAAACAGGGACAAGTTCATTTACCATTTTATGTTTTCATTAATGAAAATTCCCCCACCCTAGATTTTATTATCTTGCAATCCCAATTTGTCCCTTCAAACTTGCTCAAGGGGAATCATAACAAAAAAACCAAGCCTCCCACTCACCATATAGCTGTTTCTCTCCCCCCCATAACAAAAAACCAACCCTCTCACCCACCTATAGCCGTTTTACCCCCCCCCCCCTCCCCTCCCTCTACCAATACCACTTAAGTTGATGCAGTTAGACCTATTAAAATATCTTATCTGGAAGACAAAAATATCAAAATGCATGAAAGTGAGGAGGGCAGACCATTAAACCTGTTAGTATTTCCCTTTAAATGTGTCAGTCTTAACTAACTGAATCACTTTAAGGTGAAGTCAGCAGTAGCTTGTTTTAATTTTGTAAACAAAACTGTTCAGGGTGCCTGAAAAGGAGCTGAGGCATTATTTATGATTGCTTAGAAGTTTGCTGGTTTGTTTTTGCAGTATTTGGGTGGAATTCAAATATTTTAGTGATTTGATTCAGCACCTATCAGAGAAGCCTTTTAAAGGATATTTTCACACGATCATAGAGAAATGATAACAAATTGCTGGTCTAAAATTTGGGATACATATTCACTTGACTCAGTTGCCTCTGCACGTTTTGTTAGTTCTGGAAATAGAATTTGATAAATATTCAGATTTGATCCATACTTTTCAAAAATGGAAGTCACTTGTATTTTTAAAACACAGAGCAAAGATTTCTTCACTGAGAAATTTCATTTGTTATTATTTTAGGCGGTTTTCTTTCGTGCTTCACTTTTTTGTTTAGGAATAAAACCACAAATTGTTTTCATTTCTTAAATTCTTATTATGCTATTAACTTTCTTAATATTTGGAGGAGAGATTTTAGGAGTTAAGTTTACCTGAGTTTTTGGAATAGATATATAATTCTGAATAAAACATGAAATCTGATTAAGTTGATCTTGTTTATACTTTTATTTCGCTAATCCTTTGTTTTTCTTTTTATCTATTTAATTTGGATTTTGCTTCAGGCCGCCCCATGATGACAGTAGTGGCGCCACAAGCAGGGCTCTTGGTTTCCATTTTTTAATAGTAATTTTTTGTTGAAAGTTCAATTTAATTAAAATTAAATAATGAATGCAATCTCTGTGATACACTCTGTATAGTAGGCCAAAATGGAAAATATTCTCCCCCTCCCCCCCCCCCCTCCCCGGGAATTTTCTATGATGCTAAACGATGTATGTGCAGCATACAACATATCTGAACAGAAATTAGTTTGAAAAGAAACAACAACCAGCATAATGAAGTTAATATAATTAAGATAATATAGAAAAGAGTACAAACAAGTTTTTATGGGAATTTATTTCAGAAAAGGAAGCATGGTGCAGACCTAAAGCCCGGGAGTCCTTCAAGAAGTAGAATAAGTTTGTCTTCTCTCTGCTTCATTACAACAACAGCACTAGAATAAACTAAAACATGTTCCGTGAATTGACAACAATTTTTCATCATTTTTATGACTTTAATCATGGTCACTTTTATATCTAAAATAATTTGTGTCTCTTATAATTATCAAAGTAACGGCCTTTATCACTTGCCTTTCTTTGTTCAGTTGACTAGAAATTCTACTAGTCTCAAAATGTTAATGAACTACGATATTTGGGGAAGAATTTCAGGAGTGTTTGGACCACCATTTCATTTAATTCTAACAATCGTGCCCAGTTCTGAATCCCTGTTACAGGTAACAGTTATACACCAAAATATTGTATGTGATAAGAACATTATTAGACTTCAAATTCACTCATTTACATGTAACATTACCGCGAGATTCTCCGTGATCTCGCAATGAATAGGGGCTATTGTATTCAGCGCACAATGGATGGAAGTTTAATGAGCTTTCTGCCTGAGTGCATTTGGGTGTTTTAATCCGTATGTGATTCTGCAGAAAAACAATTTCTTTGGTTCACGCGGCCTGGCGCGGTGGCTTAAAAAAGAACGCAGAATCCTGCATAAATCAAGATGGCTCTGATGCCTTAATAGATTTGAAAACAGCTCAATAAATGTTTCCCACACCTTTACATATACCCTTAAAAATACATCTTTAATAATGTTAAAAGCATTTAGAATCTGACTACAAAACAAGAAATAATAATATTTAAAAGGCTAACTTGTCACTACTTTCCCTCCCTTCAAGAACTACATATTCTCTACAATCATGCACAGCTAAATCACACATAACAGATTCTATATGATTACCATATAACTTCAAGACCTAAGACGATTGATTATACGCTATCAGCGGTCTGTACAATATTGGAGGAATATAGAAGAAGACATCCATCCAGACAAGTTGTTTTCAAAAGTAAAAGATCCCTGAAGTGAAATAACAGACTTATATGTCTGTTGCCCTCAGCTCTCGCTCCTTTCCTATCAGCCAAGTGCTTGAATCCACTCCAATGCATCCTACAATTACATCTAACAACCTCACGAGGAGTAAAAACTAAACAAGATTTACTTTCGTGCGTCAATGAAACTCAATTGAAGGAAAACCTAAACCTACACTTCTGGAAGACCAATAATTCCAACAGGATTGGGAAAACTTTATCATATATCAAGGGAGATATTCATTTCGTTTACATCATCTGGTAAGTTTTCTGATATCCCCAAATCAAGGCTGTAAACTCCTCCTTAACTTCTGTAATCAAGAAAGGCATAAAAATATTGCTGTCTTCCGTCCTTTCCTATAAGCAACTCCTTGAGGCTGGTTTTACGACTAATGATCTTATTACCTCCAAATGAAGTTAAAAGTCACCTTGAAAGCTCTTTCGACCTTGTAATTATATTTTTCTTGACCAATTCTTTAGTATCTTTGCTAATGTCAAATTTGTGCTTTGCAAAGGCTTTCTGAATGATAGATTCAAGAACAGATTGTAAAATAGCAGTTGGGGATATTCGTGAAGGTAATGTAAGAGGTCAGTTCAGAGAACGAGAGAGTAAAACACTTATAAGTACAATGCTTATGATGTACGTGATCAGACAGCACAGAGTGATGACAAGCAGATGGTCAAACTACAACCAAAGTGGACAAAAATACCCTTTGGTAACTCAAATGGCAATTTTACACCATTGTCAGGGTATTTTTTGAAGAGAAAATCTTGTCTCAAAATAATTAACCTTTCTGGGTTTAATGATTGACAGCTTGTTTTAAACAATCACGCACAAATTTGCCTAGCAACAAAATCTGCATAACTAAGTGGGGGCAAACATCCTATGCTGTACTGGTACAGTACAGCTAGCTAAGGGCACGTGCTCATGTAGTCAATGCAACTTACTGTACAAAACAAATTTCTGCACACACAGACTGAGGGACGGCAAAATGGTGAACAATAATTGCTCTTACGGATCCGCTGCTGCTTTGTAGATCTGATTGCTGTTACCCAGAACAGTTAGCAAACTGAACTTTGTTTATCCAATTTGTTAAAAACTCTAAAAATCCGGAGAAGTGCCATAAATGAATCAAAGCTTGTGGCAGGCCTCGCGAACATCTAAATGTCAACGCATTGGTAATGCACGATTGCGAATTTGAGGTTTGTTTGCCCCACATAGTTACCGCTTTGCCATGGTGGGCGTGGCCTTATGGAAACATGGAAAGGTTAACTGCTGGACCCATCACTAATAAATCCGATACATCTTTAGTAACAACACTTATGAGGCAGTAATTGAATGGCTTGTCGGTGATGTGAAAATATTCGACCAATAAGAAACGTTTGATTGTAGTGTATTTCTATCTCCATGTTAACACACCATCTGGCCTTTCACCTCAAAACTGTTTTACAGCTTTTTTTTTTTTCCTTTTTTTTCCTCGAATATATGTATTAATAGCTCCTGTTGCAAAAGCAATAATGCAAAATGTTGTAGAAAAATGAAAACCAGTGAAAAAACTGCAATCGCCCACTAAAATACCACGGTTTACAGGGTGAGCAAAAAAACAAAAAAAATGCTTTAAAGAATAATTTGATCATCTACTGTATGATTACACTCCACCTTCCAAGTTGTTTTTGTTGTAATAATCATATAGAGGGATTTCATCATGTGACTCGTATAAAAGTCACTTTTCCGGGCAAGCGTCATTAAGTTTCACACGTCTTCATACAGCTCAGTCACATCACACGTACAACAAACATACTGCCTGCTGACCTACCTACCAATTCAGCGAATTTGATTGTTTTTGTTTGCGGCGGTGATTTTACTTCATATTTCCTAACGTTATAAATATTCACCGGGTATACGAAGAGTAACTTTTACGTGAACGTCATCTGATTGTTCGATATACACAGACAAAGCCTACATACCAGGCATAAAGTGCTCACTGCAAATCCTATACCAAAGGTTGAAAGACGTTGCATCGTACAGCAGAAATCCACTTCGAACTTCAATCAGGATCAGATGGAAATCGAGAAAATGTCTTTTTATTCCCCGGCACACGTCCATTACTTCAACCAATGGCACAGCAAGATTGTGGCATAATTGTCTTACACAAATTATCTTATATAACAACATGCAAGCACTTGTGAGTCTAAATAAGTGTACAGCAGACGATCGTTCTCGCCCGACAAAATGGCGATGTAAAAAAGTCACGTGACCACATGACTTCAGCTGAAACACCCTAATACCAAGCATGAAGTCCCTGGTTTATTATGTGGTGCATTGGCATTTGCTCTGTAATCATCCACAACTATCCCAAAGGCCGTCCTAGCCCAAAGGCCATCCTAGCCCAAAGGCCGTCCCAGCCCAAAGGCCATCCTAGCCCAAAGGCTGTCCTAGGCCAAAGGCCGTAGACAACTTGAAATGGTATAAAAAAACTCCTTTCCACCCCTTAAAGCAATTTTACAATAGTACATAAACAAATGAAATGGCATACCTGTAATTTATTTTCTTTTTCGTGGTGCATTTTTAATTCATATAAATTATCCCCGGGCTTTATCCTGTTCTTGCTGACATCATCTATTGCCTAAGAAGCAAAAAAGGAGCAAAATATTATACAAAAAAAACTCATACATTTTGATGAGATAATCTTAGCAATTTTACATGGCTTAATACACAATCTCTGTCATTAATAGTGAGGTCTAATAGCTGTGTAATAATTGGTGCTAATCATGATTGATCCTCTCCAATCACACACTTCAAACAATTCGCACAAATAGAGGCTTATGAGAATATCCCAAGTAATCTGCATATAATTACAAACAGGATTCTATAAAACACAAGAATCAATCATTTTTTTTAAAGGAGTACTTTAGTAGTCAAACACATAAAATTATAAACAGAACTGTGTAGAAATGTAATCAATGTTACATGGCTTAACCCTTGCTCTACCACGCGGCGATATTATCGCTGTTTTTAAACCACCTTTTTCTACTAATAAAATCCAGACTTTACCAAAATCCTATGGAATAATCTTGGTATCATTTTAAAGTACTCGGATATTTCTTTCAGAAAATGTAACTTTTCGATAGGGGTCGTGTTACAGAATTTTGAGAAAAAGTAGCTTGAAAAGGCTTCAAAATTGGCAAAAAATGTTTTTTTTTTGGCCCTTTTAAATCTTACAATAATTTCAGGATCACATTTTTGCTTCAAAATCGAACATGCAAATCCTAAGACATGATATTAATAATTTCTGGTCCAATTTCTATAATCCCTACCTGCAATCTTTTGTTCTGGAGAAATTTCTTCAAAATTTCATGAATTTCTGCCATTTTTGACCCATGGTTGTTGTTTTTTACCTCAAAAATTTGTGTACCAAAACCGTACATCGCACATGCATCGTTGAACCTCCGTTCGAAAGTGCTTGCAATTTCCTTTCATTTGATATATAAATACAGGCATACCCTCTCTATTTGGACCCTATCCTCTAATAAAATTTCACCACAGCATTTTCAATGATCATCTGGTGTAGTGGATATGAACGTGGCCAGCATGCGAGCGCACCAGGTTCAAGCCTCACTGCGTTATAATTTTTCTGCTGCAGTTTTAATGGGTCATTTGACTAAAAACATTTTTGGTGTTTTTTCATCTTTCCTTTCTTTCTAAAAGCTCTAGATTAGCATCATTGGAAAGGAAATTTTATAAAGAATCTAAATATGTAACACAAGTCTCTGTTTTTATAATTGACAAGAAGTTATTATTGTGCAAAGATTGGCCATTTGTTGACCAAATTTAACAAAAAATTGCAAATTTTTGTCCAATATTTCCTAATTTGGCTTTCATTACTCAAAAGATAAATATCTTAGCTTCCATTCCAACCAAACTTGTAATAAAAGAAATTGAAAGGAAGGTTGTCAAAAATGTCCAATATTTCCTAATTTGGCTTTCATTACTCAAAAGATAATATCTTAGCTTCCATTCCAACCAAACTTGTAATAAAAGAAATTGAAAAAAAGGTTGCCAAAAATGCATATAAAAAAAAAAGTTATAAAACTTGAGCTTGCATTTTTTGAAGCACTGTACAGCAATCTCTGTCATTAATCTTATCATTGATAGTGTGGTCTCATAGGTATGGTTTATAATTTGTGCTAATCATATCTGATCTCTGGATCACACAATTCCCAGAAGTAAGAGCTTTATGTGAAAATAAAATTTAAGCTACATGTCATTACAAAAGATAATTTAAGCAATTTTACATGGCCTATCTCTACAAACAATATCTTATCATTTGGTCACATAGCTATGGTTAAAAATTTGTGCTAATCATATCTGATCTCTGGATCACACAATTCCCAGAAAAGAAAGCTTTATGTGAAAAGAAAAAGAAGCTACATGTCATTACAAAAGAGAATACTAATTTAAGCAATTTTACATGGCTTATCTCTACAAATAATATCTTATCATTTGGTCACATGGCTATGGCTAATAATTGGTGCTAATCATATTTGATCTCTGGATAACACAGATCCTAGAAATGAAGGCTTCATGAGAATAGTACAAATAATCTAAAGAGAATTATTTAAAACATCAGAACTGCTCTCCTTAAAGAATTACTTCAGTGGTTAAACTTGTTTGACAGAGGAGAAAATATACACAAAACTGTGAAGAAAGTAATCTAGTATCTTGTTCTATTCATGAGATATTGTTTTTAAAGGATCATGGACAGCTACAGGCAACATGGGCTTAAATGCTTTAAAATATGATTAAAACTGCAACAAATTCCATTAAAACTGGTTCAAAATTAAGACGAATTTACAGCATTTAATTTTTTTTTTTTTAAACTGTTATTGGGCACCACTGTGTGACATCAATGCGGGAAGGATCCTTTATTACCTAACGCAAAAGCTTTGTTTGTTATTCCTCTGTCAAGGTTGTCTGAAATATAGAATTTGACTTTGGGCAAAACTTTATGGAACTTTGTCACACCCCGAATCATCATGTATCTAGAAAGGACATTCTGAAATTCACAAGTAGCTGAATTTGATGAATTATATAAAGATTTTGAGATGTGTTCCTCCGAGTATATCATAAATTCCAGACAAATGAACAAATCATGAACTTTGTTTAGTCTCAAATGAAGACTAAATATGCATTTTACAAATTAAGAAAAACTGTTCTACTCAAAATTCTATACTCTTTCACATCTCTAAAATTTGCTAGATGTCCATAGTCCTTAGTGGTCTATGGATGCACGATGAAGACATTAAATTCTAAATCAAATTCTAACAGTCTTTAAATCTTGTTATTAGCACTCATAGGTTTTGATTTATGACTGATAAAAGTTTTAGCAATCTGCAGTGAATGCAAAATTTATGTTAAATTTGTGATGTATGACCTGGCGGGTAGCTGAAAAGCTTTATGTAATTCTTTATAATTCCTTCCTATATTTCAGTTCCTGAAAATGATGACAAAGCCTATTCCTGCTAGATTTTGGTTAAGGCTATGGTCAACACTTAAAAACCAGCGCTCCACAAATCGCCTGTCCGGACACCCAGGGCGACTAATATTTATGTCTGAGCAAGTTGATTTACAAGTTGATATGCCCACCGGGCAACCATAAATTGATCCAAACTAATAGAGTGAATTTCTCTTTAAAAATTTAATTCATTACACAGATTATACTTACTACAATATAACTGATAGAAATGCCTAGAAAATAACTTCAATCAGACTTATATTCCACTAATTTGGAAGCCAAAATATTTTGTTATGTTACGAAATGATCTTAAACCTTGTCACAACAACATCATACACGCACCCATATGTAAGATGTACATAAATATATTATCGCACAGGTACACACAAAACACATACTGCACAGTACAGATATATGATCCAGGCCACCAAAGCTGGTTGAACATGTGCACAATGCATGCTGTTTTGCTAGCGAGGTTTGCTCCTTTCAACCAATCATATCTCGCATACAAATTTTGTATGCATACTTATATCCAGTCACTAGCTAGCTTGGCGAGGTCTGTTCTGCTGTGTTAATGCACCTCACGCAATGGGTCCAATACCCGTTCCATGTACACATACAATATCGTACAGGGTATACCGTACATGTACACTGTATATACTGTACTGTTATATGGCGAACTTGACCTGCCTTTGCCACTTGTTTATGAAAAAGTTTATTGAACTTCCGTGTTTCTTTTTTTGCTTTTGTGGAGCCTGTTATTGCTTTATATTTGTAGAGGATATACATATTACAATTTCCACTGTTTTTTGGTAAGTGTAAGAAGAAATATTTTACCATAATATATTTCATCCAATATTATCTTGATTATTGTCGGGCAAGTGGATTTTGCTTCCGGGCAAGCATTTCTGCGCATGTGTCTGCCTGGCGGGCAAATTAATTTTCGGGCGATTTGTCGAACAGTTTAAAACGTTTGGTTAAAATTACCTTTTTATTTTTCACAAATGTGTGACTAGCAATTTACAAAAAATAAAGGGTTTATATAAAGAAATAGGAACTTCTGCCCTGTTATACATCACAAGAGCAACTAAAACAGAAACAAACATTGGCATATTTTGTCCTAAAAATAATGGAATAAGATTTATGAATGTTTTCTTCACCATTTTGTTTATTTTGAAGTCCTCTTTCATATAACATGGACTTGCTTGACCACTTAACTAATCCTTTTGTTTGTTTGTTTGTTTGTTTGATGAGGTCTTAACGGCACCACGACAACGAAGGTCAAATTGTGCCTGAGAGGTCAGATCATTTTAGAGGTAGTAAGGAAGGAGACCAGGGGGAGAATGAGAGAAATTCAAGAACAAAAGCCAGAAAGCTGTGATCGAGAGAGGAGGTGCATGGGTAAAACAAAAACAAAGTAGAGAGGGGGTGGAAGAGGAGAATTAAATATGGTTGTAGAGGGATGCATGCTGAAGGAAGGAGACTATTTTATCTGGAGGATTTTTCTGGAAGAACTCAGCAATTGAGTTGTGGGGAGCGAGGGAAGCTCTGGGAAGGTTGTACAGGGGGCAAGCAAGGAGAACGTGTTGGATTGTGAGGATGCAGTGGCAATTGTTACAGAGGGGTTGGGGGAACCAATAAGGAGGTGGGAGTGAGTGAGGTGGGTGTGACCAATTCTAAGACGGGTAATATGAACGTTGTCGATATGAGAAAGGTTGTTGATAGTGGATTTGATCGGGATTGTGGGCTGGATAACATGGAGTTTGTTATCAATTTGGAAGTTCCATAAGGTTTGCCAGCGGTCACGAACAAGAGAAGCGATAAGCGGTTTGATGTCAGAGAGGGTTTTGGGAAAAAGGGAAGGGAGGAGGTTAAGGGCAAGCTTAGCGGCTGTATCAGCCCTGTCATTGCCAGGGATGCCAACATGGCTGGGTATCCAGAAGAAAAGAACACTTTTCCTGCAGAGGGTGGGAGAAAAGAGTTTCCGGAGGAGGAGGTGGCAGGTGAGGTTATCCCATTTAAGATTGAGTAATGAAGTAAGAACAGCCTTTGAGTCAGAGAAAATGGCAAAGTGACTAAGAGGAGAGTACTCAATAAAGTTGAGGGCGAGGAGAATGGCCTTAGCCTCAGCTGAAAAGATGGATGAGTAGTCGGGAAGTCTGCTACTGAGGGTGATGTCTTGGATGATGGCAGCAGCAGCTGTCTTGTTGCCTTCCTTGGAGCCATCAGTATAGATGGAGGTGTAATTTGAGAGTTGGTCTTTGATTTGGTTGTGGAGATTGATGAAGAGGTTAGGGTGAGTTTGAGTTTTGTTATAAGTGGAGAGGTCTAGGTGGACAGAAGGAAGGGGGGTGGCCCAAGGCGGAAAAGTGGGCCAGGAATAGGTGCCGAGAGTGGCGGGGTTGATGCCAAGTTGAAAGAGGTCTGATTTAATGCGTAAGCTGAAGGGAGGCGATAGGGTTTTAGTCCTATCAAAGAGGGAGGAGAAATTGGGGTACCTAATGAGGTTGTAAACAGGGTTCTGGGTGTTGGTGAGGACTCTAAAAGCATAGGAGAGGCTAAGCTTTTTACATCTAAGTAGAAAGGGGGGTTCGTTGGCTTCAACATGAAGGCTAGTGATTGGGGAGGTCCTGTAGGCTCCTAGACAAAGCCTGAGGGCTTCATTTTGGATGGTGTTAATGTGGTTGAGGTATGAGTTGTGAGCGACACAGTAAACAATATTGCCATAGTCAAGCTTGGCACGAATTGTGAGCCTGAAAATTTTGAGGAGAGCATAGCAGTTCGCTCCCCAAGTAGTGTTGGAGAGGAGTCTGAGGATGTTGAGGGAGCTATTGCATTTTAGTTTCAGCTTGGTGATGTGTGGCTTGTAGGTGAGCTTGGGGTCTAGAGTTAGACCAAGGAACTTTGTGTTTTCAACTTTAGGGATGCGATTCCCATTGAGCACAAAGTTCGGGTTGGGGTGGAGGTTGTTGAAATGACAAAAGTGCATGCAGACTGTCTTGTCTTTGGAGAATTTAAAACCGTTATTGTTGCTCCAGACTTGCAGCTGATTGAGGCTGGTTTGGAGCCTAATTCATCAATAGGAAAGCTAGGGGAGGAGTAGAAGATGGTGAAGTCATCCACGTAGAGGGTACATTTGATGCTGGGGCCAAGGTTATTCCCGATGTCATTAATGCTCAGGTTAAAGAGAGTGGGGGAGAGGATGCTGCTTTGGGGGACGCCCTCTTCTTGGGGGTACGGGTTGGAGAGGGTGTGGCCAATATGAACTTGGAACTGCCTGGGTGAGAGGAAATTTTGAATAAAGATGGGAAGGTGGCCCCTGAGGCCAATGGTGTGAAGTTTTCGGGTAATGCCGTATTTCCAAGTAGTGTCGAAAGCTTTCTCGAGGTCAAAAAATATGACAATGAGGTGTGTGTTTGATGAGGTCTTAACGGCACCACAACAACGAGGGTCAAATTGTGCCTGAGAGGTTAGATCATTCTAGAGGTAGGAAGGAAAGAAAAAAAAGGGGGGAGAATGAGAGAAATACAAGAACTAAAAGTCAGAAAGCTGGGATCAAGAGAGGAGGTGCATGGGTGTAAAAAACAAAGTAGAGAGAGGGAGGTGGAAGAAGAGGACTAAATATGGTTGCAGAGGGAAGCAAGAAAAAGGAGATTTCTGAAAGAACTCGGCAATTGAGTTGTGGGGAGCGAGGGAAGCTCTGGGAAGGTTGTACAGGGGGCAAGCAAGGAGAACGTTATGGACTGTAAGGGTTGAATGGCAATTGTTGCAGAGGGTTGGGGGAGCTAATAAGGAGGTGGGAGTGAGTGAGGTGGGTGTGACCTAATCTAAGATGGGTAATATGAACGTTGTCGACACGAGAGAGGTTGTTGATGGTGGGTTTGATCGGAATGGTGGGATGGATAACGTAGAGTTTGTTATTAATTTGGGAGTTCCATAAGGTTTGCCAGCGGTCACCAACAAGGGAAGCGATAAGCGTCTAGTTTGATGTAAGAAAAGGTTTTGGGAAATGGGGTAGGGGGGAGGTTGAGGGCAAGCTTGGTGGCTGCATCAGCCCGGTCATTGCCAGGGATGCCAACATGGCTGGGTATCCAGAAGAAAAGAATACTTTTCCTGCAGAGGATGGGCGAAAGAAGTTTCCGGAGGAGGAGGTGGGATGTGAAGTTATCCCATTCAAGATTGATTGAGTAAAGAATTTTGAATGCTTTCTTCATTATTTTATTTCTTTTAAAGTCCTCTTTCATATAACATGGATTTGCTTGACCACTGACCTAATCCTTCAACAGAATAAGATTTTTGATTGCTTTCGTCACCATTTTGTTTCTTTTAAAGTCCTTTTTCATATAACATAGACTTGCTTGACCACTGACCTAATCCTTTAACGGAATAAGATATTTTGAATGCTTTCTTCACCATTTTGTTTCTTTTAAAGTCCTTTTTCATATAACATGGACTTGCTTGATCACTGAACTAATCCTTTAAGGCATTTTATTGGGCAGTTACTTTCACTGATTCAAAGCACTTTCTTCCAGAACTCAATATAACACTTACCTCACAAGGAGTAACTAGACTGACCCTAATGAATCCAATTCACAAACCTCAGAAAATTGTTCAATCAATTTCAAAGACTTTAGAACAATATGAGAATGCGAGTTCACTACCAGTCTGAATTCCGTCATTTTTACAAAAATTGGATAAAGTTTAAACTTAGATATCTATCTCCCTAATAAGGGAATATGATTTCTGAACACTTTCTGACCCAGTTGGTTCTTTCTATTGTTCTCTTTTATAGAAGATAGATAGCTTTGACCACTGAATTAATATTCTACAATGGCAGCACATGTAAATGCTACACAGGCAAATAAGATTACTGTATTTAATGTATTGAGCGCCCCTGCTTTAATAAGGCCCACCCAACATTTTATGATTGATAACATAATTTATTTGGCTAATTCAAAGACCTAAAATAAGTCTCCCTATATCATTTGCTTATTTGAATCTGATACAATTCCAAGGATACCACTTTTCACTATGAACCTTGCTGCTTAGCAGCATTAAACATTGTATCAATTCATAATCACTTCCTGGGAATCACCACCTCCATTAATACTTTAAAAACTTATTCTATGATTTAAATCAAAACTAAAGGGACAGTGGCTTAATAGTCATGCTCATATTCGAAAGGTACCGAGTTCGGTTCCCATGGTGAGCGCTGCATTGTGTCCTTGAGCAAGGCACTTCATCCTTCTTTTCGCGTAGTGACAAATGTCATTTGTGTAGTGATGAAAGTCAAAATTAAAATAAATAATTCCGCATACTGACGAATGTTAGAAAAGGTTTGAAGCTTGATGAAATAAAAGTTGATAAACGCATTATATAGCTTTATATATCATTGGAAATGATATTTGTACTTACCATAAAGATATTTTAAGCAAAATCTTATTTTATGAAGCTCCAAAGACATTCGTCAGTATGCGGAAGTAATAATTCAGTTTTTCGCACCAATTTTATTTTCACCTAAATGAAACAATTGTCAGTATGCAGAAAGAGGTATGCAGAAAAGGGACAACTTTACTCTATTTGCTTCAGTCCACTCAGCTGTAAAATGAGTACCAACACTGCTGGAGAGTTAATTTGTGATGGATTGTTCAGGGGGAATCATGTTCTCTCATCCCCTTGCACCATGGAAACCGGGGCGAAGCACCGGCCCAATGAGCCTATAATGACTCGGATAGATTTATCTTTTTCATTTTGTTAAATCAAAACTATGACTAAATTTATTTGAATTTTTGTATTTATCGTTTTCCTTGTTACCCTTCCTTGCTATGGAGGTTATATATTTTTTTCACTTTCCTTCTGTCCTTCACTACAGAAATAAGCACATATCACTAAAAGCAGCAATTATGTTGTCTAGGCTAGAGATTTTAAATCTGTACCTTTTTAGTGGCCATCATTCAAATTTCCCAAGTATTGCAGGTCCCTTAGGCTTTTCTGAGTGGTGCTCCACCCTACCCCAATTATACCCCCCCCCCCACTGTTTTCCTCCATCCTGCCCCTTTTTAACAAGTCATCAACATTTATCAACGAAATGTTACTTTGATAATCGCTTTTCCTTTTTTTTTTAATGCTGTTTATAGTTCCTAAATACAAAGTATATGCAGATACATATTCTCCCTAAATTCATGCTACATGGCCCTTGCTACTTGTAAATGTCCCTTTTTTTCCATGCCACCCTGCCTCTTTCTGGTTCAAGCAAGAGGTTTGCAATTTACTTTTTGCATGCTATCTCTATGTCAATTACAAATGTTTCTCTAATCACATGATTAATCCTGAATGAAAAAAAGGGGGAAAAAAACACATGAGGCGTAAAGGCGGTTAGGCTCTGTGCTGAAAATATTTCTACAACTTCACTGCATCAATTACAATTAAAGGTAGTCATGCATGCCCACTCCAGACAAATCCTTTAACTCTAATTGCCAGTAAACATTGTTGCTCAGTAAGTTTTCTACTCCACTATCCTGAACTAATATGGCAGGCAAATACACTGCACTTGTGTGATGAGGCTGGTTAACAATAGATCCTTTCATTGAATCAATGCAGCAGAAAGTTCAGACAGGGCTAACATTTCAGAAATGGTTGTGGTTTTTGACATGTAGGAAGATTAAGCTTTCTGAAATCCGCCGTACGGCAGATATTTTGATCATTTGTAGTAACGGTATTTACACAGCATGATATAAATCAATAGAATCCTAGTACCTGCCAAAAGAGAAAGCTCATCGCCATCTCGTCGTGGTTAAGAAAGAGTTCTTGGCGTAAGCTGAATACCCATTTCCGCAAACCGATGCACGTTTGCTCATTTGCTGAGTAATGCTGGACATATAGATTGTGTGGAAATTCTGATTTAGTTAATTTTCTCTCTGGGGAAGAAAAAGGATGAAAAAGATATCATCAAGAATAGTTTTTGAGAGAAAACACGAATGCCACGGAAGGATTAGCTTAATCACAAAGGTAATGACTGTCTGAAATATTATGCATGGAAAAATAGCACAGACATAACCACTACTAATTATAGGACAAATATAATATAAATATAAATAAAAATAAGATATAATCCTTTTTGCTTCTTGTACTCAAGCAATGCTGGACATTTACATTGTGTGGAAATTCTGATTTAGCTCATTTTCTCACTAGGAAAGAAAAAGGATGAAAAGATTATAATCAATACAGTTTTGGAGAGAAACCCTGACATGGAAGGACAAGCTTAATCATAATAAATGTCTAAAATAACACAGACATAACGAATACTAATAAGACAACCTAAAATGTAATCCTTTTTGCTCGAGCAAAAGATAAACATTTTATGTACATCATGAAGAACTTGTACTCGAGCAATTGTGTGGAAAATCTGATTGAGTTAATTTTCTTTCTGGGAAAGAAAAAGGATGAAAAGATCACATCAATACAAATTTTGAAAGAAACCATGACATGGAACGACAAGCTTAATCAAAGTGACTGTCTCAAATATATTACGCATGGACAAATAGCACAGACATAACTAATAATACTCATCAGAAAACCCGTATAAATTTTGTCCACTTTGCTAGAATGAAGATGCACCCTTTATGTATTTCATAATGTAAGTACTTGTAACTTCTCACTCTGTGTATAGAAGACCCAAGTTCCTTGATTGACAATTATACATCTTTTATCTGATCAATGTCAAAACTTAATCACAGTCATGGCATTACACAGAATAACAGATAAGGATTAAAGGATAAGGAAAAAAGGATAAGCTTGGTGGTGGAGAGTGTTTACAGGGGTCGAAATTCCCACTGTTCCGTGAACAATGCTTTTTAAGCATGAAGTGTGAATTTCAAATATCACTGTTCCGAGGAACAGTTTTTTTTTTTTTTCTTGGACATATAACATCAACATCCTGCAATATATTGTTTTCTGCTCATAAAACGTGTTCTAAGAGTAAAATAGCTAAAAAAATTAATGTCACGTTTTGATCTCACTCTGTCAATACCCGTTTTAAAAGCTGTCAAATTGACCACAAATTACACAGTGAAAATTACACTTACATGTAAACATTACCTGATGAGTCAAATAGATTTTGCAGGAGAGAAAAAAAAAATGCAAAATAAACTTACATAAAAAGGATTCAGCAGAGCTGAAATTCTGCACTCTTTGCAAAGATTGCAGCCATTTTAGAAGAGGAATGATAAACAGTATTTCGGGGGTGATGGAGTAGTTGTGAAATTGATTATGGCGAGGAAGCAAATTTTTATGTTCAAACATCCCCATGAATTCATTTTTCTCCCTAATGCCTTTAAAAAAAAATTGTTGGGAAAATAGATTTACCAGCACGTGGTTTGGTCCAATTGACCCCCCTTCCCCACCCCCTCCATGCTGTTTGCCGAAGACATGATAATTTGTGCTACATATTCATAATCTTCAAAAGAGTTTTTGTCTCACTCCCATCCCTGATACTGTGTTTGCATGTGTTAACTAACACAACTATCATTAGTTCCGTTACGTGTTTACCCAGTACATACGATATGTGTTACAGCCTTACTTGGTTTAGAATTTTGACAGGTGCGCAGCAGCCTTATGACTATTATTGATTACTTGTTTCTCTTACAGGTATATTATGACAAAAAAGGTGTATCATAAGTCCAATTTAAAGCAAGGAATTTTCTTTTTTATTGATGAAAATGTTAGAACAGTGAAATTCGATCTGCAACAGTGTTTTTGAAGAAAACACTGTTGCGTGGAACAGTGGTGATTTTTTTTTTTAATTTGACCCCTGGTTTATATTTGATGGCAGGGGATGATAAAAGGATCAGAATGGTAAACAAAGTTAATTAAAATCTTCTCTCACCAAGGACATATACAAGCTTGAAGCTTTGACAGATTGCTGCACAAATCCCTACAACACAAAACTTTTCTCAAAAAATCTTGAGACAATAACTCCTCATCTCATGATCGCATTTAGATTCTTGAGTGGTGTCTTACAAGACTGGAAGGGGGGAGGGGGGAATTGTTAGGGGGGTTTGGAGGTTTTGGGAATAAAGCAGGTAGTGAAGTTGATAAGGATGTTACTGAAGTTTGACGTGGGATCCTCACCCTCGAGGAGATGGGGGGAGAGGTGCGAGTCGCAGAGGGTTTCGACTCGACTAATTCTTCAAGGACTTAAAAGGAAGTTACTTGTACCTGTTCTATTTGTGTCCTTTGATGCCATATCCTAAAGAGGTAAACACAAGGGTATACATCTTAAAGGAGTTGGTGGCCGAAAAGTGAGGTCCTATTTTTTTTTGAGTTTCAAGAATATTCTAAAATACTTTTTGTGCACGTGATGATACTGAAAATCTTTCACACCATTGTTCAAATTAATTAATTAATTCTTCAATGATACAAGGATCCCAAATTAGACCTGTGTTTATTTAAGACCCTACAAAAATTACACCTGTGTTTACTTCAAGACTCCCTTGAATAAACAAAAACATCGCCGTAACTTTTTGACAGAGAAGCTTGAGCACATTAGAGCATATTTCTCAAAACCAATTATCAAAAACAACTTTGTTTCATTTCTTTTCAAACCAGGAGTCAATGCTTTGAACATTCCATTAACGTAAAACTGGCTGTTTTTTTGTTTTTTTGCTGTTGGAAAACGAACAGTCAAGCGATCATGACCAAATTTCAATCACTTTTCTGTGGACACCATTGAAGCCACACACCACATTTGATCAAAATCTATCTCTTACTTTTTAAAATATGTTATTAACAAAGAAAGTCAGGCGAAAACATTACCCCCAATTAACTTTGTAATAAATAGTTCTTCTACCCTTTTCTCGTGCATTATCTTGTTGTTCAAATTATGCAATTTCCATTTCTACCTTCGCTGATTCTTAAATGTTGTTCATGTATCTATCACCCTCATACAAGTTTTTTTTCTCCCTTTTTCTTCTAAATTCTGAAATGATCACAGGTTGATATTGATAAGAGATTGTATTAGTGGTTAATCATGTCAACCTAGATGGTTGGTTGGCTTAGGAAGGTTCATAAAGTCCCAACAGACCTCCCATCCCATTACATCAGAACGCCCACGGCCATTTGATTGAAGAAAGAGGAATAAAAAGAGAAGTGAAATAGGAATGGTATTTTTGAAAATTTCCATCACATTGAATGGATAGTACAGTTTGCCTTTAAATGTCTGGTTAACCAAATGCTAATGTGCATGAGGTTTGTTCCTCTTGCATAACAACAACCAACAATTACATGTATGTGGTTTACATAAGTGGACAAACCCCAAAACAAAGTTTAAATAATGCGATGGATTGAACATCAGCTGAAAGAAATACCTAACATAGATTTTGTTCTTTTAAACCAGAAAAAAAAAACACTCTAAAGTTAATTTCTTACACTTCAATGTCACATTGCTGTTCTATACGTTAATGCAAATATGCGTCTGCCAAGGAAACAATCTTAGTTTCAAAATAAATCAAAGGATTACTTCAGTGATCAAGCAAGTTTATCTTATATGAAAGAGAAACAAAATGCTGAAGAAACTACTACAATATCTTATTCCGTTAAGGAGATATTCAAGTTTAAAGCTCTGTCTTATATATGAAGAAATAACTGGTGTAGTAAGTCTACTATGAAAGGTCACAGATTCACGGAAGCAACAATTGGTAATGTATTATAAAGAAAATTGATTATACTTTTTTTACTGTGAATCATTTTTCCTCAAACTTTCTTCAGGTGGTAAATAATAATTACCCTTACAAGATTCTGATTCCCTACTTTCCATATCCAATGATTTTATGCCACAAAATCGCAGGATAAAATATAATAGAATATATAAATAACTAGTCTTATTCAGTTGTTTCTACACAAATAATGCCAAACTTTAAACTTAAATATCTCTTAAACAGGAAAAAGATTTTTGAATGCTTTCTTCACCACTTTGTTTCTTTTGAAGTCCTCTTCTATATAAGAAGAACTTGTTTGACCCCTGAACTAATCCTTTAAATTCTTCCACTTCAATGTCACATTGATGTTCTACATTCTAAATGCCAATAAGCATCTGGCAAGGAAAACACAAGGTCTTAGTTTTAAAATAGCTTAAAGTCAATATTCAATGACAAACAAAAACAATTAAAATGGAAACATGATGATACAAGAGGCCTGGCCTATTAAAAACTTGTCCAGAAACCTCCCAGCACAGAAACAACAATTTATCTACCAATTATCATCCTACCCAAGTACTTTTATTCTCTTGAAGTCCACCAGATACTAAATGGAGAAAACTATTAGAGAATCAAATGGTTGGCTTGGCCCAGGAAATAAATTTTTTAAACCACAATTCACTGAAAGGACTGTGTAGCTGTGTATAGCCAGCAAATTGAGTTTTTCTCACATTTACTGTGGTTAATCAAGCATTGCTATTAATGAAAGAGTCCAGGAGAGTGAGACTTAGAGGAAGGGAGGGAGAGGGGAGGGAAAGAAGGAAGGGGGAAGACAGGGGTTTAAAATATGATCTCCCAACTTCTTCCATTTGCCAATCGGGGACTTGGGGTTGGAAAGTAATAGGCCTCTTGGATCATCATGTTACAAATTTCAAGTCTTTCCAAATGCCAAAATTTGCAAAAACCATAGAAAAAATTCCCAACATCAAAATCTCTTATGAATTCACCATTTTACAACTTCAATGTTAATTCACAAATATTTATTTTCACACAAAAGCATCACAACTACAATTTCAATCTTTTTTATTAACTAAACAAGTTTTTTTCCATTAAGCATTTCTTACGACCATGCTAATTTCTGAGTTTTTGAAAAGCTGTGGTTATGAAAAACAAGAAAATACTTTTCCACAAAAAAACGTAGATACTCACCAAAGCCTTTCCCCGTTATATAAAATAGAGCGAAATAATCTGCTGTTTCTCTATCCATATTAAGTTTCTTCACAATACTCTGTCCAAATAAAAAAAGAGAAAAAGAAACATTGTAGGATTAATTATCATTATTATTATTTAAAATTTTATAAATATATAGAGTGCCTTATCAAATGGATATTGCTTTGAGGCAATTTCCATTAAAATAAAACAATATAAAAGATAGAATGCACACAAATATAAATGAATAAACATGAAACGGTGAACAAACAAATAAGAAACACTGTAAATATACAACAAAGGAAGGTTTTGGCATGTTTCTTAAAAGCATTTAGGTTATTGGCACGTTTGTTTCTTCAGGCAGATTGTTCCACAATACCACAGCAGATCGGTCGAAACTCCGATTTCTGAATGTCAGGGGTCAAATTTCCCACTGTTCTGAGAACAGTGTTTTATAGGCAGGAACAGTAAATTTTCAAATATCACCGTTCCAGTGGAACAGCTGGTGTTCTTTTCACAAACATTTGACATCAATAATCATTACCTTGATTTCTGCTCAAAAAAAAAAAAATGCACGTTGTCTAACAGAATTATCATAAAAAGAATTTCTTTCAGTAAGAAAAAGTTTTTTCACATTGCCTGCAATTGCAAGCACAATTAATCATAAATACACATATGCAAGGCTGCTTGCACATGTACGAATGTATGCAACTGGACACTACAGTACATCATGGAAACATTAAGAACATATTTGCACATAATTAAACCACTGGTCCAATGAAGTAGTTGTAAATTAAACCCATTTTGAAGAAAGAAATTTGTCCTGTTATCGGCAAAAATTGTTGGAACAGTGAAATCTGATCTATAACAGTATTATTTGAGAAAGTACAGTTCCGTGGAACAGTGGTGAAATTGTTCAATTTCGACACCTGAATGTTTTAGCCTTACATGGCGGTAGAATCAATAAGTATTCAGATTGCGTTCGGAGAAGCCCGATTGGAAGGTACTTGTGAAGTTGATTGCTAGGATATATGGGGGCCAAACCATTTAGTGCCTTATAGGTATATATTAGAATACAATGGAGATGCTGGAGGTCCCAGGTTCGAGTCCAACGGCGATTTAACCAGCAATTTCTACACAGATATGCAAAACGATATACGCTGACATCAAGCGCAGAGGTTTGTCTTACGATCATACCATCTCCCCCATCCGACTCTTGTAAAAAGTGGCCGATAGTTGGGTGGCGCTCACCGTCCTTCGGAGGTGTCGTGAAGCCGTCGGTCCTGATGGTAGGAGTTTCACCTCCTGCCTGGTTCTCTGAACACTTCTCGAAAAGAGCAGGGTGTAAACCCGGTGTTTATCCACTTTCCATCCTGGCAAATTCCTCGGGTACACGCTGAAAACAAGTCATTGTGACTTATGTGTGCTTTCCCTGGCATATGCCTAAAAGTGAACAAAACAACAACAGCAAAAACAATACTTCACTTCCCTTTCATGTAAGGTTTACATGCATACATGACCGCTGAACTAATTCTTGCAATGATACAGGGAGAGCTACTGTAATAAATGCAGAGAATCGGAATCCCTTGCTAGTACGAAAGTTGACTTGCTTTGCAATATTCAGATAAATTAATTCTCAACACAGATCATGATGTCCAAATACCAAAATTTCACAGCAAAACTTCCTGTTTCTATTCCCAGATCATATTCAATTGCCTTTGGACATACCAGTAATTTCTTTATCAACTAAAAGAGTATTGAAATCTGAGCAGATCAGTGTTTGAATTTTGAAGAAAAAAAACATCTTTTTAGTTTAAGAGTTATGGCTGATCAAAGTTTTATCGACTATTAAGTAATACAAAATTGTGATGTGCGAATAGGTGAACAACAATTTAGCTAACATTGTCTCTACACATCTAAATAAAATGAACATAGATATTGAACGTCATGATTTTGAATAAACCATCCACAATTGCCAGGCAACACATTTTACATTCATTCCTCTGACCTTAATTAATTTGACTAAACAGATTTCAGGAAATGTTTAACCTATGCTGAAGTCCTTAACTGACACAAGTGCTTTCAAAACCAATACAGGCAAAGTGAGAACTGGTAAGAATGTGGAGTGGTGTTTAAATATTCTGTTGTATATATAGATCAAACGTGCTCTAATGGACCTGTGAGAGATAATTGGATTTTCTGTGGGAGAAGATTAAAATGGTTAATTAATATTGAACATTAAGACTAGGATTTTACTCAAGTTTATAAAAACATAACCAAAGGTTACATGAGGTTTATGCTCTCAATCTTCATGTTACTTCATGTTTCTTTCTTTATGCTAATGAACTTCTGAATGTAATCAAAAATCAATAACAAGTTCTGCATCTGTCTTGAACAAATACGTCCCTCCATCTCGTTATTTTCTGCTTGATAAAGCTTTCCATGACAAGACTACATTGCCCTGAATCCTCATGTTACTTCATATTTGTTTCTTTATGCTAATGAAGTTCTTAATGTAGTCAAAAATCGGCAAAGAGTTCTGCATCCATCTTGAATATATACATTCCTTCATCTCGTTATTTTCTGCTTGATAAAGCTTTCCATAACAAGACTACATTGCCCTGAATCCTAACGTTACTTTATGTTTCTTTCTTTATGCTAATGAACTTCTTAATGTGGTCAAAAATCGACAAAGAGTTCTGCATTCATCTTGAATATATACATTCCTACATCGTGTTACTTCCTGCAAGATAAAGCTTTCCATCAATACATTAAACACCATACAGCCTTCATTTTTTTTATATGTAGTGACTGTACGAGAGACTGCCACTCCAGGATCGGCCTCTTCAGCCACCTCAGGCACTGCTCCAACATCAACTAAGGCGCTTCCTATCATCTACTTAGAAGGACAAAGGCCAGAGAGAGATAGATTTGTAGTTTGGTTTGGTTTGTTGATATTTAACGACACCACGACAGTCAGTCAAATGTGCCAAGAGGGTGTTAATAATTAAGGTGCTTGAGTTAGGGTGGAGAGGAAAGAGAGGAGGGATAGAAGGAAGGGAGGAGAGAGGGTGAATAAGTGAAAGAAATTAAGGTAATAAATGGAAGATGAGGAAGGTAAGGGAGGGAAGAGAAGGAAGGTTTAGATTAGGTGGAATAGATTGCTGTTGCAGAGAAAGGTGAAGAAGTTGGAGGTAGGATTGTTCTTGAAAAGATCAGAAATGAAGATGGAGAGGTGTGATCTGGCGTTCATGTATATAGAAGAGGTTAAGAGGATATGCTTGATCGAGAGATCAGTGTTGCATGTAGGGCAGAGAGGAGCAGGGGAGCCAGAAAGTAGGTGAGAGTGGGTGAGAAAGGTGTGGCCAAGGCGGATGCGGGTAATAACAATGTACTCCCTGCAGTTGCAACTGTGCAGGGGGATGTTGGTCTTGACTTTGGGTTTGATGGTGTGAAGTTTGTTACTGGTCTCAAGATTTCAGGAGTCTTGCCAGGTCTTACTGAGGTAGCTGGAAGTGGAGAAACAGAGGTCCGAGTGTGGGATAGAAGAAGGAGAGATGTGATTGGACAGAGCGTTTTTTGGTGGCTCTGTTAGTTTTCTCTTTGCCGAGAATGCCGACGTGGCTGAGGTCCTAGAAAAAGATCATTTTATTTTTCTCTAAGGAGGAAAGAGAGTAAAGTTTATTGCGGATTTCTGGGATGAGTGGATTGGACCAGAGCATGTTAAAAATGCCAGTGAGGACGGATTTAGAATCAGAGAAGATGACAAAGCGGGGTCAGAAGGAGAGTTCAACAAAGTTTAAGGCCAGGAGAATGGCCTTTGCTTCAGCAGAGTAGATTGTTTGTTTGTTTGCTTGATGAGGGCTTAACGGCACCACAACAACGAAGGTCAAATTGTGCCTGAGAGGTCAGATCATTCTAGAGGTAGGAAGAAACGGAAACAGGGGGAGAATGAGAGAAATTTAAAAAAGTCAGAAAGCTGTGATTGAGAGAGGAGGTGCATGGTTGAAACCAAAACAAAGTAGAGAGGGGGTGGAAGAGGAGAATTAAATATGGTTGTAGAGGGAGGCATGATGAAGGAGGGAGATAATTTTATCCAGAGGATTTTTCTGGAAGAACTCAGCAATTAAGTTGTGAGGAGCGAGGAAAGCTCTGGGAAGGTTGTACAGGGGGCAAGCAAGGAGAACGTGATGGATTGTGGGGGTGCAATGGCAATTGTTGCAGAGGAGTTGGGGGAGCCAATAAGGATTGAGGCTCCATCGGGCAGCCTTGAGGAGAAAGTGAGGCCAGGACAGGCAGCGGCTGCTGCAGAGGAGCCTTCCTGTGTGGAGCCGTTGGTGAAGAGGAAAAGAGAAGTCGTGGAAATGTCTACTGAGTTGGCAGTATTTGGAGGGAAAGAAAGCTGTGGAGAGCTTTCATGTAGGATAAAAGGCCAAGGTAAACCTTGGGGGGGAGTGGAGGGAGGGGGAGATTAGTCCAGGTGGGTGTAGGTGGGATGGTGTGTCTGGCAATTGAGAAAATCTTGATGTTGGCTTTGGAGAAGTGGGAGTACATCCTGATCCCAAAAGGTGGGGGGATGTGTTTGCTGAGGTTGAAAAGGTTGGTGAAGGATGGAGAGCAAATGGAATGGAAGCAAGGGTTCTGCGGATCGGTGAGGATACAAAGAGCGAAGGAGAGGCCGTTCCTGATGCACCTGAGGTTAAAGGTGAGTTCATTGGCCTCTACGTGGAGACTGGTGATGGGGGTGGTGCCAAGGCAAAGCCTTAGGGCAGTGTTTTCAGTAATCTCGAGGTGCCTCAAGTAAAATTTGTGGGCGGAGGCAAAGATGAAATTGACATAGTCCAGCCTAAATCTGAGGAAGGAGCGGTATAAGGTGAGTAAGGTGAGCCAATTTGCTCCCTAGTCAGTGCTTGAGAGGACCTTCAGGGGATTAAGAATTTTGTGGCATTTGGTTTTGAGGGTGTTGATGTGGGGGAGATAGGAAAGTTTGGAGTCAAGAGTGATTCCGAGGGAGCGAGATCTGTCTTTAATGGAGATTATGGAATCTTTGAGAGAAAGATTGAAGCAGAGGAGAAAGGAGTTGGAACTGATGAGAACAGTTTTGGTTTTAGGAAGTTGAAACCATTGGAGTCGCTCCAGAGAGCCAGACTGTCCAGACAGTGTTGTAAGTTATTTTGGAGAGTATGGAAGCATGGGGAGGATGAGTAGATAGTAAAATCGTCGATATAGAGGGAGCTTTTGATCTTGGGGGTGACAGTTTGGGTGATGCTCTTAATTGGAGGATAAAGAGAGTGAAGAGGATGATGCCTTGGGGGACATTCAGATGTTGGTTGCACCTTTGGGAGTTTCTGATGCGTACTCTGAAGTGGCGGGAGTGGAGGAAGTTCTGGATGGAGGTGGAGAGGAGGCCTCTAAGGCCAGAGGAGTGAAGGTCTCTGAGGACACCATACCACCAAGTGGTGTGAAAGGCCTTTTCGATGTCGAAGAAGATTGAGATGGCGTGATGATTTCTGAAGAAGGCTTCACGGATGAAGGTGTCAAGTTTGAGGACGTAGTCCAGGCAGTTTTTTTTCTTCTTTTTTAAACCATTTTGAGTGGGGGAGAGGATGGAGTTCCTCTCGAGGTACCAGCAGAGCCTGTAGTTGATCATACGTTCCATGATCTTACAGAGGCAGGAGGTAAGAGCAATGGGTCAGTAGGTTTTGGGGTTGGATCTGTCTTTGTTAGTTTTGGGGACTGGGGTGATGATGGCCTCTCTCCAGGTGTTGGGGAAAGAGTTTGAGGACCACAGGTAATTGTAAATCCTGAGGAGTATTTCTGAGTTTCAATTTAGCTTCTGCCAGGAAAAACCATCGCTATAAATAGCTGTTGGTTCAGAGGAGGGTCAATTAATTGCGTGATCGTTATGAAATAACAATGTACTGTAAAACGAAGATAAATTATCCCTGTGCTATCACCAGCTTGGTTTGTGAATCAAACCCAAGCTGGTGGTTTGATTTACATTTCACAACAAGATAGCAAGTCAAAACAACCATTCCTTTCCTCGAAAAGTTTGTATTCCTTCCCCTTATCTCATTGACCTGTTAATAACAGGCATGGTCAAAATGGTTCAGATTTAAAACGATTGAAAGATTTCATGCATTTTGTTTTGGAAAAGTTCTTCCGTTCCCCTGTAATTATGTTTACTTAATAGTACTAGAAATGGAATCTTCCGTTCCAATCATATGTTGCATGTAATTGACCCTTGGTACATGTGATTCGCTTGGGGGTACAAGATCAAATGATTTCATTGGTTAGAAGTTTACTGAGTTTATATATGTATTTTGCGGACGCGTTAGGTGATAGACTGTTGGTATGCATAAAATAATATCATATCTGCATTCTGCTCTGCATATCATTTCACAAGTAGAAAGTACAAACAGAATGTTCACATACAGATGTGTTTTGCCATTTTATATGATTCTGAATGACCAGAAATATTGTTTATCATTGTTAAATGTTTTAAGTCAATGTTGAACTAAATCTTATCTTCAGAGTGCCAAAGATTTGCTTTTGCTAGGGTGTGTGGCCTCAACTTGTTGTTTTCTTGGTAGAGAAGTTGTTCTTAAATTGTATAAGCAGTTAGTCAGGCCTCACCTTGAGTATGCTATTCAGGCCTCACCTTGAGTATGCTATTCAGGCTTGGAGTCCCTCTTATGATAAGTTCATTTTGCAGCAGGTTCAGTGAAGAGCCACTAGAGTTATTCCCGAAGTAATGAATCTCATGAATCTAGGTTGCGAATTCTTGGTTTGACCACGCTTGAGTTAAGAAGAGTACGTGGCGATATGATTCAGGTTTTTTGATTTCCTATCTAGTAAGGATGCTTTGACTTTCCTGTTATTTCTTGCATGTTTCACCTAATCCTCATATGACACATGGTAACAAGTTTGAAGTTGACCAAAAAGTTTTCACGGATAGATATTCAGCGTTTAGCTTTTCGCAAAGAGTTGTTAATAAGTGGAGTAGTTAGCTCCAATTCTGTTCACAATTTCAAAGTCAATATTGATAAGTTCTTTACTGACTTTTTTTTTTTTTTTTTGTGGTGGTGATAGTTTGGGCTTTTTATGGGGTGATTCACCCTTCTTAGCCCGTCATCTTGTTATATTCCGTTAAGTGGCCTGTGTTGTAAAAATAAAAAGTCTTCATAGCTCCTTGCTGAAACAAGGTCTAGTTTAAGTAAGGAATACAATGTAATTCAGTTGAATTTTCAATCACTATGTATTCAAATCATGTAACATATTATTAGTATAGATATTGCAGGTAATACACTTTTATTTTTTCATTTTGATGAAGAAAATACAAATTTGGGAGTGGGACACTACTTTTCATTGGCGGACATTTTCTTTCTTTTGTATGCACTCCCATTCGCGCAGTTTTATAGCACATTGAAAAAGAAAAATTCCATATAAGGCTATAGGGCAGAAACCCTTTGGTGGCTTGGGTACAATAGAAAATGCCACCGCGATGCATTAACAGGGCTTATTTAAAGTAAAAGCATAGCAAGAATAATTATTGAACTTAAAAACTAACGTGTTGGTGTTGAGAGAAGAGATGAAGTTGTTCCAAGTGTTGGTTTTACTGTCCTTAATAGTGCGACTGGCTTTGACAGGGCTGATGCGAAAGAGGTTGAGGTTGTGGGTGGTCGGGTTGGTTTTGAAGTTCCTGAGGGCCCTTTTCCTGTTCTTGATGGCGGTTTTGCAATTTTCAGGAAACCAGGGAGGGGGTGATTAGGGAGTTTGGAGGTATTGGGAATTGAGCAGGTGGTGATGTTGATAAAGATATTACTAAAGTTTGGCATGGGATCCTCACCCTCGAGGAAATGGGGGGGGGGGAGAGGTGTGAGTCACAGAGAAATTCGAAAAGGGGCCAGTCAGCCTTCTCGAGGTTCCAATTGGGGGTGTGGTCAGTGGATGTTTGAAGGTTGGAATGTATAAGAAGCAGGTAATGGTCACTACCACAGATATCAGTAGTGACTCTCCAGCTAAAATCAAGGAGGTTGGGGGAACAGATAGACAGGTCAATACAGGTAAGGGAGCCTGTGGCAAAGTGAAGGTAGGTCGGGCAGTTAGTGTTGAGCAAGGAGAGGCTGTGATGCTAAAGAGTGTCTCCGATGAGCTTGCCTCTGGGGGTGGTGGTATTAGAGCCCCACAGAGGGTTGTGGGGGTTGAAGTCACCAGGAAGGATGAAGGGGAGCTGAGAGATGAGGTTGTTAAGGATGGTTGGCTGAATGTTGGCGTTGGGGGGAGGGGGAGATAGATATTGCAAAGAGTGAATGTTTTGTGGAGGGAGATAGACATACAGATGGCCTGAAGGTCGGTGTGCACATGAACAGGGCTGTGTGGGATATTGTGTCTAACGAGAATGGAGCCCCCACAGGCCCTGTCGGCGTCCACTTGATGTTTGTGATAGCAAGCATTGTTGAAAGAATAATGGTCAGTGGTTTTCAAGAAAAAAAATTGTAGGCAGAAGATGACCGGGTTAAAGGTGGTGGCCAGAAGGTCAATTTCTTCAGAATTGGCCTTAAGGCTCCTAATGTTCCATTGTATAATGTTGTGAATGTTATTGTTATTGTTTATGTTGCACGCCATTAGGAGGCAGGGGGTTATCTTGAGGCAGATCTGTTGGGTCTGAGTTGGCTTATTTTTCTTTGGATCTGTCTGTTTCTTTGGAAACTGTTGTTTTTGCAAGTTGGCGAAAAGTATGTTTGGTAATTGAACAATCCATGTTCTCTTCCGTGTCATATGTGTGGGTTTGAATGGTGGGCTGTTTGTTGATTGGTTGTTTCTTGGTTTGTTGTTTGTTGATTGGATGATTGTTAGCCAGGTTCGCTTAAGTTTGATGTTTAATGGCATTAGAGGTGTTGGGGTAGGGGATGGCGGGAGTCTTAGAGGAGGAAGGAAGGTTGGGGAGAGGTGGTGGTGGAGGTGGTTTGGGAAATGGGTGTGGTTGGGTTGTTGGCAATGGTGATGGGCCTAGGACTGGGTAAGAAGAGCCAAGTGAGGTCTGTTTGGTTACGTGAGTCAGTTTTAATTGTGTTAGAGAGGGGGGTGATGTTGGTGTTAGAGAAAACTGTGCTCGGTAGGATGGTTTAGTGTGGAGAGAAGCGAGAAATTGCTTCCTGGCCTCCGATAAGTGATGTTGGGATTAGGTTTTTTTTAGTTTGGTTATTTGTTTTTCTTGAAGCCAGGTGGGGCAGTCTTTTGAGAAAGAGGATGGTTAGCTGGTGCAGAAGGTGCTGTCATGGTCCAGGGCTCCACAGCATGCTTGGCTGCAACAGGAGTTTTTGCCATGGCCATACTTTTGGCACTTATGACAACGGAAGGGTTTAGGAATATAAAGGGGTGACTGGGATTGTCAGATAGCCAGCAGTGATGTGAGAGGGGAGAGTTGGTGTGGAAAACATCAGGAAGATGGTATTGGTAGGTGTTATGGCTCCGTCTCTCTTGACGACAAGACGACGACTTCAGTAACGTGTTGATTGGTAAGTTCCTCTAAGAGGTCTTCATTGGTCAGGTAGGCTAAGTCTCTGGTTCTGACCACACCTTTGCTGGAGTTTAGGGAACGGTGGGGGTGACTGTTACGTCAATACCGATATTGGCTAGGGTTTTGGTGGTGAGGAGGGTGGTATTGGCTAGGGTTTTAGTGGTAAGGAGGGTGGTAGCTTGAGTGTCTCTGGTTCAGTGTACTATGAGATCGCCGGATCGAGGGTGGAGACCTTGGGGAGGGTACTGGCAAGGCCTTGAAGCGCTTTCTGAATTAGAAAAGAGGAAACTTTCTAAAAACTATCTTGTTTATTGGTAGCCTGTATTATTATAATTTGGGGGATTGGGACTGATTAATGGTCAATAAGGGGGGGAGGGTCAAGGAAGAAGTGTTTTGTCAATATGAAGAAGAAAAAAACCATGGGCCGACAGAGCAGAGGCAACTGGAACAAAAATCTTCCACATGTCCACAAACACTTTAAACAAGTTTGGAAACAAGCTTTATTTCTGGCAATCTGCTGCCCATACGGCACATTAGTAACAACTCCCGGCTTAAGCAATGCCACGTGCATTCACCAACCGAACAAAACTTTATTTTTAGATAGTGCATTTCAGTTTTAAATTCTCACTCCTGTGATAGATAGTACATCTAAGTTTAACATACTAACCCCCACGATACAATGTAGCACAATTAAACTTACTGACAATTAAGACTTACTGTACGACAAGTGAAAATGGTCAAACAACAACTTCACATGTTACCTTCTAGGTTATGTCATGACCTATTAAGGACTCGTACTCCAATCCAATATGATATAATACAGTGTGGCCTAAATAAGATTCCGAGAATTTGCACATTCATAGAAGAATGTTTGAATTCTGAATGGAAAATACTGTGATATGATTAACAACAAGACACATACATGTCCGTACATGTAACTAATAGACATGCACGAGTACGGAGGACCTCCATACCAATATCACAGTCCAGTGCAGTACCAGTACAAAAGGTGAATAGGATTACTGTCTACAGCTAAAAGAACTATTTTTAGTGCCATTACGTATTGAAATCTGACACTTTTGTAGACAAAATATTTACATTTCGGGAGCTTTAATTAAAAAACTACATTGAACATCTCTTATTTAAAATACAAGTTTCATGAAGCATACAAAGATCTTGCTTGAGCTAGAATCTCAAGAGCAAAACTGTTAAAACATAGGAGATGCATTTTAACACAAAACTTTGTACATGCAAATAAATATGGGAGCTCACATACGATTTGATAAGCTCCACCCATTACACTCTGTGTAATGGGTACCCACTCTGTGTAATGGGTACCCACTCTGTGTAATGGGTACCCACTCTGTGTAATAGATACCCACTCTGTGTAATAGATACCCACTCTGTGTAATGGGTACCCACTCTGTGTAATAGATACCCACTCTGTGTAATAGATACCCACTCTGTGTAATGGGTACGCACTCTGTGTAATGGGTACCCACTCTGTGTAATGGGTACCCACTCTGTGTAATGGGTGCCCACTCTGTGTAATGGGTACCCACTCTGTGTAATAGATACCCACTCTGTGTAATAGATACCCACTCTGTGTAATGGGTACGCACTCTGTGTAATGGGTACCCACTCTGTGTAATGGGTACCCACTCTGTGTAATGGGTACCCACTCTGTGTAATAGATACCCACTCTGTGTAATAGATACCCACTCTGTGTAATGGGTACGCACTCTGTGTAATGGGTACCCACTCTGTGTAATGGGTACCCACTCTGTGTAATGGGTGCCCACTCTGTGTAATGGGTGCCCACTCTGTGTAATGGGTGCCCACTCTGTGTAATGGGTACCCACTCTGTGTAATGGGTGCATACTCTGTGTAATGGGTGCATACTCTGTGTATAGGTACCCACTCTGTGTAATAGGTACCCACTCTGTGTAATGGGTACCCACTCGTGTAATGGGACCCACTCGTGTAATGGGTACCCACTCTGTGCAATGGGTGCCCACTCTGTGTAATGGGTACCCACTCTGTGTAATGGGTGCCCACTCTGTGTAATGGGTGCCCACTCTGTGTAATGGGTAGAGCTGAAAAAAAATCTTGCATCCATCTTGACTATATACGTCCTTACATCTTGTTACTTTCTGTTTGTAAAAGTTTCCATAAATAACATTCAACTATAGATTTTAAGTCTTCCTTATTCAAAATCACAAATGACTGACTGGACCACATTCCCATGCTCAGTATTATATTTTTCACAATATACATGTAATTTGTATTTTCTTCCAATTCAATTAAGATAACTTTTTACTGTACCTGTCCCTAGAATTTCTAGCTTGAGACATGTGATGAGACTTATGCCCTATACAAACAATGTTATTTCAATGTTGCACATAGGCGGGATATGAGGAGAGAAAGGGGGCACTTTTTTCCAAATTAATATTTTTTGTATGGTGAATTAAAAAAAAAATATTAGCATGATTTAAAAAAAAAATCTTAGCGTGATTTTGCACCACTTTCAGTAGACAAATCTCACGCATGATGTTGCATATCCATTCATTATTACTGGAATCATTGGTTCCATTTTGGTTCAGAAAAATTGTTTTATCAGACAGCTGTCAGTTGCACACAAATAATTTCAAAATAGACGATTTGATGCATGAGCGAGTAAAATTATTTTCTGAAATCTTGCGCCCCGAATCTAATCAATTTGTACCACAAAGGGGAAGTTATGAGAATTGTCATGTTTCCAGGAAAATAACGCCTATTTAAGACAGCTTGACTCTGAAAATTATGCCTACACCATATTTGAAGAATGCTCTTAACTGCCCTAGTCCGGAAAGGTCTTGTCACAACCCTTGCACAAAATCAATAGATGATTTATGTACCTTTACTGTCCTACTTTCATTCAAAGTTTTCACGAATTTTGCATCAGGTTTATATTATTCCTATGTTGTCTGATATCCTGTCAGAGTAAAATTGGCGATACAGTCGTATTTTGGAAACAGAGATAAATTAATTAACATTCCTCATGATTAGTTGTGAGCATTCCGAAAGCCACTTAGATCGAGATTCGCTTGTCAGTAAAGTTGCTTGTGGCATTCCTGGATATCCACATTTGTGTTTGTTTTTTTAGAAAATGTTTATAAGGGTATTGACCCAGCCTGCCTATGGGAATATAGTTTTTAATCAACGCTCGTTTGAGCCACTCTAGTTGCATTTTGCACTTGTTCTGCATTCTCATTTTTAAAAATTTAAAGAAAATTTGATTTTAGTTGGGGAAAATGAAGCATGATGAATACCTTGTGTTGAATATGGAATTCTAATGTCTTTATGTGCCTGTCTTGTGTTTGAGAGGAAGATAGTTCACATCATACCATTAAATAGCACAAAACTAATTACTGTAGGTATTACTCCTCCAGTCTAAAATGAGAACCCCAGAGGGAAAGCTAATACAAATATTTTCAGTTGAAAATTTCAGGAATGGTAGAGAATTGATAGGTCTTGACTATGCATGTGCAAACTGGATAAGATCTGCATCATCTGCTTCAGAAAGAGAAACTACTTTACCATGGATCCATACCAAAATTGGAGTCACTCAGTGGGGGAGCACAACACCATTTCACTTCTGCCTTAAAGGAGGGCCAAAACCTTAGGTAATCCCCTATTGAAATTACCTTCATCTAAAAGATATTAGCTACTACTTTGTGAAAAACATTGCAAAATACCCCAAATAAAAAGGACCCTGAATTTGACTCTTTTATCATAGGTTTCAATGGAGCATATCGTCCCTCTTTTCCGAAGTGACAAATGTCATTTGTGTAGTGACGAATGTCAAAATTGAAATGAATAATTCCGCATACTGACGAATGTTCGGAAAATTTTGAAGCTTGGTGGAATAAAAGTTGATAAACGTATTATGTAGCTTTACATATCATTGGAAAGAGAAAATACTTAACTTTTGACAACTGTACTTACAATGTAGATATCTTAAGCAAAATCTTATTTCATGAAGCTTCAAAGACATTCGTCAGTATGCGGAAATGATAATGCAGTATTTCGTGCCAATTTTTGTTTCACCTAAATAAGACATTCGTCAATGATATTACCTATTCTTTACATCTTTTACGCTTTACACTTTTTGCTGATAATACTAGTATTTTGTATCAGCATAACAATTTTAATAATGTTATTTCAGTCATCAACTCCGAATTAAAAAGTGTTGCCAATTGGTTTAAGGTTCATAAGCTATCTTTAAATATCAGCAAAACTCATTTCATGGTTTTTCATCCCCATTATAAGAATATAAATAATATTGATAAATCGATTGATAATTCCCAGATCAAACGTGTTGATGCCATCAAATTCTTAGGTTCATACATCGACCCTTCATTAAAATGGTCTTCTCATATTAATAAGATTAAAACATCTATATCTAAAATAATTAGGGTTTTCTATCAAATTAAGAGTTCGTACCTAGTTACATACTTAAAAATGTATATAATACTCTTAATCTTCCTCATATAAGCTATTGTAATGTAGTATGGGGTAATGCTCACCTTTCTCATCTAAATCAATTATTCATACTTCAGAAAAAGGCTGTTCGTATTATCACCCAATCAAGCACATGCATCCCCTCTTTTTACCAGATAATGTTTTCTTGATATTTTTGATATTCACAGACACCAATGCACTGTATTCATTTTTAAATTTGTTAATCATCAATTACCAGATATTTTCAAGGATAACTTTTCTTTTGCTCATAATATACATTCCCACAACAACAGCTTCTCCCATCATTTATTTTCTCTTCCCATAAATTCTGACCTTTTCAAACGCTCTATTGTATCTAATGGTATTAAGTTATGGAATAAAATATGCGATTCTATAAAAAAAACATAAAAACTATAAAATAAAAAACATAAAAACTGTAAAATTATTTTGATTAAGTTAAAACAGACACTTTATATCTAAATATAACTCTAGTTTACCTTCATGTATTTTCATCTCCACTTAGTTTATGATTATATTTGACGTCTTATCTATTTATACCCAACCACTTTATTACTTTTCTCCTAGGCTTCTTTTAGTACCGAGGGGGAGGGGGGATGGAACTTGGGGGTTGGGTGTTGGGGGGGATGGGGGTTCCTATTTTCCTTCTTTCCCTTTTCTATACATTTACTTTGTAATTAATTATTCAGTTAAAGTTACGGTGGGCTTCTTGTAAAAGTTCCGGCTTCTAAGCCCCTCCACCATTTTCTCATAAATTGTTATGTGTTTTCATTATAAACATTATAATATATGCATGAAAATGGAAACTAAATAAATAAATAAAAAAAGAGGGATGATATGATAAGTTCAGTACTAGTACTACTGTACCTTTATATACAGTCAATTCACTGTGAGGTTGGTGAGTGTGTGATCATCACACTGTGACCATACTACATTTAAAGAGGGAATATCATCTCAAAAAAATTGCTCAGCCTTCATCAATAAATAAGATAATAATAATAACGGCACTCCGTGGTAGTAATTAATTGGCTTGTTGGTGAATATGTAAACAACTCCACCAATCACAAACATTGGATTGCATTGTGATATCTGGAATTAAATTATGTACTGATGGAAAACAAATAACAGATGAACAAATTGGAAAGTCAATAGTACATATCACTAAGGTAGACAAGACCTAGTACTCACTTTCTTGTATATATTTTGACTGACACTTGCCTAATTAGTAATCGAGCTCTCAAGAAATTTCTACTTTTCTTGTAGAAGTGCAAGGACGTTGAGGTGTTTTAAGAACCGTGCCAAACATGATTGAAATTTGGTACTTTGAGTGTAAATAAGAACCCATGCATTTTTAAGAAAATACTTTAAAAAAAACCCTACAAAATCCCTTCTGACCCTTGACTGTCCCAGATGCACTCAATAATATCCGCTGCTTTTACATTAAAAGAGGTCATGGTTAGCTGAAGCTGACAATCAAAAGGCCTGATTTTGCAAATTGTTAAAAAAAGAAGGGAATTCTGTCTTTGAAAAGATCTCTTTATTTCAATTCTAATATAACAGTGACACTGTACCTTCTTTCAATTTACTAATTAGCAACAGGTGTTTGATGTACTCAAAACTACTGGAAAAAATGACAACAATAACCTACTCTGATGAATGAAAAGAGATTGTGTTCAGATGTATGAATGTATGTATGTCCAAACATTTGTAAAGTTTGTAAGTGTTTTCAATGCTTACAAAATGTCCATTTTCATATCTTCCTAAAATAAAACCTTTTTTTTTTTTTAAAGATCTCTATGAAAATGTAGCTAATTCTTCTACCTTGGATAAAAGAGTCTTCAAATCTGAGCAGAAGTTTTTAAATTTTGGAAAAGCACTTTTAGCACCCAGTTGATGAACGACTGGGGAACAGCTCAAAATGTTAAGTGATTCTTTAATTTCTTTCCAAAGTCGTAGTCATGGGAAATTCATGGAAAAGTCTATTTCTCCTAGAATTTCACAGTGGGTAAGGCTGCGGCAAATATTCAAACTAGTGGTCAGAATTTGTTGTGCCACTTCAGAGAATTTTGATAGACATTTAAAAACAAAGGACTAACATAAGAAAATAATTTAATTTTAATCATAAATTCAACAAATTTAAAATACAATCTAATGTGAATTGAAATGGCGGTACAAAACAAAAAATTAGAGGAAATGACTTTTTTTTTTTGAAAGTCTGTAAAATAGGAGGCAATCTAAAGAAAAGTACAAGTGTAATATGTGCACTTGAATGCATCACAAAATTAGCATGAAATATGTAAATCGATGTCAGAGATCTTAGAACGCTGTTAGTGGTTAATTTGCTACTATGATGGTTTTAATTAAAATTTAGCCCTTACTCTACCACGCAGTGATATTATCACCATTTTCAAACCATCTGTATCATCATTTTAAGGTACTTGAATATTCTTCCACAAAATGTAACTTTTTTATGGAGTAATATTACAGATTTTTGAGAAAAAGTAGCTTGAAAATGGGTAAAACTCAAAAATTGATTGAAAAAATTAACAATTATTTCTTTTCCTCTTTTTGTTTAAATCTTACAATAACTTCAAGATCACATTTTTGCTTCAAAGTCAAACACGCAAGTCCTTAGACAAGATAGAATTAATTTCTGGTCTAATTTTAATAATCCCTCATTGCAATCTTTTCCTCTGGAGAAATTTCTTCAATTTCATGAATTTTTGTCATTTTTGAACCCATGTACCAGAACTGTACGTCACACATGCTATGTTGAACCGCCGTTCGAAATTGCTTGCAATTTCCTTTCGATTGATATTTAAATAAAGGCATACCCCTCTATTTGGATCCTCTCCTATAACAATTAAATTTCACCACAGCATTTTCATTCCTTTAATTTGATATATAAATAAAAGCCTACCACCTCTGTTTGAATCCTCTTCTATAATAATTAAGTTTCACCACAGCATTTTCAATGACTACGTAGCATAGTGGATGTGAACGCGACTAGCACGCGCGCTGCCAGGTTTGAGTCCCGCCGAGATGACTGAGTTATAATTTTTCTGCTGTTTTCAGGAGTCATTTGACTAAAATGACTAAAATCATTTTTAGTGGGTGTTTTTTTTTTTTCCTTTAATCTTTTCCTTCTTGCTAAAAATCGTATATTAGCATCATTGGAATGAAAATTTTATAAAGAATCTAAAAATGTAACACAAATCTCTGTTTTCAATATTCAGAAGAAATTCTACTTGTGCAAAGATTGACCCATTTGTTGACCAAATTCAGCCAAAAATTACATAATTTGTACATTTGTGTCCAATTTTTCCTAATTTGGCTTTCATAACTCAAAAGATCAATATCTTAGCTTCCATTAAAACCAAGCTTGTAATGAATGAGAATGAAAGGAAAGTTGTCAAAAATGCATATGAAAAAAAAAGTTTTACGAAAATTGGGCTCACATTTTTCAAACCCCTGGTAAGAGTAAAGGCTAAAGCATATTTACTTAACTAATGTTGCCTCTACTCATCCATACATATTTTGTACTCTTCCATATACCTTTTCTACTCGTCCATATACTTTTTCTACTCGTCCATATACCTTTTCTACTCGTCCATATACCTTTTCTACTCGTCCATATACCTTTTCTACTCGTCCATATACCTTTTCTACTCATCCATATACCTTTTCTACTCATCCATATATCTTTTCTACACATCCATATACCTTTTCTACTGGTCCATATACCTTTTAACAATTTTCATATTACATACTGTGGATATAATTTACACACCACAATGGCAATAAATTACACAGGCTTTGCCACATATTTTGGTAACTCATTAGAAATAATGACATCTTCTCTCCACAGAACTTAAATGTCATCCAAGAAATTTCCTTGAGAGATGCTCTTTAATTTTAGAATAGATTCAACAAATCTAAAAGACAATCCGATATATGAATTGAAATGCCGGTACAAAACAGAAAATTAGAGGAAATGACTTATTTTTTTGAAGGTCTGTAAAATAGAAGGCAATCTTAAGAAAAGTACAAGCGTAATATATGCACTTTAATCACTGTGTACCATTACTGCTCAGTAATATACATATGTGTTTTTAGTTAAAAAAATATTTTCAAATCCTTTCAAATTGTTTATGTGGGAGGTTTTTGAGTGGGCAGTAGGACAGTTAAGAGCGGATGACGCCATTTAAATGTTGCATGACTTCAATATATTAACTAGAACTGTCTGAATGACAGCATGCTTGACTATTCAAAGCTGTAGGAGGAGTGCACTACTTGAAGGAAGTAAGCAGTTACTTATCCCGTAACTTCCAGTGAAATAAAATTTGACGACAAGAAGCTTTAGGGAAGTCCACTTGAAGTATCTAATTCTTTTGTTTTCATTTTTGGTTCTGATGCTATCAGCATCAGGAATCTATGCAGTGGTGTTGGTGGTGTGTGTATGTGGGTATGGGTGTGTGCACTTTGCTTGTAAACACGATATCTCATTTATTCACTTCTAAATAATATAAATGATATAACCAGAAAACCAAAAGCTTTTGTGGTTCCGATACCTCCCTTTTTTCTCTTTTTATATGTGATATTTCACTATCTGTGTCTTTTCCCAATATCTGTGAATTTGTGGCTGCATTTTTTATAATTTGTAAATTTCCTCGTCTCTGTGGCGATTGCCTTTGAAAAAAAAAATACAACAAGAAAGTTAACATTTCCTCATAAATATTATTGGGGGTGGGAGAGGGAAATGATATAGAATGGCACCTGCATGGTTTTTTAATCTTTGAGGAAGAGTTGCAGTTTAATTCTATGTAATCCTATTCACAATGTTGGGGTCATGCATACTTGTCTGTATCTTAATTTATATAAAAGAAGTTTACTTGTTTCTCACAAAAAATAACAAAAACAATTAAAACACTTCAGACCCAATAGCTTTACAATTTTACCTAAACTTTTACAGGTGTATAAAAGAGCTTACAAGTCTTTTTCTCTTAGTGATACTTAAAATGGAAACAGTCTGTTTCTTTGTTAATGCATTTAATAGAAAATTCTTATTGATTTCTTTTTTCTAAAACATGAATGAAAACAATTTCTGGAACAAATTTGTGAGGAAAAAAACTATGGCAAAATTCTATTTTAATTTTAAAATACAGCACTGCCATAAAAAGTAAACAGCCTAAAGTTTAAGATCACAATCAAAACAATTAACATGTATGTTAATTTGTCTGTGTGACATCATAGGTGTTTAAAATTTACTGCTACAGTAGCTTTTCCTATATGGAGAAACTCTCAAATTTCTGTAACTTGTGAATCAAAAATATCAACAAATTCATTTCAATTTGTTTTGTTTTTTCTCTTGTCACATATGATTATTTGAATATTCCTTTCATTTTTTCAGATAACGGAAATTGTTCTTAGATCTGCTTTTATTGGTCATCATTATTTGCTGGATTAAATATTTCATTAATTTCTGACCAAATATCAGATTGAACAAAACCTTGTAAGACAAGCATTTTATAGCAATTTCAAATCAAGCTCCGCCCGCTATGCATATTATTGATATGAGACCTGCTAACAACGTAGACATGTGCACAATACCTAATAACAGTAGCATAGTAAGTATTACATAAAACTGTCAAATGACTGCTTAATAATCACTTATTCAAGAATTTTATAATTAGCCCTGCCCACTCATTAATATGCATATCATCACCAAAGAATGACATGGTTCTTGTACTACATATAAGCATTGTGTATACTAATTATGACATATCCTTAGTGTACAGTTTATGAGATATTGTGAAAAGAAGCATTTGATAGCAATTTCACATCAAGCTCCGCCAACCATGCATATTAATGATATGAGATCTGCAAACAACGTAAATATGTGCACAATACCTTATAACAGTAGCATAGCAAGTATTACATAAAACTGACAAAACTGTTGTTAAATTATCACAATTTCAAGAATTTTAAATTTAGCCCCGCCCACTCATTAATATGCACGATATCATTACCAAAAACAATAGGGTTCTTGTACTCTATATAAGTATCCTGTGTACCAAATATGACAAGTCTGCTGTGTATGGCTCATGAGATATCGTGAGAACAAATTAGCCTTCACACACCCACACACATACATGTTTGCACACACGCCAAAACAACTGCAAAAGTTCCTGATGCCATTGGCATCAGAACCAAAAAATGACATCAAATGATATCAAATGACATACATCTAATAGGCACCAGTTGCAACTAATGTAGCAAAGTATGAAATGTTAATAGTTTGATGAATTCCACCTGAAAGTCATCTATCCCCCTCCAACGCCATCCATTCATTCCTCCCTGATAACATCCTTCCCTCTCGTCCTGATGCCAACATCCATCCCTCCCTCTGCGATGCCATCTATCCCTCACCAATGCCATCCATCCCTTACCAATGCCATCCACCCTCCCTCAACCAATGCCATCCACCCCTTTCTCCTTCCCCAGTGCATCCACCCATCCCTCACCGAAGCTATCCATCCCTTCCTCCCTAATGTTATCCATCCCTACCCCCAATGACACCCATCCCTACCTCCCAGATGCCATCCATTCTGCCTTCGCCAATGCCATTCATCTGTCCCTCCTGATGTCATCATCCCTCCCTAATGCCATCCATCCCTCTCTCCCTCCCTGATGTCATCCATCCCTCCCTCCCTGATGCCATCCATCCCTCCCCCCTGATGCCATCCATCCCTCCATCCCTCCCTGATGCCATATGTCCCTCCATCCCTCCCTGATGCCATATGTCCCTCCCCAATGCTATCCATCCTTCCCTCCTTGTTGGCATCTAATGCTATATATCCCTCCCTCCCTGATGCCATGCATTACTCCCTCCCCAATGCCATCTATCTCTCCCCTCTCCACTGCCATCCATCCCGCCCTCCTTGATACCATCTATCCTTCCCCCGCTGTTGCCATCCCTCCCTCCCTACGCTATTGCCATCCATCCCTACCCCATGCTATTGCCATCCATCCCTCCCCACACTATTGACATCTATCCCTCCCTCCTTAATGCCATCCATCCCTTCCCAATGACATCCATCCCTTCCCAATGCCATCCATCCATCCTTCCCCAATACCATCCATCCATCCTTCCCCAATACCATCCATCCCTCCCTCCCTGATCCCATCCATCCCTCCCTGATCCCATCCATCCTTCCCCAAAGCCATCCATCCCTCCCACCTTGATGCTATCCTTCCCACCTTCCCCGATGCTACCATTCCAACCCTTTTTATATACTTTTATATAATGTACTTTTATATAATGTACTTTTATATAATGTACATTTTCAAATGACAACAAGCTTTTTACAGACCTTGATCCCCCCAAAACTTTAAGCAACGCCAAGGCGGAGGCAAACACCAAGGTTAGTAGAATAGCTCAACTATTCTGTGAATAGTTGAGCTAAAAATTGGGAAGTATCCATAGGCTTTAAAATAGGCCATAGACAAAAAATTAATTTCTTTCACAAAGTATTGCAAACAAAATTTATACGAATAAATGGCAATCTTATTCCGCCAAATAAAAGTTATTATGAATGAAAACATCAAATTCTGGTTCTTTTTTGTTCCACAATAAGAAATTACAGAGATTATTGATATGTTTTCTGGATCTGGACAGCATGGTTGTCTTTCTGAGGATAATTTCGTTCAATAGGTTGGCTTGTTTCTGGGCCCATTGTCAAAATGGAGTACATGACCTCATCATATAACAGGATTTTAATTATAATTATCATCATTATTAGTAATTCACATAGAATGACATAAGTCACTCACCGGTCTCGTTGCATTACCGAAACTGAAGGTTCATACAGATATTGATCAGCAAAAGTAGGTCAGTAAGTCATCCATTGTTTGCTGCAGTGCATTGAGTTCCACCAATCAAATAAAGATACTGCCTCAAGGCAAGTGTTTGAAATTAGCAAATCGGGGTTTAATCAGACAAAATTAAATCCTAGGAATATAGAAATTTCCCGCAACCTTTTTTTGTGTTGTGTGTGCTCATTAAAACTTCTTTCTGGATTTTAACCTATCAGATTGTACGATCGTAAATCGGAGATGTGAGGCAATAACCTTAGAAGCCGTGTAGATGTCGCAACAAGAAAGGAACATAATGTGCAGCAATTAGTGCTGTAATGATATGTCGATTATCGCAATATCTCTTTTCCCATGACATGAAATATGCCTCTTAACACATAAACTAAAATACTAAAACTGAACTAAGACATTTTCGTGCAACTGGGTTGTATGTTATGGTACTAACGTTACGGTAGTAAATCTAAAACGCAAGTTTAAGCCATAATCGTCTCTGAAGCAACTTTAAAAACATGCAAAAATATTGTGAAACATAAAAAAAAAAATATATAAAAAATCATACTCCTTCACCCCACACTGGCATGCTCTGATGTAATTTGGCAAAAACAATGAAAAATGCCCAGATGTAAGCTGGCAAAAAGAACACAAAATTTGCCCGAAAAGCCTCTCACTTAGATGATTCATGGTCACGTTGGCTGAATTACCAAACATGTGCATGAAATCTAGAACGTAATGTTGCACAGTACTCAAAATTCTTGGTACCGGTACTGTACTGCCAAATGGTACAGCACTGGGTATTTTTACAGGTGACAACCCAAAACTGGCAAATATGAAATATAACTTACAGTACCATGGAATTCTACACCAAAAGAAATTCCCACTTCACAAAGGGCTTCTATTTAATTATTAAAATGTAAGTATACACATGATTTCTAACTAAATAAGATAAAACAAATCGCCCAATCACACCCCCAGAATCTCTGATATTCTGTTTGTTAACGTAAGTTTGCAACTTGCATTAAAAGTTGATTAAACTCTTAAATTTATGCCCTTTTAACAATTCAGACACATCCATTTCTTACAGGGCGGTAAATATATTATCGTAATAATATGCAAGTCTTGCAGGGACTTGCACATGTGCGTAATTAACTGAGAGTTTTCTTTTTTTAACCATCAGAATTTTCCAAACAAGCAAGTGTAGAACGACACAGTGTAGGGCCAACCCTTGCAAAATGAAAATATAAAATACTGATAGATTTCTCAGCATTATTTCAAAATTGTTAGTCTGGTCATGCCTTTTAGGGATTATAATATTAAGTACAATAATTATCAATAATAAAATCCCTAATGGGCCGAAAACCTCTGTGATTCTGTTCACCACTGACTTGTTTTGTACAAAAATCAACACTAACTGTACACATTGCGGCTTGTACACTAAAGCAGCAATGAGTTACGCCAAAGTCCATGACACTTTTGAAAACTCACCTTAAATGTGGTTTAAACCATAATCAAATTGGATGGATTACTCAAATTCCTCATCCAAATGGTGAAGCAACTCCCAGATTTTAATTTCAAAGCCATCAAAGGGCCTAAATGAAACTTTAAATGTGCTTAAAAATGGCATCCAGAGCACATTGTTTGTCGTGACATTGTGCAATACTTGTCTATGGGCCAGGCAGTTGGTATATTAGTTGGTATAATAGTTGGTATATTGTAATTCAAGTTGATTACAGTTTGGCGATGATAGTGTAGCTTAATTTGGCTTCTTTTTTTTCTTTCTCGAATTGATTTGGCTTTTTTCCGCTTGGGACAATCTTGACATATTACAATTCTTTGTTCGGAAATAAATAGTTGCTGATTGTGAGGAGACTTTTCATTATGTGACTTACAGATTAATATTTTTAAGGTAAATGTGACATGATCGGAGGGGGGAAGGGGGTTTATTTTTCTTTCTTTTAACCTGCCCTTTCGTGTCATAAGTAAAAATTTACACTCAAAATGTTCAACACTATTGTGAAATTGCAACATTTATTTATTGACTGAAGCGATTCCCAAATGAAAGTGAATGCACACGTCTTTTCAAAAGAATTATATTTTTATGAAATTTTCTTCTTACGTAGTACTCAAAAATACAGGCATATTTCATGACGGTTGGGCCTGGAAAGTTTGCACAAATGTTATAATTGGTACTTTCCCGCTCTGTAGTAGCGTTTAATACTGTATTGTATATTCACCAAACTAGTAGCACACCATAACTACTGTTAGCCAGCTGTTATTTAAAGTTTGAGAAATAGCGGGAATATTTACGAACTTCACAAGTTTTGCGACCATGTCTTCCCATAAATTTGATGTTCTAATGAAATTTTTAAGTGATGTAACATACTCATATACATATATATTTCTAAAAAAAAATCATATTTTCATTGATTTTTATGTAATTTAAAGGTAACTTTTATAACTTATTCTTGCAAGTACTGATACTGACGGTACTTGGCTGCATACCAATATATCGTGATACTTTTCTCCACGGTAATCCATACATCAAACAGCCATATCGTGACAGCACTAGCAGCAATACATGAAGTTGTCACATAAATGTTTCTACATTCAAGAGTTTGATAGATGTCTATTCAGATGAAGGGAAATTTGGATTGCTTTCAGAGTGATCAATTTCAAACATTTTATCTAAGCTTTTTCATGTCAACATTAAAAACCAAAGATGTGTAACATACAAGACAATAGAGACGTACGAGATCATGCAAGAAGCTATAGACCATTTCAAATCTAAATAGGCAATTTCCGGATAACTAATTTAAATAATGTCACATGGCTGAGATTCACATGTCCATATTGGACCAATCGTATACTGTAGGAATCTTATTGACCAATAAACTACTGGAAGAATCTTGGCAGTCTGTACAATTCACGCACGGTATGGGACCAAGCGTATGACAAATGTTTTCAAGCGCACATATCATACGTGAATTATATATGAAGGAAATACGTGCACATATTGCTGTTTACATTTGTTTTCCTCAAACCTACACCTGATCGATTGGCAAACAAAAGAAAAAGTTTTCCCAGCATTTGATTGGTCGAAGTGCTAAAGAAATCATGTTCGCTCTAACTAAAATTTGGCATAAAACTCAGCATAAAAAAGTCTATGGGGTTAGCTTTTAGAATGTTGTAAATCTAAAATGTCAGCTGCACAAACATTCAGTTGCATGTTGTGGGCAGGTAAATGCAACAAATGATAAATTGTTTGATTTCTATTATAAACAAGACAAAGACAAAAAACCTATGTATCGTCTGCTGCCTGAATAAGACCACTATTTCACGTGTGCTGTCAATCCTGCTCTTACAAAAAAAATAATTGACGGAATACTCGTACAAGCTTGCATCGGTTTTAATTATGCGCATGCCCAACATGTAGGCATGTGTTAAAATAAATGGGTTTCAATTCTATGCATACAAGGGCTTATCACACACTTGCAATTGAAATGAACGAAATTTAGTGCGTGAGAGGGCTTGAACTAAGGGAAAATAACCAATGAGTATCTCACCTGATAAACTTGAGGAGTTGTACTATTTCTTTTTATGCTGACGGTGAGATTTGTTCTGTCTGGCAAGGCCACCCTCATTTCAACCTGAGCAGTTCCATCCTCATGATGCTAAGAGAAAGAAAAAATAATAATACAAATTTCTTTTCTCACTCACTTTCATTATTCTAAAGGAATATTCCCACAGTTTTTTGTAAACAAATTATTCGAAAGAGCATATTTTAAGAGCCAATTTGGTACAAAAATCAGGTTGATATCATATTCCATTCACGAGATATGGATTTTTAAAGATTTCCCAATTGCATTTTAAAGTTTTTGTACAGTATAATGAATTTGTGTTCGATGATGTCATAGAGGCAATTCCAGTGGGAATGTTTATGTATTTCTTTGAATGTTAATTGGTTGTTTCTGTATGATTAAAAACAATTTTTCAAAAGTTATTGAAGTAGGGTATATTTGACAATGTATATAAATACCTAGCTTTCATCAGTTTATTTTTCTGGTAGGTTTTACAAATAAAAAGGATGATAGATTTTAATGAAATACATCAACTTTGTGGGAGAATATGTTGCTGTGATGTCATACTGAGCCTTTTCCTTTTCGTTTATTGGCATTTTTGTGAACCTTATAAATTCAATATCTCCTGGTAGGAATAACATATCAATATGATTTTTGTACTAAATTGTTTATACAAGTTTTCTCTTTCTTATGAAAGGTTACAAACAATAAAAACCCATAGGAATATTCCTGTAATGCATTTTCTAGAGGCCTTTTTTTTTTAAATTTACCCTTGTAAACATGTTTCAATACAAAGTACCAACAGAAGGGCTACCTTTAAAGAAATATGCCCACAAATTTTCACTTTCATAAATATATTATATATATATATATATATATATATACATATATAAATATATATATATATATACATATATATATATATATATATATATATATATATATATATATATATATATATATATATATATATATATATATATATATACATATATATATATGTATATATATACATATATATATATATATATATATATATATATATATATATATATATATATATATATATATATATATATATATATATATATATATATATATATAAAGAGGATTTCATCATGTGACTCTAACTCATCTGGAAGGCATTTTGCCAGACAAGCATCGTTGTGTTTCACAGGTCTTCACACAGCTCAGTCACATCACACGTACAACAAACATACTGCCTGCTAACCTGCCTATCAGTTCAGCGAATTTTCTTGATTTTGTTTGCGGCGGCGATTTTGCTTCATATTTCCTAACGTTTTATATAATCACCGGGTATACGAAGAGTAACTTTTACGTTAACATCATCTGATTCGCTATACACAGACAAAGCCTACATACCAGGCATAAAGTGCTTACTGCAAATCCTATACCAAAGGATGGATAAAAGACGTTGCATCATACAACAGAAATCCACTTCAAACGTAGATCACGATCAGATGGAAATCAAGAAAATGTCTTTTTATTCCCCGGCACACGTCTATAAGTGCAACCAATGGCATAGCAAGATACCGGCATATTTATTTTACAAAAATTATCTTACATAACAACATGCAAACATTTGTAAGTCTAAATAAGTGTATAATAGACTATCGTTTTCGCTCGACAAAATGGCGATGTAAACAGTCATGTGACCTCATGACATCTGCTGAAACACCCTTAATGCAAGCAATGCAGAAACAAATTGATGTAATTCTTTGAAAATTAATAGCGTCTTTCTAAATTGTTGGAAATATTTTTTTATTTTTTTATTTTTAAGATGGGGTATGATTACAAGAACATACTTGCCTATTTGTTCATGAACCTTACTTACACTCTTGATGAAAAAAAAAATGTTTTAATTTTTATAGAAATACATTAAGAATTATCTTGGATCTGCAATCATGACATCACACTTCAATACTACAAGGTCACTTTTCAAGACACTGGTAAAATCTTTGAAGTGCAATAACTCCCAAATGGATTGAGACATATCATCATAGTTTTTTCACCAATTACAGTATTCGGTCATCCGAGCATTTTGAACATCCCAGACTCTTTGTTGGTAAAAACGTGCTACGATTTGTGCACAAGTGAACACCACCCTCTATTCTACGTACGCGCACGATACATATATTTCAAACTTCAAAATGATCTTTTCTACGATGTTTCCTCCATTTGGAACAATTTAAGGCAACATTACCAAAGTGAACGATGAGATTTAGGCCTCTAAAGGTGACCGATTTCACACTGGCTGTAATGGTAAAATGCTTTTGTTTTCACCGACAAACTGGTTGTTCAGATTCATGCACGTTACTTTGATGTCATCCGAATACTCAAATTTGTTTCTTTTACAATCCTCTATTCTATAAATCCCATGGACAAAGAAGACCAATGATTGGGTCCTAACACATATCAACACCGAAAGATCCCTTTTGAATGTCATCTTCAAACAGCAACTTAGTAATTATGGCCACATCACCAGGAAAAACCGCAGCCTGGAAAATGATATCTTTGAAGGGGGAATGGAAGGAAGAAGAAAGGGGCGGCAACCAATGAAATGGCTTGATAATATCAAAAAGATTACTCGGTGGAACAAAAAGAATTAACACAGGATGCTATGAATAGGTTGGAGTTGAGAAAGCGGAGTCATTGCATTACCAGGAGTTGTTCACGACCTAATGGACTCTTAACAACAACAACATTCTATAAATGGAAATGAAAATTAACTGTTAAAAACTTATTCAATGTTTCCAGGTAAATCCTAATACACCAACAGCAACTACAGTTACCCAAATACTTTTTGTTATCATTTGGTCTCAAAGCAACAACAAAAAAGGTAAAATGTATACAGAAAATCTCGATTTTGCTGAAATTTTTGTTTGTTCACCTATAAATTTGAGCAATGTGTGTTATCATTAAACACATATTCTGCTCACTTTATAACATTTTTTTCTTCTTCAAATTAAAACAATAGGAAAAATCTAAATATTTTTTCAGCATGTGTGCCTACTACGTTTTATTCATCGACCAGTTTTTCATTTCATTTAGCTTTAAATGCATAGATCTAATGTTTGTTTAATGTGCGCACAGTAATTAATGCCGGTTTTTTAATTCATTTAGCTTCAAATGCATAGATCTAATGTTTGTTTAATGTGTGCACAGTAATTAGTGCCGGTTTTTCATTTCATTTAGCTTTAAATGCATGGATCTAATGTTTGTTTAATGTGCGCACAGTAATTAATGCCGGTTTTTCAATTCATTTAGCTTCAAATGCATAGATCTAATGTTTGTTTAATGTGTGCACAGTAATTAGTGCCGGTTTTTCAATTCATTTAGCTTTAAATGCATGGATCTAATGTTTGTTTAATGTGCGCACAGTAATTAATGCCGGTTTTTCAATTCATTTAGCTTTAAATGCATAGATCTAATGTTTGTTTAATGTGCGCACAGTAATTAATGCGGTTTTTCAATTCATTTAGCTTTAAATGCATAGATCTAATGTTTGTTTAATTGTTTAATGCCGGTTTTCAATTCATTTAGCTTTAAATGCATAGATCTAATGTTTTTTCATTAATTAATGCCGGTTTTTCATTTCATTTAGCTTTAAATGCATAGATCTAATGTTTGTTCAATGTGCGCACAGTACTTAATGCCGGTTTTTCATTTCATTTAGCTTTAAATGCATAGATCTACTGTTTGTTCAATGTGCGCACAGTAATTAATGCCGGTTTTTCATTTCATTTAGCTTTAAATGCATGGATCTAATGTTTGTTTAATGTGCACACAGTAATTAATGCCGGTTTTTCATTTCATTTAGCTTTAAATGCATAGATCTAATGTTTGTTTAATGTGCGCACAGTAATTAATGCCGGTTTTTCATTTCATTTAGCTTTAAATGCATAGATCTAATGTTTGTTTAATGTGCGCACAGTAATTAATGCCGGTTTTTCATTTCATTTAGCTTTAAATGCATGGATCTAATGTTTGTTTAATGTGCGCACAGTAATTAATGCCGGTTTTTCATTTCATTTAGCTTTAAATGCATAGATCTAATGTTTGTTTAATGTGAGCACAGTAATTGATGTTGTATCTAAATCCAAATCTTTCTACTATGAGTCTGCATAATTAATTGTCATCTAATGTACTGAATGTGGGAGCTTCGAGAGAATTGCACACAAACTGCTAAACACCACACTATCTTATTCCTTAAAGCGTTGCAATAGTGTATTCCATTATTTTTTTTTATAATATTGCCCTTTTGTTAAGTCTTATTTATTTCATCTAATTCCAGGGGTGCTTCCATATGTGAGGAATATGGGCTGTCCAAGCAGATGCCTTTTTTTTTTTTTTCTTCATCGTTTTCAGAATGCAGGTGTCTTATTGCATCATTTTCATAGTTTAGGTCCCAATTTTACTTGGTAAATTTCTTACTGCCGATCCATTTTTACAATATTTTTGTTGAAATTGATTACTGAGATATCAAAAATTGAGTTCTTTTGTACAGATGGGTATGAAAATTGTATAATTTCATACTGCAGGTACCAAAAATTATGTCATACTGCAGGTATTGTTTTTGGTTCAGTGGTTGCACACACCTTTACCACTTCAGCAGAAGTTATAATCATAATTAACCTCATAAATGAAATACCTTACATGGATGCAGAACACAGAATGATAGCATAGTATGCAATTGTCCTGTTTGGTTAATGACTGGTCTTTTTCAGTCAGAATAGTTTTATTCTGAGGTATGGTTATAGCTAAAATCCCAGAGTTTCACCATGGGCTTGATGGTTTGGTTTGGTTTGTTAATGTTTAACGCCACCGTGACAGTCAGAGTCAAATGTGCCAAGAGGGTGTTAATAAATTATGGTGTAAGACTTGGGATAGTGAGGAGATGGAAGGTTTGTAAAGGAGAAAAAAGGGGAAAAGCAGGAAGAAGAAAAAAAAAAAAGGAGGTAAGTGAGGTTAGGTGTAGAAAGGGGTGAAGGGGGAAGTTAAATGTAGTGAAAAGGTTGTTGTTGTGGAGGAACTTGATGATGTTTGATGAAGAATTGTTTTGGAAAAGGTCCGAGATTGAGGAGAGTGAGGAGAGAAGAGATCTGGATTTCTGGTATAAGGGACAGATTATGAAGATATGCTTGATGGAAAGATCAGTGTTACAAGTGGGGCAGAGAGTGGTAGGGGAGCCAGATAAAGATGGGAGTGAGTGAGAGAGAAGTGGCCGAGGCAGATGCGGGTGACAACAATGTCTTTCCTGCGGTAGTGACTGTGCAGAGGGGTGTTGGTCCTGACTTTGGGTCTGATGGTGTGGAGTTTGTTACTGGTTTCGCGATTCCAGGAGTTTTGCCAGTTTTTTTTATGTAGATGAAGAGACGGAGATCCATGTGTGGAATAGGAAAAGGGAGGCAATATTTGACAGAGCTTTGTTGGCGGCTCTGTCAGAGGCTCCGTCGTTGCCAGAGATGCCAACATGGCTGGGAATCCAGAAGAAGATGATATTTTTTTTTTAAGGAGGAGAAAGTGTGAAGTTTGTTGAGGATTTGTAGAATGAGAGGATTGGGCCAGAGCTTGTTGAGGTTGCCAGTGAAGATGGATTTAGAGTCAAAGAAGATGACGAAATGGGGGTGGAAAGAGAGTTCTAAGAAGTTTAAGGCTAGGAGGATGGTTTTGCCTCGGCAGAGTAGATAGAGGTGCCGTCGGGTAGCCTTGAGGAGAGGGTGAGGCCGGGACATGGGCTTCAGCCATAAGGTGGCCCCTACACTTCACACCAAAAAGACGCAGCGCTTTGCGCGCATAATTATATGCTCCTCAACAAATCTACCACCCAGCCCTTCTTTAAATCTGATTTCTGCTCAAAGAAACAGCAATTAAAACATTCAAGGATTTGCTCAGTAACCAGACACCAGACCTTGTATGATAAGGATACAGAAAAAGAATCTCCAAGAATGTCTTTTTAAAATCATGCTACAATTTATTTCTCATTTATTCTCTATCAAAATCATAAAATTAGTCGAAATTTTTTAAATTGCGAAAATAGCAAACTGCACTTAGTCAGTTATGACTGTTAAAAGTTTGAGAATATCTTAATAGTTTTATAAAGGGGAAGACAGTTTAAAATTGTTTTAAAATTGTTTAGATTTTTTTCTATAATCTTGGTTGTTATAAATTTTTCTCCATCCTCTTGTTGAAAGAATATTCTCTTTTTTAAGTAATTATGGTACATGATTAAAACACATGGGCATTTGGGAAGATTTCAGAATGTTTCTGTCTTCCGAACTTAATCACTTTCCCCCTTTCCCACAATAATTTGTTTTCTTTAAACTTTATCAGCTGGAACTCTCAACCTAACTAACAGCATTTGTACCCACAAATACAAGCTCTTTTTATTTAACAATCAATCAAAGAGCTTTTTTGGTAAAGTTTATACAGAACTGTACCTTGAACTCAGAGAATTTCAACACTTTCCTTAATAACCCTTACTCTACCCGCACTTTTTTTTTAAATGCACTTGGGAGGCGGGTCAAAGATGGTGGTAAAGTAAGGGTAAAAGGAATATTCCCAAGTTTTTATGTAACTTTTCATAAGACAGAGAAAACGTTTAGAAACAATTTGGTACAAAAATCATGTTAATATGTTATTCCTACCAGGAGATATTAGATTCTAAGGTTCATAAAAATGTCAATAAACAAATAGGAAAAGGCTCAGTATGACATCACAGCAACACATTCTCCCACAAAGTTGATGTTTTTCATTAAAATCTATCATCCCTTTTTATTAGTAAAACCTACTAGAAAAATAAACTGATAAAAGTTATGTATTTATATACATTGTAAAATATACCCCTACTTCAATAAGTTTTGGAAAATTGTTTCTAATCACACAAAACAACCAATTAACATTCAAAGAAATACATAAACATTTGCACTGGAATTGCTTCTATGGCATCATCAAGCACAAATTCATCATACTGTACAAAAACTTTAAATGCAATTGGGAAATCTTTAAAAATTTGTATCTCCTAAATGGGAATATGATATCACCTGATATTTTGTACCAAAATGGCTCTAAAAGTATGCTTTTTCAAATAAAATTGTACAAAAAACAATAGGAATATTCTTTTAATGTTCACAATCCACTCAATATGGCTGAGATACAGCCACATAAATTACCAAGTCTAAAATCCATCAGAACATTACAATTCTTTCATATCTTTTGATGGTGTAGCAAACTCTAAAATGATTTACACATCTTATGAAAAAATATCATTGACGCACAAAGCCCTAATCTTTCAAGAACTTGTTTTATTTCCAACACAGGGAATCCCATGGGGATTAAGACTTACTGCCTTAAAGTGAAGAAATTTATTCTTCAATTTGCAAAGTAAATGTGATAGTCATTGACGGAAGAATCGTAACAAATGGAAAAGATGGCAAGAGAAGATAAATCTTCACTTCATTTTGTATGGATGAAATCTTCACGTCAGACCATGAACATGAAAATTACTTCAGTCACATAATGTGTTTATCTTCACGTCTACAAAACAAACAACGACATTTCTCGCAGGTACAAATAATGTGCTTATTTATTGTGCACATGTAATTAACAGTGTTTAAATCTTTAGTTTAGAGATTCAAATTTCATTTTAGATGAAAGAAGGATTTAAAAGAAACAAAATAGTGATGAAACCACTTCCAATATATTATTCTGTTATGGAGATATGAAAGTTTAAAGTTGTATCTCACTTGTGTAGAAATGAGTGGTGTTTAAAGTCTGTTTGGTTTGTTGATTTTAACGGCACCGCAGACAGTCAAATGTGCCAAAATGATAATGTATCATTTAAAGGAAAATTCCTTTTTAACTTTTTTAATGATAACATTTTTTGTATAAACATCTTCATGCATGAAAAAAAAGTTTCAATAATTTAATTAGATACAATAAATGTTTTAAAGAGAGTGAGTGCTTCTGTCACACCAGCTGGCAAAGTAGAATTTCTTAAAAAAAAAAAAAAAACTAATTTAAACCAAACATTATATTAAAGTAGTTTCCTCAGAGCTCTGTTCGAATTTTTTTTTGTCCTGTTTCACGCCACAACGACTGCTGTGACCATCAAACTATACGTATATTACGGACAGGGGTGGAAAAAATCTTATGCTGGCTTGAGCCATAGAAAGTCTTGAGAAAAATATCTGCAATAACAAAACTAAAAAATATTGTATTTGCCTTTTCTTGTTACTTTCGTTCTTTCACACTTTTCACCCCAATCTGCTAACAACATAATCATTTCAATAATGAAACAAAACAGACATATGGTTGCTAAAATATAAGCAATTTAAGATTTTAAGATTAAGCCCCGCCTACTCATTTATATGCATGACATTGCCACCAAAAACAAAAGGGAACACCTGTGGACCAAGGGCTTTTGGTGTAACACATATGAAGTGAACTCCATCCATATATAGTTATTGAAATACCGTGTTTACACTCTCTTTTTAACTTAATCATGTTAAGCCCCTCCCACAATGCATATTAATAAAATTCAACATTTTTGTGCTATGAACATGTAGACACTAGCTAACAACATAATTACACCAAATATAAAAAAACTAATAAGGGTTGTTAAATTAAGCATTTAAAGATTTTAACATTAAGCCACACCTACTCATTAATATGCATGACATCGCCACCAAAAACAATAAGGCACATTTGCAGACCATGGGCTATTTGTGCTCCACATATGAACTGAATCCCATGTGTACTTCTTGAGATACTGTGTTTACAAGCTCTTTTCAACAAAATCATGTTACGCCCCACCCACTATGCATATTAATGAAATTCAAAATTTTTGTACTATAAACATGTAAACACTAGCTAACAACATAATTACAATATATATGAAACAAAACAGACTTGTGGTTATTTAAATATGAACATTTTAACATTAAGCCCCGCCTACTCATTAATATGCAAGACATCACCACCAAAAAAAACAGAGAACATCTACGGACCATGTAGCACATATGACATGAATCAGGTGTATGGTTCTTGAGATATCGTGTTTACAAGCCAGCGTCACAGACACACACACACGCACGCACGCTCATACATACACACACACCATCATGACTGCAAAGGTTCCTGATGGTGATCGCAATGAAACCAAAAATCATGAAAAATAACTTTCAGATTCATTCACTGGAATTTTAGGTAAATTTTGAGCCAGATATTTGCCGAGCTCCTAGACAGATATGAAGATAAAACTGTAAGCTTTCCATCAGTGCTAAATTTGTGTTGGGACGGTAACGAAAATTGCTAGAAATTTTCAGTTGAAGTTAGTCTGTTTTTTCCAACATAAACTGCCCATTTTTGGCTTTCGTGCATTGAACCGCATAATGCATTACAAGTCAACAAACTTATAAATATTACTTGATTTAGGGCATACTAACTTTGTATTTAGTTGCATTAATCTTTAATGAATAGATTATTTTGTAATAAATGTGATAAGAGATTCATCATTATTTTAGCAGGCCTACCTCAGGCTCAGCCTTCAGTTTATTAATAAGTGCTGTGAATTGGAGTAATTGTTGTATGTCTATACCTTGCAGCTCTCAGTGTCGTGTATTCCTGAGGCTGTGAAGATTCCCATTCAAGATTGTCAGTGCCAGTGTATTCATGACGCTGTGAAGATTCCCATTACAAGATTGAGTTGTTGGAGCCATTTCAGGGTGTATTCACTGGAGCCAAACACATTTTGCAATTGAACCGTTGAGCCATTTAAGGATGTATATTAGATTTTTCCAAAATTTAAGGGTGTTTTAATTAAACTTTTTGACCTGTTTGTGAATGCTAACGTTGTGTGTAATTGCTGTCATTTACTGATCTGCAGCAGCTACTGTACACAAAGAGTCGTTAACTGTTACTGTTCTACAGTATGATAACTCTCAATTGCATGAAGTACTTCATTTGTTAGAATATGAATAAAGGAACAATGATCAAAAAAATGAAGTGTACTTTTCAGTTTTCTACATAACATTTTTGTCCTTTGTTTACAAATTTAAAGGCGCTGTGGCTCAGTGGTTTAGGAGTCATCTTCGTATTCAAGAGGTACAGAGTTTAATTCCTGTCATGAGCACTGCATTGTGTCCTTGAGCAAGACACTGTACTTGCCTCAGTCCACTCAGCTGTAAAATGAGTACCAGCACTGCTGAGGAGGTAATCCGTGATGGAGGGTGGACTAATGTACTCTCATCCGTTGCGCCATGGAAACCGGGAATTAGCACTGGCTCAATGAGCCTAATTGGCTCAGATGGATTTAACTTTAGCTTTAACAAATTGTTATAAGTGAAGTAAAATATGAGGTAATTGTATCATCTGATGTAAAATTAGGTAGTTCAAACCCAAGAAAGTTATCATGGTGACAACTGCAGTGAGGAGATAAAACATGATTGATACTGGTCTTGGGAGACTAGTAGAGAAATTCAGAGAAATTCTGCTGAGAAATTCAGTTGTATAAGCCAGGGAACTTCTAAACATGAGTACCTGAAGAAAATCCTTGGTTTAAGTTAGTAGTGGTTTCTCTTTGATAACCAGACATCGCAAACGATACAAATCCCCTTGCCGCTATAAGATAAGATAAGATCAATTTATTTCGTCCACAACAAAATATGGAAATTTCGCCCTGTAGCAAAACATACAAAGATATTAAAAAGAAATATAAATATAAAAGTTATAAATATAAAAGTTACATAAAAGTTATAAATATAAAATAAACTTAAAAATTAAAAAAACCCAGCAAATTAGGAAAAATAAGAATTTTGGTAAATAATAGTAAATGGTAAAATACAATAACATCCAAGATGTAAATATACATATATATATATAGGCCCACATACATACACATACATACACACATATATATATATATGCACACACAAATAAACACACACATATATACACATACATATGCAACCACACATACATATATACACATACATATACATATATAAATAAATATAAAAATTTGACTTAAAATATAAAAACACAAACTATCGGACCGCTTTCAAGTTGAATAGGGAAATAGAGTTGGGTACAAATGAAAACCTGAATCTGTTATGCTTGGACCGTGGCATACGAAGTCTTTTACGTGAACGGCAGAAAATATATAGTAGGAAGAGCGGGGTGTGTGTTGTCATTCAATATTTTAGATATTTTTTGGTGCATCATGTTATTAGAGAGATCAGAGAAGGACTTCAGACTTATGTCATCACCAACAACATGGCTTGCAGCCCTTACGAACTTCTCCAATTTACTAGTTGAATCTTTTGTAAGCAGCCCGAATATACAGATAATACTGAAAGTCAACACGCTTTGTATTTACTGACTGGTGAAAGAGCTTTAGAATAATATTGTCAACTTTGAAGTATTTCAGTTTTCGTAAATAATACAACCTTTGGTATGCCTTGGTTCTAGTAGCATTAGCCTGGTCTTTAAAGGTAAGTTTACGGTCAATGATAGTGTCTAGATATTTGTAATGGTCCACCTGTTCAACAACCTCATTATTAATCCTGATTGGAGCACGATCACATGACCATTTCCTAAAATCAAACACCATCTCCTTGGTTTTTTTACATTTCAATATAAGATAGTTTTGATTGCACCAAGTAACAAAATCACCAATTTCATCCTCATATGGAGCAGTAGTGTTATTATGAAGGTAACCGCTTATCACCGTATCGTCAGCATATTTGATAATTGAGCAAACATCATGTTTACTTCGGCAATCATTAGTGTACAAGCACAAGAGGATAGGAGACAGACAACAACCCTGGGGTGCACCTGTACTAATGGACCAACATCAGAGCATAAGCCATTCATCTTAACAAACTGTGGTCTGTCTCTTAAATAATTTAAGATCCATAATAATAACCTACACCCATACCTAACAGTTTGTTTATCAGCAAGTGCAGCTAAATGGATTTAAAAGCACTTGAGAAGTCGACAAATGTAGCCCAAACAAAGGAATTTGGTGTTTCCAAGTGTTCAAGAATCTTATGCAAAACATTAGGACTGCATCATCAAGACTTCTTTTGTCTCTGTAGGCAAATTGCATGGGATCTAAAATAACACCATTCTCATTTAGCAAAAACCTGAAAATAAGTTTTTCAAGACATTTCATTATGATCGAAGTATTGGTGCCACTGGACAATAGTCATTTAAGGTTTTAACTGTATTTAATTTTGGCACTGGAGAGATTGCGGATGTTTTCCAAATAACAGGATCTCGCCAGAATCAATTGTATCCTGAAATATTTCAGTGAAAATTGGTGCTATCTGAACAAAACATAACTTTATTACTTATATGATCTGGCCCAACGGCTTTATGTACATTAACGCTGGAAAAAAGCATTTGAACGTCATCTACTGATAAAATAACCCTGTCAATATTATTGCATATATCAGTTAACATTGCACTGACAGAAAGCTGTTCATCATTAAAATCAATCATGTCAAATCTAGAGTAAAACTGAATGAGTTCATTAACAAAGTCTTTGGTAGCATTTTCATTATTTGACTTTTTCAGTTTGTGACCAGTAATGTTAGACATAACTTTCCACGCTGCTGTACTATCGTTGCACTAAAATTTACTTTTAAGTTTCTTTCCGTAATTATATTTACAGCATTTAGTTTCCCCCTTAATAGCTCTTTGTTTGGCTTTTGCTGTTATTACATGCTTTCCAGCCTCTGTCACACCTGCCATCCCACTCTCATATTCCACATGCCATACCATACTAATTCCCTCCCTACAGGAAAACATACATGAAAATCCAGATGCCATTCCACCACATCACCGATATGTCATCACACCTGCAATCAAGATGACATCCTACCATATGACTTGCCACCCTGTCTGTCCCATATACCATGCCACTCTGTCCCAATGCCATCCCTCCCTGTCTGGACCTAATGACTGGGCTATATAGTGAGCTGGTAGGAATCTGAAATGCTTTCCTGTGTCGAACGCTAGCCATAGATCACGGAGATTTGTCCGAGCAAACAAAGGTATGACGGATGGACAAACAGATGGACGAACGGACAGATGGACGAGCGGTAAAGATGCTATGTCCCCTCTTCACCAACTTTGTTGGTGAGGGGATAACAAGGGAGTAGTACCGGTATAGAACGTTTTTGTCCCACATGCATTAGTGCGGCTAGCTCCCAAAAATTTATGAATGATTCAAAAATGTACAACGGAAATTTCCAAGAAGTGAAAAATCCAGAGCTGCAAACAAATTGACTGAAATCACTCATTAACAATTATTTAATCTGTGTGTATGTTTTTAATAAATAAGCTCCATATAGCAATCATTTTTTAACAGATATGAACATCCATGAAGCAGTTCCTTTCCTGTACATATACCATGCAGAAATTTTCTTTTCATTTGGTGTGTGTGACTGTTTTATAGCCAGAATGTAAATTGCTTCTTGGTTCATTATAGCATTTGTAAAGTTATTTATTCTCATATGCTAGCTTGAAAAGTTCAAGGTATCAAAATTCAAAAATGCATGTAGTCTGTACTTCAATACTTGTACTTCTAGTGTGTACTAGGATTACAGCAATGGTAATGATACAATTGTTGTAGGCCTACAAATGCTTCTACTAATATACCCACTTTACAAGATTAATTTCCCCTTTTCTTTTGAAAATCCTTCAAGGAAATTAATAACTGCTTTAATCTTTTATGTTTGAGCTCCAGCATGACAAATAGGTTTATGAAAAAATGTGAAGTAAAACATGACAGCAATTTGTCAGCATCAAGAAATCATAGTGCGAGAATTCGCATGTAAACAATACCATGTGACCTATAATGGCCAATCACAATGCATCACACAATCAGTTGCACGTTGTTGGCTTCATCATACTGGTTTTCTCCAAAAATGGGTCCAAAACTTGCAGGCTCCCAACCTGCTTCCAGAGATTTTTACCAACATCTTTTTATATTTGAATAGAAAAGGAAATTTCCCAACAACATAAATGTGAAGATCTTTTGGGCTGGGATAAGAAAAGAGCTTTTTGAACATGATTCCCAGAAGCCAATTTTTGACCCAGTTTATCCCAAGAAATTTCATGCGTTCGCCAAGATTTTATTTCTTTAAATGATTGCAAGTATTTCAAGCCCCTTTTCTACTAAATCATCATTAAATAATACCAATTTATGGAATTACAAACTCGTAATCTTCATCAGAAAACAGCTTGTTTCAGCTCATTATATATTCATTATTCTGAGTAGGCGGAATTACGTAAAGAAGAAACAAAGTGAATTTTCAGTGCGTTGCAAACTGACTGACCCATTTCCTTTCCATTTTCCCTTTCCTTTGTCCTTTTCTCCTCTATTCTTTCTGGAGACCTGAAACATTTCTCGAACCATTGGTGCTGTGGTCCACTATATTTTCCACAATTTCCACCCCTGTTTATATAGATGCTAATATTCTTAGCAAGGTAGGATTTATATTCTTGCAATACACAGGCCCTCCATATTACAAGGATTTTGGGGTACAAAAGGCTCTGACTGTTTTATAAAAAAAATATTCACTACAGAGGTTTACAAAAGGGCATGCCAAGAAAATATGACTGGGAATTTCTTGGCAGGCAAGTGTTTAAGACAGCACCGGATAAGAGACAAAGACTGGAAAAGATGCAAAAAAGACATTTAAATGATGAAAAACTTGACTTACCGGCTCCTCATTTTCATTTTCTTCATCTTCGTCCGACTGCAAGAATTCCCTCATCGCATCAGATTCTGCTATTACCCTTACAGCACTCACTGAACGAGATAAAAATAAAGTAACTTGCTTAGTTTGTAGGTCAGTAATGTTTCAATGACAAAATAATCATTATCAGTGCTGATGATATATGTTAAAGGCTACCACGATAATCAGGATATCTTCCATGAAATTTTGATTTGGTAGTATCATCTTCATCAGTGGATACCACAAGGAATTCAAGATTTGAATATATTTTTCCAATACTGTGTAATTCAATGCTTTAAAAAGCTCTCTGTTTAAATGACTAAGTCAAGGTAATTTTGAAACTGTCAATAGTTAAATCCATCCGAGCCATTAAGCTCATAGGGCTGGTGCTTATCCCCGGTTTCCATGGTGCACGCGGATGAGAGCATGTGGCTTCCCCTGGACGGGATGGGACGCCTGGACGGGATGGGACGCCAGTATATTACAAATTAATTCCCCAGCAGTGCTGGTACTCATTTTACAGCTGAGCGGACTGGAGCAAATAAAATGTCTTGCTCAAGGACACAATGCAGCGCTCCTGGCAGGAATCAAATTCCGTACCTTTTGAATACAAGCAAGACTCCTTAATCACTGAGCCACTGCACCTCAAATTCCACAGGTCTAATTTTTGTTACTCATGTTGTTGAAATTTTTTGTTATGTTCACAAGTAAAAATTATAATTAATTTTAACATTTGTATCAAAAGTTTTCAGTGTCATCACGTGCACGAAGTGTGTTTAAATAGTTTTGAGACTCAAGAAAAATGCACTCACTTTTGGTCACCATTTAATTTAAATCAGGACTACAAATTAGCATAACTTTCTGTATTTTTGTTATATGTATATCATTATTATTATCATTATTATCATTGTTATCATTATTATCATTATTATTATTATTATTATTATTATTAATGGTATTATTATTATTATTGTTATTATTATTATTGTTATCAGTATTACTAATATATTATTACTATTGTTTGTTTTGAATGTTGTGAAGAAACAAATAAATGAAATGAATTGAAATAAGCCCACTAATTCGAGGTTAGCTGATTTTATGTAAGGGCCTAGCACAATTTCAATTATTCAAGCCCAAAGTACCAGTCCTATTATTCTAGCACGGATACTTGTATGTAGAATGACATGTCCCTGATTCTAGTATGTTTATGTGAGACGTGAAGAAAAGGGCTTGTGGAAAGTTCAGTCAGGCTAGTGAAATGTGAGGCAATAAAACCAGATGGGCTAGTGATAAACCAGTGCTAACTTCAAGCTCTACTTTAAATGCAAAGAAAATCAGGATTACTAAAACATTAATTTTGATTGTCCAATCAAAATCTTAATAGATAAGTACAAAACAAGAAAAGGAGGAATCTAATTAAAGAATCATCAAAATAAGGTTCCCCATGATAATATTTACTTTAGTGCTGTCACGACATGGCTCTATTACGTATCAATTATCGTGGAGAAAAGTATCGCGATACACTGGTATATCGCGAAATATTTCAAGAAAACTGACTCACGACACAAATTGTTAATATCACTAACGTCACTTCTTTTATGATGAACGTAAGAAAATATGATTTGCAGATCTAGCAGACGACAGATCGCGTGACTATTACGTTCATCACTCACGTGTTTGGTAATAAGTCAACGTGACCATGAATCATTTATGTGAGAGCCTGAGAGGCATGTTCTGGGCCAATTTTGCGTTCTTTTTGCCAATTTACATCAGAACGTGCCAGTGTTGGGTGACAAAGCATGATTTTGATTAGTTTTTTATGTTTCATGATATTTTTGCATGTTTTTAATGGCCTAAACTTGACTTTTAGGTTTAATACCGTAATGTTAGAATTGTAATGCACGAAGTAGCCTAGCCTAGTTGCACAAAAATTTCTAAGCTGAGTATTAGTTTTTGGCATCGCGATATGTCGCGAGAGACATATTTCATGTCGTGGGAAAAGAGATATCGTGATATTGTGATAATCGACATGTCATGACAGCACTAATTTACTATACAATAAATTCTTTATGATATCATCACACATAACTGTGGTGATGCAGATAGACGATATCTTGGCAGCCAATAATATTAAACAATAATAAACACCTTTTAAAAGAATCATTTTATTATTCTCTTACTAGTATCTTCATTTTTAAGGTAATGGGTTAATATAAATGTTGGATATTCATGTGACGAGGTTTAAGATATGAAAGGAAGAGTTGTTTGCTTCTTCTCAAATATTTCCAATGTCATTTTGTCAAACGATGCAATCATAAGTTTTGGGATAAATATATAACATTTTTTCTTCAATGAATTCCTGTCAATTCCTGTCAAAACTGCAAAGAAAGCATTCACATTTTCTTAGTTTCAAAGTAAAAATCATTTCAAGCCCTCTTGCCTCAACTCAAAATGACTGAACTCATTTTAAATACTATCGTTAGGTATTCAGATAGCTAGAAGTTTTGTATTGATAATGAACACATCTCAGCATCTCTTCTCATTTGCATCCTTATAACACCCGAGAGGTTGTTTCACACCTCATTATGGCATACCAACTAGCATCTCAAACAAAACAACACAGTTAAGACAAGTAATCTACTTGGAATTCTACGTTTAAATTGAATCCCACATGAATTACATTAATTTGTAAGTAGTTCGGTTCAGTTTCTTGAAGTGTTGTATGCAGTGTAATTGCTTTATGAGGCTTCCTGCATAATGTACACTTGAATATCTGTCAAATTGTGGGTGGGTGTGCAGTAAAGCTTCGGCGGGGCCAGGGTGGGGTCCGGGAGGATGTCATGGTAAAGTTCATGGGGGGATCTATGAAAGTGGAGAAAGTTATGAAAGAGGTAATTTTAACTTTCCCCGAAGAGCAATGCAGTGAAAACTATTCTTGAAACCCCTAACTTGCCCCAAATTTGTGTCCAATATGGCTCAGAAAAGCTGCAAACACATGGCGCTGGAGCGGCCAACCGGAGTCACGCCAATGCACTCCTTCGGCAACCCCTCCCCCTCTCTCCCGCTAGCTTATCCCTGTTCAGCTTTCTAATCTAGCCTCCCGGATTTAATTCCTGGTCCAGTACTCCACAACTGGTTAATAAAATGTCCATGGGAGTACTGACATAAACACTGTCAGGATGATGTAAACCAAACCAAATTATATTTCATATTTGCACACACTCCAAAGTTCATAATGCAAGACCCATATGCTTCTGTATTTTTAAATGTCCCTGTTGCCCACTGCCACTTGACTTTAAGGGCCATGCTACTGTACAGTATGTTCACTACATGAACATTACTATTAATCAATGTGCAAGACACCTAATGACAGAATAACAAAATGGTATGTACCGTATTCAATGTATAAAGCGCCCCTGCTCTAATAAGCACCCACCCAACAGTATTGAATGACGTTATTTATTTGATTAATTTAAAGAATTAAAATATTTCATATAATTGTTATATTCTTTGCCTTTTTTCCATTGATGCTCACAATATTTTTGTAGTGGTTACTGTGGGGCTATTATAGAACAAATTCACACAATTAATGCAGTTCAAATAACACACTGTACGTTGGCGAAGCATGGGCGCTTATTAGGAAGAAACTTCGGCCTAAAAAGGGTTGCAATTCTATTTTTGTAAAACTGTACATCAAATACAGCAGTATCAATATTTTTGACAAATTATTGTATATTTACAGTATATAAAGCACAAGCTAAAAACTGAGTGATCACCTACAAAATGAAATTCTTCATTTCTTCAAAGTTACCTGAACATCATTAACTACAAATTCACCTACAAAAAATGCATAGCCCTATCTTTTGTGAAGAAGAACCCAAATATGATTTCACACGCAGCATAAACAAACGCCCACGGGATAACATTTACTCCTGCCTGATTCAAATCGTTTAGCTCCCCTAAGAGAACACCAGATAAATCAACCATGAATTTAAAAAGAGATTAAGTACAAGATATATTTTCAAGTTGCTGTACTTTTTTTGGCCTTCTGTTTTATTCTTCTTCTCACCTTTTTTCTGCTTTGTTGCTAAGAAGCATCTCCACAAGAACAAATTATACATGTATTTCTTATGTTTCTAACATAACTTATGTATCCTATTTTGTTATGAATAGTTTTATTGCTTGAAAGTTGAAAATATTGAGAAAAGTAAGTACAAGACCTACAGGTTTTTAATTCACTGCTTGCTTTCTTTTTCATCATCAAGATATTTATATAGCACCCGACTTCATTTACTTTCAAACAAAACCAAACGGAAGGAGAACAAAAAAAAACATTACAACAGGCTTCCATTTACATTCATATCAATCATCAATGTGGGTATTAAAGTTGTCACAAGCTTTTATTCAAGATTCATGCAGCCTGTTAATTATTTGATTCTAGAGAAAATTGTTGGAATGGTAGATTATGATAATATTCGGGCTTCATTATGAGAGCACAGGTTTAGAAGTTGAACAATTTTTCTGATGCAACGTACAATTTTTATATTTTTTTTTACCGTAAGTTCAAACCTTATTCAGATTTTTAATAATGAAATACAATATCTATGAGCGTCAGCAGAATTGCTACACCAGCAGAATTGCAAAAACAATTTCATTTTCCATCGCAACTAAAGGCCAAAATAAAATAGTTTTCGGGTACCAATACACAATCAGGTTATAAAGCTGACCTTTTTATTGTGAGTTTTTATTTTTTAATGTTTTTTTTTATATTTTTGTTAATGTTTTTGTTCAAATAGGAGTCAGACAAAAATCTAATGTCAATTTTACAAATCAAATAATATAAATACCATTTATTCCTATCACTTTGTCCAGAAGTACTGTATACAAAGGTTTACTTTCCATTCCAACTGATATCGGCCACCTATGTGGGTATTAAAGTCACATGCTTCATACAAGATTCATGTAGCACATAAATTATTCGTTTCTAGAGAATATTGCTGGAATGGTCACATGGTAGATTATGATAATATTCAGGCTTCGTTATGACAGCACAGGTTTGGAAATTGAACAAATTTTTCTGATGCTACACACAATTTGTTTTGTAACCATATGTTCATACCTTATTCAGATTTGTAATGGTGAAAACAACAATATCTATGAGCATTTGCAGAATTGCTACAACAGCAAATAGCAATTAGAATTTCAATTTCCATCCAAAGTGAATGAGCCCAAAATAACATATTTCCAGTTTCCATTCCCGACCACCAAATAAAAGTGCTGACATATATAATATATATATATATTTATATAAATATATATATATATATACATATATATATATATATATATATATATATATATATATATATATATATATATATATATATACATACATACATACATACATACATACATACATACATACATACATACATACATACATACATATATACATACATACATACATACATACATACATACATACATATTTCAGTAGCAGACTTCATAAAATCTAATGTCAATTTTACGAATCTGACATATAAATAACATTGTATTCCTTTCACTCTGTGATCTACCTACTGTGGTGTAGCGGTTATCATACCTGTCTACAAACCACGAGGCCCCGGGTTCAATCCTGGGGTGGGTAGACACGCCAGTGCACCATAACTGGTTATCAAAGGCCGTGGACATTGACTTGGTAGTCGATGTTATGTCTGTCCGTACGTCGTACCTGTGTTCTCGTCCGGGTCGTATTAAGCGTTTCGTGATAGCATTTGTACTGTCATAACCGAATACGCAGGCGACGACCCCGTCATTGTAATTGTGTGTTCAACTCTCTCTCTCTCTCTCTTTCACTCTGTTCAGGAAATAAAATGCCTGACATTAAAAGTGCTATTAAAGTGAGATTAAGCATCTTGCAACCATTCATTCTTTCCATGGCAGTCTATAATGACTGATTTTGGGAAATGAAATCTGAAACTACGTCATTTTTGGCCTTATTATCAATCTATTTCTACAACAAAGTAAACAAAATAATGATACAGTAGGTGAATGGAACTACAACAGATTAAGGACTCCTGTTTTTCTTGGGGGTTGCAATGAGGTAACTGGGGGAGGGGAGGGGGTATACAATAAGTGAACAATATACCATTTCAAATAATGTTTTGAGCAATAAGGTTAATGGTTCTTTAGCTACAACTTTTATGTAATGTTGCAAATCATGTTTCAAGGCTATTAATTCCAAAGTTTAAGGACTCTCCCAATAATTGGTCCCCAACCACCAACGTCAGAAAAATTTGACAATAGAAGAAAGTCACTAAAATATACTTTTGACTTCTACACATTTCCCTCATCAGGAAACTCATTGTGCCACCTTAAAATTAAAATGAGAAATTTCCGAATAACAGAAAATCAATCAGAAAAATACAATAAGAAATCAGAAATAACCACCTGATTAAATATTTGTTTGTTTGTTTGATTTGGTATAACAGCACATAACAGTTGAAGTCATATGTGCCAAAAGAGGTTATTTATGAACATGGTTAATTGTTTGGGTGCTTAATCTGGGTGCAAAGAGATGTGTTAGTCCTGTGGTAGTTTAGTGAGGTTATAGTGAAATCAGATAGATATGTAGAGAAAGATTACACAAGGACCAGCTAGTTAAAGATGATTGAAAGGTTGGGCTCTTTTAGCAGTAAGGCGTGCCTTAAAAAGACATTGGAGGGGAGTTTAATATTGGAGAGTGTTTATTATTAGTGAATACCTGAATTTGAGAGCACTATAGAATTACCATCTATTGAACTATATCTTTTCTATTTGTTAACAGCTTCAATTTTCAAAATGGATTTCTAATGTCAAAATGGACTGGTATAAAATAAAGCCTTCACATTATTATTATTATTATTATTATTAACAACTTATATAGCGCAATACAGACATTATAGATACAACGTAACGAATGCGCTTCACATGACATACAAATTAAATTCTAAAAGACAAAATGATGATAAAAATGGCTATGGCAAGTAAAATATAAAAATACTTAAGATATCAAAAAGTTCAAAATGTTCAAAATGTTAAAATTAAATGACGCTGGAAATTGCTGAGAGTATAAAAATATTCAAAATAAATATTCAGAAACAGTATAAGTACAATTAATTTGAAACAAGATAACATTTCAAATGATTATAAAATAAATTCTCTAGTAAAAGGTGCGTCTTAAGACATTTCTTAAAAGATTCAAAATTACCGCTGCTCCTAACATTGAAAGGGAGATTATTCCATAATTTGGGGCCATACACACTGAAAGACCTATCGGCAAACGTTTTTTTCGACGTAAAGGGAATTTCTAGGAAAATACCATTGTTACGGATCGCAATCCAGGACGTTTTTGATAAATTAGGTTTGATTAAGTCTATAAGATATTGTGGTGCGGTATTATTCAAACATTTGAAAATAAGTGAAGCAATTTTAAAATCAATGCGAGCCCGAATAGGTAACCAATGTAAATCTTTGAGGGTTTGTGTGGAACTATCTCTATAGTCCCTTCCGAGAATAAATTTTGCAGCAATGTTTTGTATTCGTTGAAGCTTATTTAATTCACAAATAGGTAAACCAATTAAAATAGCATTAGCATAATCTAAATGAGATATAACAAGACATTGCACGAGTGTTTTACATACGTCTACCTACTGTGGTGTAGCGGTTATCATACCTGTCTACAGACCACGAGGCCCCGGGTTCAATCCTGGGGTGGGGTAGACACGCCAGTGCACCACAACTGGTTATAAAAGGCCGTGGACATTGACTTGGTTGTCGATGTTATGTCTGTCCGTACGTCGTACCTGTGTTCTCGTCCGGGTCGTATTAAGCGTTTCGTGATAGCATTTGTACTATCATAACCGATTACGCAGGCGACGACCCCGTCATTGTAATTGTGTGTTCAACTCTCTCTCTCTCTCTCTCTCTGTTTTACATACATCAATGGTGAGAGAGTAGCGAATTTGTTTGAGTCTTTGAATGTTTAACATAGCAATTTGGCATTTTTTTGTAACATGAGATCTAAGAGACAATGTTTCATCAAGCAGGGCACCCAAATATCTAATGGTATGTGATTTGTTCACATTAGTACCAACTACATTAATATCATTTGTGCTACATTTTCTTAATTGCTTATCATGACCAAATAAAATAAATTCTGTCTTTGCATCATTCATTTTCAGTCGATTAGAGTCCATCCAATGTTTAATGTTAATCATGCAGTCCTCAATATCAGTTTTACATTTAATTTCAGAGTTACGATTATTACTATAAAACGATCCCCTAATTGCATGGTCATCGGCATAGCCATAGAGTGTTAAATCATGTGAAATCATTTCCTGCATGGTACTGGCATAAACTAGATATAAAAAGGGGCCTAGGCATGATCCTTGTGGCACAGAAAATCCAAATACCAGTAGTTGAGAACATATTTTCAATAGAGACTCTAAAGCATCGTGACTTCAAATAGGACTGAAACCAGAGAAGAGCGGTGCCTTCTATACCAAATTTAACATTTAAAACTTTGAGCAATATTTCATGGTCTACCGTGTCAAATGCGGCACTTAGGTCTATACAGGACAACGCAGAGACCTCTTGCCTTTCCATAGACCAAAGTAGATCGTTCATTAATTTGGTCAAAGCCGTTTCGCAACTGTAATTGGTACGGTATGCGGACTGGTAATCTGGCATCAAGTGATGTTTTTCACAATGGAAATTAAGATGCATCAGGGCAGCCTTCTCCACCAACTTTGAAATGAAACATAAATTGCTTACAGGTCTATAGTTTATCAGTTGGGTGTCTAAATTAGCTTTCTTAAGAAGCGGACGAACAGTGGCAATTTTCCATTTTTCAGCAAATACGCCAGATTTCAAAGATGTGTTGACGAGCTGACTTAAAACTGGAAGAATTGTATCCAAGTCATTACCATTATACTCTGTTTTTGGTACTTAATAAACTATGTACCTACTCTGTTTTTGGTACCTAATAAATAATGTACCAGATTAGCTAACAAAGTTTTTACTTGCTATTCTGGTACCGAGTTTTTTAAGTACCAAAAAAGTAGTATAATGGTAATGTCAAGGCTTTATTCCAGTCCATTTTGACAATAGAAATCCATTTTGAAAATAGAAGCTGTTTGTTTCTTATAATCCATTAAAAAAGTAATCAAATAAACATGATGAATAACTCTGGCTATAAATTTGTAGTCTAATAAATCCAAACTAACCAGAAAGTTTATAACTCACTGATTAAAACAACCCTTTAAAAGTCCAAAATAAATCCCAAGCCCCACATTACATGCATGACTTGGCCCTGCAGTGAGCAAATCCACAATACCTGGCTCTTCACAATAAGTTCCACTGTGTGCATAAAGATGATGGGACTGATGCGTAAAATCACTGAACTATCTGAGGTGGGCTTCTTAATTGCTTCTAGCAGTCTAAAAGACATACCCGCTGAAATGGAGGATCTTGCGGGTGAAAATACTAAAAATTTGTATCGAGGATTGGGCGTAATGAAATGGGCAAAAAGGGTTGAAATTCTTACCTTTTTCAAGGTATTGTTCTAGTGCTCTTCTCCTTGCATCCAACTGCTGTTCTGACATTGAAAACGGCCACTTGCCTGGGAACTTTGGGAAGATGAAATCGATAAACTCTCTTTTAAGTCTGTTGTGCAAGTCAGCAAATTCACTGTATCTGTGTGGACCCAACAGATTTCCTGACATGTAGATATTGTATTCCTGTAAAAGAAAACGAAAAAGAGAGAAAAAAATACTGAAATTACTCTCAGATGATTGTCAAAATTCCAGCTGCAAAAACTTTTGATGCCTTACATGTGCATGTAAGGACCTATCAGTTTGATGCCCTACATCTGCATGTAAGGACCTATCAGTTTGATGCCCTACATCTGCATGTAAGGACCTATCAGTTTGATGCCCTACATCTGCATGTAAGGACCTATCAGTTTGATGCCCTACATCTGCATGTAAGGACCTATCAGTTTGATGCCCTACATCTGCATGTAAGGACCTATCAGTTTGATGCCTTACATGTGCATGTAAGGACCTATCAGTTTGATGCCCTACATCTGCATGTAAGGACCTATCAGTTTGATTGATACCCTACATCTGCATGTTTGACCTATGCAGTTTGATGCCTACATCTGCATGTAAGGACCTATCAGTTTGATGCCCTACATCTGCATGTAAGGACCTATCAGTTTGATACCCTACATCTGCATGTAAGGACCTATCAGTTTGATGCCCTACATCTGCATGTAAGGACCTATCAGTTTGATGCCCTACATCTGCATGTAAGGACCTATCAGTTTGATGCCTTACATCTGCATGTAAGGACCTATCAGTTTGATGCCTTACATGTGCATGTAAGGACCTATCAGTTTGATGCCCTACATCTGCATGTAAGGACCTATCAGTTCGATGCCCTACATCTGCATGTAAGGACCTATCAGTTTGATACCTTACATCTGCATGTAAGGACCTATCAGTTTGATGCCCTCCATCTGCATGTAAGGACCTATCAGTTTGATTGATGCCCTACATCTGCATGTAAGGACCTATCAGTTTGATGCCCTACATCTGCATGTAAGGACCTATCAGTTTGATACCTTACATCTGCATGTAAGGACCTATCAGTTTGATGCCCTACATCTGCATGTAAGGACCTATCAGTTTGATGCCCTACATCTGCATGTAAGGACCTATCAGTTTGATGCCCTACATCTGCATGTAAGGACCTATCAGTTTGATGCCCTACATCTGCATGCAAGGACCTATCAGTTCGATGCCCTACATCTGCATGTAAGGACCTATCAGTTTGATGCCTTACATCTGCATGTAAGGACCTATCAGTTTGATGCCCTACATCTGCATGTAAGGACCTATCAGTTTGATGCCTTACATCTGCATGTAAGGACCTATCAGTTTGATGCCATCTGCATGTGATATCAGTTTGACTACATCTATCAGTTTGATGCCTACATCTGCATGTAAGGACCTATCAGTTTGATGCCCTACATCTGCATGTAAGGACCTATCAGTTTGATGCCCTACATCTGCATGTAGGACCTATCAGGACCTATCAGTTTGATGCCCTACATCTGCATGCAAGGACCTATCAGTTTGATGCCCTACATCTGCATGTAAGGACCTATCAGTTTGATGCCCTACATCTGCATGTAAGGACCTATCAGTTTGATGCCCTACATCTGCATGTAAGGACCTATCAGTTTGATGCCCTACATCTGCATGTAAGGACCTATCAGTTTGATGCCCTACATCTGCATGTAAGGACCTATCAGTTTGATTGATACCCTACATCTGCATGTAAGGACCTATCAGTTTGATGCCCTACATCTGCATGTAAGGACCTATCAGTTTGATGCCTTACATCTGCATGTAAGGACCTATCAGTTTGATGCCCTACATCTGCATGTAAGGACCTATCAGTTTGATTGATACCCTACATCTGCATGTAAGGACCTATCAGTTTGATGCCCTACATCTGTTTGATGCCCTACATCTGCATGTAAGGACCTATCAGTTTGATGCCCTACATCTGCATGTAAGGACCTATCAGTTTGATGCCCTACATCTGCATGTAAGGACCTATCAGTTTTTGATGCCCTACATCTGCATGTAAGGACCTATCAGTTTGATGCCCTACATCTGCATGTAAGGACCTATCAGTTTGATGCCCTTACATCTGCATGTAAGGACCTATCAGTTTGATGCCCTACATCTGCACCTAAGGACCTATCAGTTTGATGCCCTACATCTGCATGTAAGGACCTATCAGTTTGATGCCTTACATCTGCAGTTTGATGCCCTCCATCTGCATGTAAGGACCTATCAGTTTGATGCCCTCCATCTGCATGTAAGGACCTATCAGTTTTTGATGCCTACATCTGCATGTAAGTTTGGACTGCTATCAGTTTGATGCCTTACATCTGCATGTAAGGACCTATCAGTTTGATGCCCTACATCTGCATGTAAGGACCTATCAGTTTGATGCCCTACATCTGCATGTAAGGACTATCAGTTTGATGCCCTACATCTGCATGTAAGGACCTATCAGTTTGATGCCCTACATCTGCATGTAAGGACCTATCAGTTTGATGCCCTACATCTGCATGTAAGGACCTATCAGTTTGATGCCCTACATCTGCATGTAAGGACCTATCAGTTTGATGCCTACATAAGGACCTATCAGTTTGATTGATACCCTACATCTGCAGTTTGATGCCCTACATCTGCATGTAATGTAAGGACCTATCAGTTTGACCTACATGCCCTACATCTGCATGTATCAGTTTGATGCCCTACATCTGCCTATCAGTTTGATGCCTTACATCTGCATGTAAGGACCTATCAGTTTGATGTACATCTGCATGTAAGGACCTATCAGTTTGATGCCCTCCATCTGCATGTAAGGACCTATCAGTTCCTCTGCATGTAAGGACCTATCAGTTTGATGTGCATGCATCTGCATGTAAGGACCTATCAGTTTGATGCCCTACATCATGTATGACCTATCAGTTTGATGATCTGCTATCAGTTTGATGCCTTACATCTGCATGTAAGGACCTATCAGTTTGATGCCCTACATCTGCATGTAAGGACCTATCAGTTTGATGCCTTACATCTGCATGTAAGGACCTATCAGTTTGATGCCCTACATCTGCATGTAAGGACCTATCAGTTTGATGCCTTACATCTGCATGTAAGGACCTATCAGTTTGATGCCCTACATCTGCATGTAAGGACCTATCAGTTTGATGCCCTACATCTGCATGTAAGGACCTATCAGTTTGATGCCCTACATCTGCATGTAAGGACCTATCAGTTTGATGCCCTACATCTGCATGTAAGGACCTATCAGTTTGATGCCCTACATCTGCATGTAAGGACCTATCAGTTTGATGCCCTACATCTGCATCTGCATGTACATCTGCATGTAAGGACCTATCAGTTTCATTGATACCCTACATCTGCATGTAAGGACCTATCAGTTTGATGCCCTACATCTGTATGTAAGGACCTATCAGTTTGATGCCAGTTTACATCTGCATGTAAGGACCTATCAGTTTGATGCCTTACATCTGCATGTAAGGACCTATCAGTTTCATTGATACCCTACATCTGCATGTAAGGACCTATCAGTTTGATGCCCTACATCTGTATGTAAGGACCTATCAGTTTGATGCCTTACATCTGCATGTAAGGACCTATCAGTTTGATGCCCTACATCTGCATGTAAGGACCTATCAGTTTCATTGATACCCTACATCTGCATGTAAGGACCTATCAGTTTGATGCCCTACATCTGTATGTAAGGACCTATCAGTTTGATGCCTTACATCTGCATGTAAGGACCTATCAGTTTGATGCCCTACATCTGCATGTAAGGACCTATCAGTTTCATTGATACCCTACATCTGCATGTAAGGACCTATCAGTTTGATGCCCTACATCTGTATGTAAGGACCTATCAGTTTGATGCCTTACATCTGCATGTAAGGACCTATCAGTTTGATGCCCTACATCTGCATGTAAGGACCTATCAGTTTGATGCCTTACATCTGCATGTAAGGACCTATCAGTTTGATGCCCTACATCTGCATGTAAGGACCTATCAGTTTGATGCCCTACATCTGCATGTAAGGACCTATCAGTTTGATACCTTACATCTGCATGTAAGGACCTATCAGTTTGATGCCCTACATCTGCATGTAAGGACCTATCAGTTTGATGCCCTACATCTGCATGTAAGGACCTATCAGTTTGATGCCCTACATCTGCATGTAAGGACCTATCAGTTTGATGCCCTCCATCTGCATGTAAGGACCTATCAGTTTGATACCCTACATCTGCATGTAAGGACCTATCAGTTTGATGCCCTACATCTGCATGTAAGGACCTATCAGTTTGATGCCTTACATCTGCATGTAAGGACCTATCAGTTTGATGCCCTACATCTGCATGTAAGGACCTATCAGTTTGATGCCTTACATCTGCATGTAAGGACCTATCAGTTTGATGCCCTCCATCTGCATGTAAGGACCTATCAGTTTGATTGATACCCTACATCTGCATGTAAGGACCTATCAGTTTGATGCCCTACATCTGCATGTAAGGACCTATCAGTTTGATGCCCTACATCTGCATGTAAGGACCTATCAGTTTGATGCCCTACATCTGCATGTAAGGACCTATCAGTTTGATGCCCTACATCTGCATGTAAGGACCTATCAGTTTGATGCCCTACATCTGTATGTAAGGACCTATCAGTTTGATGCCCTACATCTGCATGTAAGGACCTATCAGTTTGATGCCCTACATCTGCATGTAAGGACCTATCAGTTTGATGCCCTACATCTGCATGTAAGGACCTATCAGTTTGATGCCCTACATCTGCATGTAAGGACCTATCAGTTTGATTGATGCCCTACATCTGCATGTAAGGACCTATCAGTTTGATGCCTTACATCTGCATGTAAGGACCTATCAGTTTGATGCCTTACATCTGCATGTAAGGACCTATCAGTTTGATTGATACCCTACATCTGCATGTAAGGACCTATCAGTTTGATGTCTTACATCTGCATGTAAGGACCTATCAGTTTGATGCCTTACATCTGCATGTAAGGACCTATCAGTTTGATGCCCTACATCTGCATGTAAGGACCTATCAGTTTGATGCCCTACATCTGCATGTAAGGACCTATCAGTTTGATGCCCTACATCTGCATGTAAGGACCTATCAGTTTGATGCCCTACATCTTCATGTAAGGACCTATCAGTTTGATGCCCTACATCTGTATGTAAGGACCTATCAGTTTGATGCCCTACATCTGCATGTAAGGACCTATCAGTTTGATGCCCTACATCTGCATGTAAGGACCTATCAGTTTGATGCCCTACATCTGCATGTAAGGACCTATCAGTTTGATGCCCTACATCTGCATGTAAGGACCTATCAGTTTGATGCCCTACATCTGCATGTAAGGACCTATCAGTTTGATGCCCTACATCTGCATGTAAGGACCTATCAGTTTGATGCCCTACATCTGCATGTAAGGACCTATCAGTTTGATGCCCTACATCTGCATGTAAGGACCTATCAGTTTGATGCCCTACATCATTCATGTAAGGACCTATCAGTTTGATGCCCTACATCTGTATGTAAGGACCTATCAGTTTGATGCCCTACATCTGCATGTAAGGACCTATCAGTTTGATGCCCTACATCTGCATCTGCATGTAAGGACCTATCAGTTTGATGCCCTACATCTGCATGTAAGGACCTATCAGTTTGATGCCCTACATCTGCATGTAAGGACCTATCAGTTTGATGCCCTACATCTGCATGTAAGGACCTATCAGTTTGATGCCCTACATCTGCATGTAAGGACCTATCAGTTTGATGCCCTCCATCTGCATGTAAGGACCTATCAGTTTGATGCCTTACATCTGCAGGTAAGGACCTATCAGTTTGATGCCCTACATCTGCATGCAAGGACCTATCAGTTCGATGCCCTACATCTGCATGTAAGGACCTATCAGTTTGATGCCTTACATCTGCATGTAAGGACCTATCAGTTTGATGCCCTACATCTGCATGTAAGGACCTATCAGTTTGATGCCCTACATCTGCATGTAAGGACCTATCAGTTTGATGCCCTACATCTGCATGTAAGGACCTATCAGTTTGATGCCCTACATCTGCATGTAAGGACCTATCAGTTTGATGCCCTACATCTGCATGTAAGGACCTATCAGTTTGATGCCCTACATTTGCATGTAAGGATCTATCAGTTTCAAAAAATTGTTTACATTAGTAAGTACAATATAGAGAAACTTCAGAAATTGTTTTCCATTATTTCATTTTATCGTATCTGATTAACAGATTCCCCTATAAGGGTCTTTCAGCTGATGTTATGTAGTCACATGACTTTGTTTACATTGCCATTTTGTCGGTCAAAAACACTGTCGTCTGCTGTCAGGCTGTACACGTAATTAGACTTACATACGTTTACATGTTGTTAAATAAGATCATTTTTATGGTACGATAATTATGCCAGAACCTTGCTGTGCCATTGGTTCCTCTAATAGATATAAAAAGACATTTTCTCAATTTCCACCTGGTCCTGATCAACGTTCGAAGTGGGTTTCTGCTGTACAACACAACGGCTTTCAACCTACGGCTCATATGATTTGTAGCGAGCACTTGTAGGCTTTGTCTGAGTATAACGAACAATCATCTTGCGTCAACATTAAAGTTACTCTTCATATACCCAGTGAGTATATAAAACTTAAGGAAACTATGAAGTAAAATCGGAAGCGAACAAAAATTTGCACTTAGTAAAATTCGCTGAACTGGTACTGGTAGGTTAGCACGTAGTATGCTAAACTATGTTTGTTGTACGTGATGTGAATGGGCCATGTGAAGATGCGTGAAATGCAACAAAGTCACTGCCCCTCCGGATTAGTGCATACAAGCATGCACATTGGAAATTGTCAACCCGCTTTACTGAGAGCCCTCTTACGTTCAGATTTCGCTCAAACATACAGGAAATCAGACACACTGGTACCTACTGTAACTACCGTTCCATTTCTGAAGCCATGAACAACCAAAGAGCAATTTAAGTGTGGAAATTTTTGCATAGAAGTAAATGGTCTCGGCTCCAAAAATGCGATGCACTTTTGATACATACTGTAGAAGTGCATAATGAGCTATTCTTACTACAGAAAGATGGGAAGAGGTAATCTTTCACATGACCAAAATGAATTCAGGTTCTCACAAAAGAATGAACTACCTTAAAAGTGGGATTGATGGGTGAGGGGGAGCAAGGTTACAAAACAAAATTTGCCGTCCGAAAGTTTTGCACAAAACCAAGAAATCACACTAGGTTTGGTTTGTTGATATTTGACGGCACCGTTGCAGTCAGAGTCAAATGTGCCAAGAGGGTGTTAATAAATTATGGTGTAAGATTTAGGATAGTGAGGAAAGGAAGGTTTGTAAGGGAGAAAAGGGGGAAAAACAGAAAGAGAAAAAGAAAAAAAAGGAGGTAAGTAAGGTTAGGTGTAAAAAGGAGGGGGATTAAAGTTGGTGGAAAAGGCTGTTGTTGCGGAGGAAGTTGATAATGTTTGAGGAAGAATTGTTTTCCAAAAAGGTCCGATATTGAAGATAGTGGGAAGAGAAGAGTTCTGGTATAGGGGACATGTTAAGAAAATATGCTTGATGGAGAGATCGATGTTACAAGTGGGGCAGAGAGGGGTAGGGGAGCCAGATAAGAGATGGGAGTGAGTGAGAGAGGAGTGGCCGAGGCAGATGCGGATGACAACAATGTCTTTCCTGCGGTAGCGACTGTGCAGGGGTGTTGGTCCCGACTTTGGGTTTGATGGTGTGGAGTTTGTTACTGGTTTCGTGATTCCAGGAGTTGCCAAGTTTTTTTGATGTAGTTGGAGATGGAGAGACAGAGGTCTGAGTGTAGAATAGGAAAAGGAGAGGCGATGTTTGACAGAGCGTTGTTGGCTGTTCTGTCGGCTCTCTCGTTGCCAGGGATGCCGACATGGCTGGGAATCCCAGAAGAAGATAATATTCTTTCCTAAGGAGGAGAGTGTGGAGTTTGTTGAGGATTTGTAATAAAAAATAACACTAAGATACAAAAAATATAAATGTCAAAAGTGAAATTCCCCCTTTGCATACCTATGCCTTAAAAGTGAAATTGTAATTCAATCAATTTTTTGGATAGACATTCAGCAATCTACGTTTATTTATTATTTTCTATCGTATCTCAGATCCGACAGAAGATAACTAACTATGTTCCCCAAGATGTTTTACCACTCCTTTCTTGTGAGATTTTAAGTGTTTCAACACAAGCATTGAATCTAATAAGCAAACCTGACATCATAGCTTTCTAGTACCAGGAGCTGTCTTAATATAAAATGCTTCACAAATTTTGATGCACACAACTGAAATTGATCCTTGTATGTGTCAAACTGATCACTGAAAACTAAAGAGGCCTTGGATTTATGAGGAGGCATCTTTCACTGTACCATTTAACAAATATAACTGCTTGTTGTTTGTTTCTATTATTCAATTTGCTAACGGCACTGCCCTATGGCTTCAACACTAATTGCTTTGTGCAATTTTGTGATCATGTTTTTTGTGAGATAGGGTGAATTCATGACATTGTAAAATTACATGCAGATGATCGATGATAAAGAAAAAAGCACCATCGTCATTAAAGCATTTACACGAGATACCAAATAAGCAAATTCTACTTTGTTTTTGTTGACTATAAGCAAAAAACTGTTCTCAAGTAATACAAAATTCAAGTTAAAGGATTATTACTATGTTTTTTCGTAACCTTTCATAAGAAAGAGAACAATTTTAGAAACAATTTAGTGCAAAAATCATGTTGATGTTCATTCCTACCAGGAGATATTCAAATTTTAAGCTTCACAAAAAATGCCAATAAACAAATTCGAAAAGGCTCAGTATGACATCACAGCAACACATTCACCTTCAAAGTTAATGTATTTCATTAAAATCTAAAATCCTTTTTTATTAGTAAAACCTGCTAGAAAAATGAATTAATTAAAGTTTGGTATTCATATACATTACCAAATATACCCTACTTCAATAACTTTTGGAAAATTGTTTTTAATCAAACAGAAACAACCAATTAATGTTCAGAGAAATACATAAACATTTGCACTGGAATTGCCTCTATGACATCATAAAGCAGGAATTCATCATACTGTACAAAAACTTTAAAATGCAATTAGGAAACCTTTAAAAAATCAATATCTCCTAAACGGAATATGATATCAACCTGATTTGTGTACCAAATTGGCTCTAAGAGTATGCTCTTTCAAATAAAATTATACAAAAACCATGGGAATATTCCTTTCAATGTTTAGCATCACCATCTAACGGACCATTTCATTGTACATTGTAAAATTGCATGCAGTTGATTGATGATAAAGAAAAGTGCACCATCACCAAGGCATTTTCCCATCATCAAGGCATTTACTCATCATTAAGGCATTTTCTGATTGTCATCAAGGCATTACTTTCTCATCATCATCAAGGAATTTTCTCATCATTAAGGCTTTTTCCAATCATCATCCAAGCATTTTCTCATTATCATGGCATTTTCTCATCATCATCCAAGCATTTTCTCATCATCATCCAAGCATTTTCTCATCATCAAGGCATTTTCTCATCATCTTCAAGGCATTTTCCATCATCATCATCAAAGCATTTTCTCATCATCAAGGCATTTTCTCATCATCTTCAAGGCATTTTCCATCAACATCAAAGCATTTTCTCATCATCAAGGCATTTTCTCATCATCATCAAAGCATTTTCTCATCATCAGGGCATTTTTTCATCAAGGCATTTTCCATCATCATCCAAGCATTTTCTCATTATCAAGGCATTTTCTCATCATCATCCAAGCAGTTTCTCATCATCATCCAAGCAGTTTCTCATCATCATCCAAGCATTTTCTCATCATCATCCAAGCATTTTCTCATCATCATCCAAGCATTTTCTCATCATCATCCAAGCATTTTCTCATCATCATCATCCAAGCATTTTCTCATCATCATCATCCAAGCATTTTCTCATCATCAAGGCATTTTCTCATCATCAAGGCATTTTCTCATCATCATTAAAGCATTTTCTCATTATCAAGGCAGTTTCTCATCATCATCCAAGCATTTTATCATCATCATCCAAGCATTTTCTCATCATCAAGGCAGTTTCTCATTATCATCCAAGCATTTTCTCATCATCATCCAAGCATTTTCTCATCATCAAGGCAGTTTCTTATCATCATCCAAGCATTTTCTCATCATCATCCAAGCATTTTCTCATCGCCAAGGCTTTTTCTCAACATCATCCAAGCATTTTTTCATCATCATCAAGGCATTTTCTCATTATCATCAAGGCATTTTCCATCATCATCAAAGCATTTTTCCATCATCATCAAGGCATTTTCTCATTATCATCAAGGCATTTTCCATCATCATCAAAGCATTTTTCCATCATCATCAAGGCATTTTCTCATTATCATCAAGGCATTTTTCATCATCATCCAAGCATTTTCTCATTATCAAAGCATTTTCTCATTATCATCCAAGCATTTTGCATTAACAAGGCATTTTCTCATCATCATCAAGGCATTTTATCATCATCATCCAAGCATTTTCCATCATCATCCAAGCATTTTCTCATCATCATCAAAGCATTTTCCATTATCATCAAAGTATTTTCCATCATCATCAAAGCATTTTCCATCATCAAATCATTTTCTCATCATCATCAAAACATTTTCCATAATCATCAAAGTATTTTCTCATCATCATCAAGGCATTTTCTCATTATCATCAAGGTATATATATAAATATATATATATATATATATCATTTCAAAATACTCGATTCCACATATTTTTCATAACATATCTGTCTTTGAAGGTAACACTGTAAGACAGAATAATGAATCAGAAGGACAAAAGTGTGAAATACAAGTTGCCATGGTGTTTGTTTGTTTGTTTGATGAGGTCTTAACGGCACCACGACAACGAAGGTCAAATTGTGCCTGAGAGGTCAGATCATTTTAGAGGTAGTAAGGAAAGAGACCAGGGGAAGAATGAGAGAAATTCAAGAACAAAAGCCAGAAAGCTGTGATCGAGAGAGGAGGTGCATGGGTAAAACTAAAAACAGAGTAGAGAGGGGGTGGAAGAGGAGGATTAAATATGGTTGTAGAGGGATGCATGCTGAAGGAAGGAGACTATTTTATCTGAGGATTTTTTTGGAAGAACTCAGCAATTGAGTTGTGGGGAGCGAGAGAAGCTCTGGGAAGGTTGTACAGGGGCAAGCAAGGAGAACGTGTTGGATTGTAAGGATGCAGTGGCAATTGTTACAGAGGGGTTGGGGGAACCAATAAGGAGGTGGGAGTGAGTGAGGTGGGTGTGACCAATTCTAAGACGGGTAATATGAGCGTTGTCGTCGAGAAAGGTTGTTGATGGTGGATTTGATCGGGATTGTGGGCTGGATAACATGGAGTTTGTTATCAATTTGGAAGTTCCATAAGGTTTGCCAGCGGTCACGAACAAGAGAAGCGATAAGCGGTTTGATGTCAGAGAGGGTTTTGGGAAAAGGGGAAGGGAGGAGGTTAAGGGCAAGCTTAGCGGCTGTATCAGCCCTGTCATTGAATAGAAATGCTAATTGGCATAAGAACTTAACCATGTAGTTGAGCAAGTAGCTAGAACTGTGGTAAATTCATTTATTTTTCCCTTGCCTTTTTATCTCATCACCCACGTACACATATATGTGGGGATGAGATATTGTAGTCACTTTGCTGTATAGGCAAATAACTGCCTGTACCTCCTACAAAGTATATGACCATCCCTTGATATTAGAGAGGCTGGTGGGGTCTACCAGGGGTCTCATATGATGACCCCAAATTAGGGGTCATATGTTTTTGGAACGGGACAAAAGTTGGTGATTTTTGCAATTGTCCATGGGTTTGTGTGTGCGCATGTGTGCGTATGCAACAATTATTTTTGTCGCTTGTAACTCAAAACTGTAATACACACATGAACCAAAATTGGTGGACAGGTACCCCTGTCCCAGAACTTGGGATACAAAAGTCAAAGTTAACAGGTCAAATGGGACAAGTTTTGGGTGATGACTGTATCTTTTAAAAGAATTACTTGGTTATTTTTACAAATTGCATTGGTGGGTAAAGGATTAAGCTTGTAATAAAATAGGACAAAATTTGGCACCATTTTAAACTCACAAAGTACAAGACCTATACCAAGCCTATGTTGTATCATCAATTTCCTACATATTCATCTTTACAAATGATAGGAAAGGAAACAGTAGAGACAGAACTAAAAATATGACAGATTTTATATTTGATAGCTTTGAAAACTTTGTATTAGGAAGACTGATGTATGACATCTGTTAACAGATTTCCCATCCCAACCTACTGTATATCCCATATACCACACCACTGCTCCATCCTACATCATAACATGCCATACCATCCACCATCCAAAAACGTTATGATCAACCTAACATGTAATCAAACTCAAGACAAATTTCTTTCAAGGATCAGTTTAACCACCGCGCTAATCCTTTAATGCAAAATGTAATACAATTTTGAAGAAAAACGGACTAAAACTGTTTCTACGCCTTCTCCATGTTGTATACCCACATCACATCCATGCATCATATTATCTTGCAATCTGACATTAAATCATCAAGTTCTGAAATTTATTTTTACAGAGGAAAAACAAACCAGACTTGACGTCACATTGAAGGTGAGAGAAGGCATATCAGCATAAGTTAATATAAATACTGTAGAACATGCAACAGCATCGATCATAAAGGGAGGTATGCAGTTCAGCTGCACATGAATATACAAACCATCAGATGAATGTGACAATGACAGTATCTTGAAACATTAAGTGGTCTCACATTGATTAATTATCCATTAAATAAACAGCAATTCATCAGAGTTGGAATTAATTATTCAATTTCCCACGGTTCTGAATAAAGATGTCCAAAATCTTCCAACAAAAACTCATGACAGAAATAATATTACTGTACTGTAGTAAATACATCTTTATATGCACAAACTTAACCATACCTCTTTTACAATTTAATGTACAATTCACCACACAATTATGTGGGTGGCCATTCTTAAACCAATGAACCAGAAATATTGTGGCCAAACCCTAAAGTTTTGACCACATACTGTATATACTCTTGTTTACTCAAGAATTCCCCCCCCCACCCCACCCCCCTCCCCCTCCTCCCAAATAAAAACTGGATCTTTCTATGAATTCCCATCGAAACCATGGAATTTTTTACAGATCTGTGATTCCTTTTGCTAATTTTCATACTATAATTTTTTCTGCAATTTTTATTAAGAGCTGCATAGTTTCTTATCACAAGAGATAGGGGTGGGCAAAAGCTTGTGAAACAGAAATTCGAAAATATTTCAAATAAATGAGATTTTAACTGAATATTTGCGGCAAATCTGATTCTTTTATGGTTCCCTTTCTTAGATCTTAAATTCTAAAGAAAAGGTTACGTCCCATAAATACATTCAGAAAGGAATGCCGCCATGCTGATAACATCATTTCCGGTTTTCAATTTTCCTAACTGATTGCAAGAAATTAGTGATGTTTATCGATAACTCTTAGACATATATGTTCTGTCGGGTCGAATGTGTGATCAATAACATCGCAGATATCTCGCAATCATTAAGGAAAATTAAAAATGGAATGTGGCGTTGACAGATTTGCAGAGTTTACTTCTTGATTTATTCATGGGACAATACCTTTCCTTTAAAAGTGAAGCAGTTTTTCAAAATGAATAATTATTACATACAGTAGATATCGCAATATCGGGATGTGTTTGTCCACGATAATCGATATCTAATTTAACCATACCATGACAGAACTCACTAATGTTTACATTGGGTGTATATCCATGTACATTTTATATGCATTAAATTTGAAATGCATATATTGTATGTTCAAAACACATCAAATTTACTTTAATTTGCAAAGTAATTGATCTGAAGCATGATGTAGAGTCATCAACATCCACTTTCACCCAACATCAAAAACAATATCCCAGAAAAAGAATACAAGAAAATAGTTACTAAAAGAAATATTCCCATGTTTTTAGTAACTTTTCATAAGAAAGAAATTTTTAGAAACAATGTAGTACAAAAATCATGTTGGTATGTTATTCGTACCAGAAAACATTCAAAATAATTTAAAGGTTCACAAAAAATGCCAATAAATGAATAGGAAAAGGCTCAGTATGACATCACAGCAACACATTCTCCCACAAAGTCTATGTATTTTATTCAAATCTATCAACCTTTTTTATTAGCAAAACCTGCTAGAAAAATAAATTGATGAAAAATAAATTGATGAAAGTCAGATCACTGTATTCTGGAACTACAAAAGTTGTATTTTTGATAAAAAAACTGTACTCTTTAAACAAAATGCAAAACAAAGGTTTACTGTGGCTGAAAAAAAATTACCACTGTACTTTCAGTTTCTCTTATTGTACAAATCCCAAAATCAATCCTTCAAGAAGACATGAACGGCAACCGAACATAAAAGTATGAGTAAAAAAATTTTTTTAAACGTATTTTTGTTGTACAACCTATAACATTTTCTTTCTAGTTGGCAGGTCTGAATATAACTTCAATTACTTTTGATAAATTCTTTCTAATCATACAAAACAACCAATTAATGTTCAAAGAAATACATAAACAATTGCAATAGAATTGTCTTTATGACATCATCAAACACGAATTCATCATTATAAACAGCTTCTATTTTCAAAATGGATTTCTATTGACAAAATAAATAGGAATAAAGCCTTCACATTACCATTTTACTCCTTTTTGTATTTAAAAAACTCTGTACCAGAAGAGCTAACAAAACTCTTGCTTGCTATTCTGGTACAGAGTTTGTTAACTACCAAAAAAGAGAGTATAATGTTGACAATAAAATCAATTTTGAAAATAGAAGCTGTTTATACTGTACAAAAACTTTAAAATGCAATTGGGAGATCTTTAAAAATCCATATCTCCTGAACGGAATATGATATCAACCTGATTTTTGTACCAAATTGGCTCTAAAAGGATACTCTTTCAAATACAAATTATACAAAACCCATGGGAATATTCCTTTAAATGGTTGAGTCAAGAGCATGCAAGTACCTTTCTTTGAATAGTGCAAAGCAGAGAGTTTAAAACATATGAAGTGCAATTTATTGCTCATACTGCTGCTGGCAAATAACTTAATTTCATTCCACTTTACACCATTTTTTTGTTGTTAAATATACATACAAATTCTATTTACAAAATAATCATTAACCTTGCACAGTTTTGCCCCAACGTGAAACCAAACGATTTCCAAAACCAAAACCGGTTATAACTGGAAAACCGGTTTTACACCCATAATGTAAACAAGTTTCCAACATAAAGTGCATTACAGTAACTATAACTGTGGTGTACTGCACTGTTATAAGATAGCTGCTAACGATGTTTGTATCACAATATTTTCTGTAAATAATGTTAAAAATGATAACGGAGGCATTGATACATAAAATGTATTAATAAACTTAAATGTTGTTTGCATGTAAAGTGATTTTATATCCCTCATTTGCCTCAAATGATGCTGTTTTACCAATTTGTCAGTCTACGTCCAAAAGACATCAAACAGGTCCCTATGTCCCAAGGCAGTCACGTAAACAAAAAAAAAAGTTTGTGAAAAATGCTGTGTCGACAGGCCATCTATATGCCCTTATTTGCTCACGATTTCTAATTCATACTTATGATTCCAATTTTCTTTCATACAAAAATAAAATAAATATGTTAACGCTTGGGCAATATATCGATATTATTCAATATTGACCCATGTCAATATTGAGTTCAAGGGTCATATCGAAATATCATTATGATGTTTTTCACCGTTATTGTACTATCCATGAAATGAAGTTAACATGACAGCCAAACATAAACCTTTCCTCACTAAACAGCCACAAAAAGTTTGTAATTTGTACTAATATCAAAGTTGCAGGCAGTCAGTAATGTTAAGTGTTGATTAAGTCATCAATATTTCAATAAATATTACCTACAATTATTTTTCCACAGGCAGAAAATGCTTAATTCCGGACAAACAGTACTGTACTCTGTATGTACAGGCCACTATGGACATTGTGCAATAACGGAAGTTAACATTCATGATTTGTGATGGTTGAGCAATTGCAATCAATGAGATTTTAAATCCTTATTGTTTGTTTGTTTGTTTGATGAGATTTTAACGGCACCACAACAGCAAGGGTCAAATTGTGCCTGAGAGGTTAAATAATTCTAGAGGAAGGAAGGAGAGTAAACAGGGGGAGATTGAAAGAAACACGAGAACTAGAAGCCAGAAAGCTGGAATCGAGAGAGGAGGTGTATGGGTCAAAAAATAATGTAGAGAGAGAAGGGGTGGGGAAGGAGGACTAAATATGGTTGTAGAGGATAGTATGATGAAGGAAGGAGATCATTTGATACGGAGGTATTTTTTGGAAGAGCTCGGCTGCCGAGGTGTGGGCAGCAAGGGAAGCTCTGGGAAGGTTGTACAGGGGGCAAGCAAGGAGAATGTGATAGATAGTGAGGGTGCAATGGCAATTGTTGCAGAGGGCTGGGGGAGAGTCAGTAAGGAGGTAAAAGTGAGTGAGGTGGGTGTGACCTATTCTAAGGTGGGTAATGTGGACATTGCCGACACGGGATAGGTTGTGAATAGTGGGTTTGATCGGAATGGTGGGCTGGATGACGTGGAGTTTGTTACCAATTTGGGAGTCCCATGAGGTCTGCCAGCGGCCACGAACAAGGGAAGAGATAAGCAGTTTGATGTCAGAAAGGGTTTTGGGAAAAGAGGTAGGGGGAAGGATGAGGGCAAGCTTAGCAGCTGTGTCAGCCCTGTCATTGCCAGGAATGCCAACATGGCTGGCTGGGTATCCAAAAAAAAAGAATATGTTTCCTATGGAGGGGAGACGAGAGGAGTTTACGGAGGATGTAGTGAGATGTGGGGTTATCTTATTTAACATTGAGTAAGGAAGTAAGGACAGCCTTGGAGTCAGAGAAGATGGCAAAGTGGCTGAGCGGAGAGTATTAAATAAAGTTGGGGGCAAGGAGGATGGCTTTGGCTTGACCGAGAAGATGGATGAATAATCGGAAAGCCTGCTACTGAGGGTGATGTCTTAGATGACGGCAGCAGCAGCTGTCTTGTCACCTTCCTTGGAGCCATCAGTATACATGGAGGTATAGTTTGAGAGTTGGTCTTTGATTTGGTTGTGAAGGTTGATGAAGAGGTTAGGGTGGGTTTGGGTTTTGTGATGAGTGGAGAGGTCCAGGTGGATGGTAGGGAGAGGGGTGGCCCAGGGAGGAAAAGTGGGCTAGGAGAAAGTGCTAAGAGTGGTGGGATTGATGCCGAGATAGAGAGGGTCTGATTTGATGCGTAAGCTGAAGAGAGGGGATAGGGTTCTAGTCCTATCAAAGAGGGTGGAGAAATTGGGGTATCTAATGAGGTTGTAAACAGGATTCTGGATGTTGGTGAGGGCTCTAAAAGCATAGGAGAGGCTAAGCTTTCTACACCTTTGCAGGAAGGGGTTCGTTAGCTTCAACATGAAGGCTGGTTATTGGGGAGGTCCTGTAGGCACCCAGACAAAACCAGAGGGCTTTATTTTGGATGGTGTTGATGTGATTGAGGTAAGAATTGTGAGTGACACAGTAGACTATACTGCCGTAGTCAAGCTTGGCACGAATGGTGAGCCTGAAGATTTTGAGGAGAGCTTGCTGGTTCGCACCCCAAGTGGTGTTGGAGAGGAGGCGGAGAATGTTGAGGGAGCTGTTGCATTTCTGTTTCAGGTTGGTGATGTGTTGTTTGTAGGAGAGCTTGTGGTCTAGGGTTAAACCCAGGAACTTAGTGTGGTCAACTTTAGGGATGTGATTGACAATGAGCACGAGGTTCGGGTTGGGGTGGAGGTTGTTGAAATGACAGAAGTGCATGCAGACTGTCTTGTCTTTGGAGAATTTAAAAGCGTTGTTGTTGCACCAGGCTTGCAGCCGATTGAGGTTGAGTTGAAGCCTATTTTCAACAAGAGGAAAGCTTGGGGGAGGAGTAGAAGATGGTGAGGTCGTCCACGTAGAGGGCATGTTTGATGTTGGGGCCATGGCTGTCCACTATGTCGTTAATGCTCAAATTGAAGAGAGTGGAAAAGAAGATGCTGCCTTGTGGGATGCCCTCTTCTTGGGGATAGGGGTTGGAGATGGTGTGGCCAATACGAACTTGGAACTGCCTGGGTTAAAGGAAGTTTTGAATAAAGGTGGGGAGGTGGCCTCTGAGGCCGATAGTGTGAAGTTTGCGGATAATGCCGTATTTCCATGTAGTATCAAAAGCTTTCTCGAGGTCGAAAAAGATGGCAATGAGGTGTTCCTTTTTTGCGAAGGATTCCCGGATAGCAGTGTCGAGTGTAATTAACTGGTCCAGGATATTGTGACGTTCCCGGAAGCCGCTTTGGTGAGAGGAGAAGATTCTATTGGTCTCAAGGAACCAGTTTAGTCTCTGATTAATGATCCTTTCAATAATTTTACAAAGACAGCAGGTGAGGGCGATGGGGCGGTAGCTGGAGGGGTCGGTACTGCTCTTTTGCAGTTTGGCAACGGGGGTGACGATAGCTGTCCTCCAGATAGGGGGAAAGGAGTGTGAGGACTAGATGTGGTTAAGGATGGTGAGTAGGGTAGTGGTGACCTTGTCGGGGAGGTGTTTCAGGAATTGGTAGGGAATGTTATCTGGGCCCTTGGAGGTGCAGCCAGCATCATGGATGGCCTGATTTAATTCAGAAAGGGTGAGAGGGGTGTTATAGCTCTCGGTGTTGTCGGAGGGAAAGGTGATACTCTGGGTTTCATCGTGAGCTTTTTTGGCTTTAAAAGCATTGGGGTAGTTGGCCGAGGACAAGATGTTGCTAAAATAGGCAGCGAGGTGGTTAACGATGTCTTTTTTGTGGTGAGAAGGTTACCATTCCAGGAGAGATGGGAGATGGGAGACTTGCTCACCCTGCCGTGGAAGCTGTTAACCATTCTCCAAATTTTCTTAGTGGGGGTGTTGGTGGTGAGAGAAGAGATGAAGTTGTTCCAGGTGTTGGTTTTATTGTCCTTGATAGTGCGCCTGGCTTTGGCTTGGCTGATGCGAAAGAGGTTGAGGTCGTGGGTGGTTGGGTTAGTTTTTTCCTGTTCTTGATGGCAATTTTGCAGTCATCACTGAACCAGGGGTTGGGGGTACTTAGGAATTTAAAGGTCTTAGGAATGGAGCAAGTGGCGATGTTGATAAGGATGTTACTGAAGTTTGACATGGGATCCTCACCCTTGAGGAGATGGAGAAGAGGTGAGTTGCAGTGTGTTTTGAAAAGGGGCCAGTCGGCCTTCTTGAGGTTCCAATTAAGGGGTGTGATCTGTGGGGATTAAAGGTTGCAGTGAATAAGAATAGGTTAATGGTCATTACCACAGAGATCAGCAGTGACTTTTCAGGTAAAATCAAGGAGGTTGGGGGGAACACATAGACAGGTCAATACAGGTGAGGAAGCCTGTGCCAGGGTGCAGGTAGGTCGGGGAGTTAGTGTTAAGCAAGGAGAGGCTGTGCTGTCGAAGAGAGTTTTCGACAAGCTTGCCTCTGGGGGTGGTGGTATTGGAGCCCCACAGGAAGTTGTGGGCGTTGAAGTCACCAAGAAGGATGAAAGGGGAGGGGAGCTGAGAGTTGAGGTTGTTAAGGCTGGTTGGCTGAACGTTGGTGTTGGGGGGAGACAGATATTGCAAAGAAGGAAGGTTTTGTGGAGGGAAATAGACATACAGATGGCATTCTCTAACGAGAATGGAGACGCCCCCACAGGCCCTGTCCCCATCCACTTGATAGTTATGATAGCACGCAAAGTTATTGAGGAAATAATGGTCAGTGGTTTTTAAGAAGATTTCTTGTAGGCAGATGACGACCAGTTAAAGGTTGTGGCCAGTAGGTCAATTGCTTCCGAATTGGCCTTAAGAAACTTTACTTTGTCTAAGGATCTATTTTAGGAGAAAGACAAACATTCCTCAGTGGCAAATTTGATTATTAATACTTTACTTTTATTAATTGAAAGTTGCATGATATAATATTAAGTTACATGTACAGTATATTTACACAACCAATGTGAAGGTATGGGAACAATTAGAAAGAAAGTCAATAGGACAATTGTCTTTCCTGTCGTCAAAAATGTGTATTTATTTTCTTCCAGTTTGGTGCTGGGTATTCCTTCAAATAAATAAGGAACTTACAAAGGAAAAGGAAGTAAGACACCTTAACCTTTTGACTTCTCTCAGCAAGTATTCCCATGCATGACAACTAACCATCCAAACAACTTTCTCAATCACAAACAATACATTACATAGTTACATGTACTTTTATGAGCACTTATAGAGCTGATACTGATGAACACACATTACCATGCAATGCATATAGTGAAAGTTATGTACAGTATACCAGATACAGGTAGCACAGAACTAATTATTTGCCCCATTGAAGCCTATGATAAAAGAGTCAAGTTCAGGAACCTTTTCGAAGCAGAATATGAAAGATTTTGAATATTCCATGATGTTTTCCAAAAAGTGCTACAGTGTTTAAAATATTTTGGATGGGTACTTTCGATAGGGGACTGAAGGGAAGAGGTGTTATACACCCTCATCAACTGGTGTATGGGTCCATGGTAAAATAGTTCCCCATGAAACTTTTTCTGAAACAGATCTTCTCCAGCATACAGTGCTTATTTATTTAAATACAAACATGCAACTCTAATAACAACAGAATGCTTTTAAAAAAATTCTCTACCCAGCTTCTTTGTAATTACACTCAAAATAAAAATCCTCTACCCAGCTTCTATGTAATTACACTCAAAATAAAAATCCTCTACCCAGCTTCTTTGTAATTACATTCAAAATGAAAATCCTCTACCCAGCTTCTTTGTAATTACACTTAAAATAAACCACCATTCTTTCTCAGGGAAGGGAGTAATGAATTCAGTGACACAACTCATAAAACTGCTACATATACAGTACAAAGAAAGCATCCGATTTACTTCCATACAACAAATGTGCCAGCTATACATTATAAACCTATTTCAAATTTTTAATTTCAACTGCTGTATCCCGATTCCCATCCATTACAAGGATGGTTTACCATCACAAACTTTCTGGACTATCACAAACTTTCTGGATCATCAGAAGAAGTGAAAGCTTAACAATATATACAGTAGTACAGGCCACCATACATTATAGAAGGCATTATCAATCATTAACAAAGGGTAATTTATTTTCTTCAAAATAAACCATCACTGCTACAAAAGACAGTACCTGATTTACTTCCATACCAAATGTGTCTATGTAGCCAGCTATACATTAAACACATTTCAAAGTTTTAATCTCAACTGCTGTATGCATTTCCATCATTTTCATCAATCTTTCACATTTACAAAAATGGCAAACTTTCAGGATCATTAAGTTCAGAGGATGGGAAAGCCTAACAATATATAGTACAGGCCACCATACATTATATAAGGCATTGTCAATCATTTACAAAGAAAATCCTATATTCCTCAAACCAATCAATTTGGAGGTTTTTTTTTTTTTTTAAAGTGCACCACTGGCAATTCCTAAACTCAGAAGAAAAAAGTAGGTGATTTTGGGGGGTCAATTACGAAAATATATTAGTGAGGAATAAACAAGTCAATATGCAGAGTAGAATGATCTATAACCTCTGGATTTGTGAGACGGTGAGTTATTGTCTCCCATTTTACTTTATTTTTAAAACAATTCATAATAACGGATGAACAAATTAATGGCTAACATAAATCATATGGGGCAGGGGAAGAGGTAGAGAGGGGGGCGGAGTAACATAACTTCAAAGTTCTGTTTTTGAAAAAATCAGAAATTATAAAGTACATAACAACTTCTTGGATATAATTTCTTCCAGAACAGACAGGTGCTGATTGATGGGGTGCATGGGATTCCCAGGCCAGGTGCATAGGATGCCCAGGCCAGGTGCATGGGATGCCCAGGCCAGGTGCATGGGATGCCCAGGCCAGGTGCATGGGATGCCCAGGCCAGGTGCATGGGATGCCCAGGCCAGGTGCATGGGATGCCCAGGCCAGGTACATGGATGCCCAGGCCAGGTGCATGGGATGCCCAGGCCAGGTGCATGGGATGCCCAGGCCAGGTGCATGGATGCCCAGGCCAGGTGCATGGGATGCCCAGGCCAGGTGCATGGGATGCCCAGGCCAGGTGCATGGGATGCCCAGGCCAGGTGCATGGGATGCCCAGGCCAGGTGCATGGATGCCCAGGCCAGGTGCATGGGATGCCCAGGCCAGGTGCATGGGATGCCTAGGTCGGGTGCATGGGATGCCCAAGCCAGGTACATGTAATCCCTTTCCAAATGTTGTCCAGAACAATATCAAGACTTGAGTGACCATTCCTAATATTAAGATGCAAAAAATAGGTTTTTTAATTACCGTAAGTCAAATGGAGCCTGTTTGAAATTTAAAACTGTTAACTGTTTTAACAGACATATTAATGTGAGCTCAAATACAGTAGTATTCATTCTAATAATAGCAAGGTGTGTGTAATTTGTAAAGTACAAAATGGTGTGTTATTATAAGGGCAGAAGTTTTTAATCTTTTTAGACTAAGAGCAACAGAAACAATATTAGTCCATGTCTGTTAGTTAATATTGAAAACACAATTGAACATAACAACCAAGAAATGTTTGGGGATTGATTTTATTTTTAAAACATTTTGGAAATTTGTTTTCAGCCATTCCTTTCTTTGTAATAAAACCTTTCTTTGCAGTGGAAGAGAAGGCATAGATAACAGCAGTGGTTTCACAAAATTGACCATTTGCTCGCACAGGATTTTTATCAGATGTGCTCTAATTATCACTTGTTTTTCTTTTTTTTAGTTCAAGAGTCAAGCATGTCCATCTTATATAAAAGAAGACTTTAAAAGAAACAAATCGGAGCAGAAAGCATTTAAAAATTGTATTCCATTAAAGGATTAGTTCATTCAAAATCTTATTGAAAGAAGACTTTAAAAGAAACAAAATGGAGCATTCAAAAATCTTATTCCGTTAAAGATTACTTAAATGGTCAAGCAAGTAATGAAAGAGGACTTTAAAAGAAACAAAATGCAGAAGAAAGCATTCAAGTTTAAAGCTCTGTCTTATCTGTGTAGAAATGACTGGTGTAGTAAGCCTACTATGGAAGGTTGGCGCTCTCATCCGCACGTTCTTAAAGGAATATTCCCATGTTTTTTTCGTAACTTTTCTCAAGAAAGAGAAAAATATTAGAAACAATTTAGTACAAAAATAATGATATGATATGTCATTCAATTTCCATGCGCCATATGTGGCTGCTGCCCTCCTGAGCAGTAGCTAAATAAATTGCTGGTCTGGACGTCTGATCTGCACCATGTTTACGTTTTGATCACATGGTTTATATAATTCTCTGATATGTTAGAGCTTAAACTGAACAAACTTTTGTGATTAATTTTTGTGTAATCAAACTGATTGATTATAATTTGTCCATGCTGGATTTGTTAGGACAGCAAGGTGTAGGCCAGAATTGTGCTGAGAAATCTAACTTTACTATAAATATTGATTTTTGATCAAGTTCATGCTCTCTCTCTGAATTGATGATCAGGATTATCCTCTGTTAAGCTGTCAGAGTACTTTCAGTGTAACATGTTTGGCCAGGGAGAAAAAGCTGTTCTCCATTTGTTCACCATTCTTTATCTGCTTTGTGAGATATTGATTTTTTTAGAAAGGCAGTTCAAAATGCTGATCAGTCACTTATCAGAAGGATATACTCAATGTTTGAATTAAAGTAATTAAGATTCAGTCAAACCAGGAAAAATTTCTTGTGAAGTTTTTAATAAATTGGATGAATTGCAATTAAAACCTATTCAGCATAAAACCAGAAAAGGCAAACGCTCTGGTAATCATGCAAAGGGAACAGAAGAGAGGACCACCCCCAAGAAAGGCAAACGCTCTGGTAAGCATGCAAAGGGAACAGAAGAGAGGACCACCCCCAGAAGAGGCAAACGCTCTAGTAAGCATGCAGAGGGAACAGAAGAGAGGACCACCCCCAGAAGAGGCAAACGCTCTGGTAAACATGCAAAGGGAACAGAAGAGAAGACCACCCCCAGAAGAGACAAACGCTCTGGTAAGCATACAAAGGGAACAGAAGAGAGGACCACCCCCAGAAGAGGCAAACGCTCTAGTAAGCATGCAGAGGGAACAGAAGAGAGGACCACCCCCAGAAGAGGCAAACGCTCTGGTAAACATGCAAAGGGAACAGAAGAGAAGACCACCCCTAGAACAGGCAAACGCTTTGGTAAACATGCAAAGGGAACAGAAAAGAGGACCACCCCCAGAAGAGGCAAACACTCTGGTAAACATGCAAAGGGAAATAGGGAACAGAAGAGAGGACCACCCCCAGAAGAGGCAAATGCTCTGGTAAACATGCAAAGGGAACAGAAGAGAGGACCACCCCCAGAAAGAGGCAAACGCTCTGGTAAACATGCAAAGGGAAATAGGGAACGGAAGAGAGGACCAACCCCCACAAACAGTTTCTAGGAGAAATGACAATTGTTATTAAGCCAGTTCAGACTATAAAATGCACAACTAAGACAATCACTATGGCACATGTGAATGCACAGTCTGTAAAGAACAAGGCTCTTAAACTTGTAGATTATGCAATTCAGAAAATATTGATATTTTTGCTTTCACGGAAACATGGCTGACAGAAAATGATGATACTGTGATGGGTCAATTTAAACAAAATGGTTTTATGTTCTTGAATAAAACCATGCAATGATGGCACAATGGAGGTGGCACACGTTTACTTTTCTGAGAGAACATTACTAAAAGACTAGATAGTGCTGAAAACTTAGGCTCCTTTGAATTCTCAGAGTACAGCATTGAACGAAATATGGGCCGCTGAAGCTAGTAGTAGTTTATCCATATTCAGCACAGAACAATGACACAGTTCATGATTTTATTGTTAACTTTGATGATTTTCTTGAATCATTGGCTGAGACTAATTCCACTCTAGTATTAACTGGGGATTACAGATTCATGTCAACAAGACTGAAAACCCACAGACCACACAGTTTCTGGATGTCATCAATTCTTAGGACTTTTATCAACATGTGGTGTCCCCCACGCACACATCAAGCAATACTCTTTGACTTATTTCTGAGTAGAGTCATTTCGCTTACATATGCTAGTACCCACAACCTTCTGTCAAACCACTATGCTATTATCTGTAAACTTGGAGTGGAAAAACCACGTGTTTTCTGTTGAAAAATAAAGAATAGGAAAATTGAAGATATTTACACAAATGAGTTCCTGCAGCATCTTTTGAATCTGAATAGATTAAGTCGGCAAAAATCCTTCTAGAGGACATGAGTGCCAACCGAGCGTAGCAAAAGTATGAGAAAAAATAATAATAATTCAATTAACAAGCTTACCAAGTTTAGCTTTAAAACAGTTTAGACTTGGTGCATGTACAATGTCCGATGAAAAAGCATTCCAATCTTTTAGTGTTTGAGGAAAGAAGAAGTATTTATAAACATCCTTTTTAGCATAAGGAACTTGAAAATTCAGATCATGTTATTTCTTGTATTAATTCTTGCATTTGGGATCAGGTTATCATTATCAATGGCGACAAGACTATTATTGATTTTATCTAGCATTTTTAGATGGGTGTTCCTTCTTCTTGTTATTAGCAGGGGCCAATCTAATTATGAAGCATGCTAGTGACACTGGATTTATAAGAGTAGTCTGCCATACAGAACCTGGCTGCTCTCCGTTGAATTGATTCAAGCTTATCTACATCGCACTGGTGATGGGGGTCCTAAACTGCTGATGCATACTCAAGTACTGGCCTAACTAGAGCTTCATATGCAATGGTTTTAATGTCAGTGGGACAGTTTGAGAGGTTACGTCTTAATAGGCCAAGTACAGAGTTTGCTTTGTTGGTGATGTTGTATATATGTTTATCCCATCTGAGTTTATTATCAATTTCAAGACCTAGGTATGGGTGGGAGTTGACATGTTTTAGCAGCTGGTTGCACAAGGTATAAACTGGTGATTTATAGCATTTTCTAGGAGATATTGAGAGGATGTAGCATTTAGAGGGGTTGAAATTTATTTGCCATTTATTTGCCAATGTTCAAGTTTATTTATTTATATCATTTTGGAGGATTTGTTGGCCAGAGGGTTTATCATTTGTTCTATACACAAGACAATCATCAGCAAACAGTCTAACCATGCTGTTTATATTATCAGGGATGTCATTGACATATAAAAGGAAGAGTAGAGGACCTAAAACGGTACCTTGTGGTACACCAGATAAAACTTGTTTAGGATTTGAGATTTTGCCATCACAGACAACATGCTGAATGCGGTTGCTGAGGAAGGATGCAAACCAGGCCAGTAGATTTCCATCAATGCCATATGCGATTATTTATAGATTTCCATCAATGCCATATGTGATTATATATAGATTTCCATCAATGCCATTCATGAACAACTTGCTGATGTTGATGCAACCAGTGGTATCGATGACCTGGTGAAGGTCTATAATACTTCATTAAGCTCTACCGTTGATAAATTTGCACCAATGAAAGAACGGAATGTTACAGTAAGACCAACTCTCCCATGATACTCAGACAAACACCCAGAACAGAAATGGTTGCTAAGGAAAACAGAGAGGCAGTACAAGCGAATACCCTCAGAGACAAAATCGCAGAATTACAAACATCTCAGGAACTTGTACGTCTTTGAGCTTAACAAAGCTCGGAGTAATTATTACAATAGTAAAATAGAGTTGGCTGGTAAAAACCAAAAGCAACTTTCATTCCATAGTAAATGGCCTCTTGAACAGAAAAAAATCAAATCCTCTACCAAAACCTGAAAGCAGAAAGTCACTGGCAAAATCATTCAATTCTTTTTTGTTGACAAAATAATCAAAATAGGTGATGAATTAGACAGTACTGCCTCAGTTTCAGTGTATGATGATTGTTCTAGGGAAACACCAGCGCTATCTGCTTTTCAACCTCTGCATGAGTGTGAAATAGCTAAGCTCATCAGAGAGCCAAAAACGAGCAGTGTGTATTAAACCAGCACCAATTACCTTGGTAAAACAATCAGTGGATGTTCTCTTCCTGCTTGTGACAAAGATAATAAACAAACCAATAAGTGAAGGAATCTTCCCTCAAAACTGGAAGACTTTCATTATTATGCCACTTATAAAGAAGGTTTAGAAACAGATTTCAAAAATTACAGGCCTGTAAACAATTGACCATTTCTCTCCAAAATTACATAAAATGCAGTGGTGGCTCAGTTAATCAGTTAGTTACCTTAATCAAAATAATATGTTGCCTGTATACCAGTCAGCATACAGAGCCAACCACAGTACTGTGATGTTGCCTGTATACCAGTCAGCATACAGAGCCAACCACAGTACTGAGACAGCTCTTCTCCGCCTTAAGTCTGACATGCTAATGGCAATGAATAAGCAAATTATATCATTAGTTGTGATGTTAGATCTGAGTGCCGCTTTCGACACGGTAAATTACATCATAATGCTCTCAGTGCTCAAGTCACAGTTTGGCATAAATGACTAAGCACTTTAATGGTTCAAGTCTTACCTTTCAGACCACAAACAAAAAGTCATTAAAAAGACCAATTATCTAATGAAACATCAATCAACTTTTCTTTTCCACAGGAATCAGTCATGCTGTGGACCTATCCTTTTCACTCTCTATGCTGCATCCATTTTTGACATTGTCAAGAAGCATGCGCCAACGACTGCTGGGTATGCGGATGATCATAGATTAATGTTTAGCTATAGATAATTGATGAGATGTCTGAAGCATTAGCTATCAACAAAATGGAAAGGTGTATTGCTGATGTACAAAATTGATTAGGTATAAGTTGAAAATGAATAATGATAGGACCAAAATCATTTTCTTTGGTACCCCTCAACAACTGAAGAAACTAAAGATTGAAACAGTTGTGGTTGGTGGTCTTCCTATAAAGGCTGTTAACTATGTTTGTGACCTGGGAGCATGGCTTGATTGCAATCTGAATATGACATATAAAGGCTGTTAACTGTGTTCCTGACCTGGTAGCACGGCTCGATTGCAATCTGAATATGACATATAAAGGCTGTTAAGTGTGTTCGTGACCTGGGAGCATGGCTTGATTGCAATCTGAATATGACATATAAAGGCTGTTAACTATGTTCGTGATCTGGGAGCATGGCTTGATTGCAATCTGAATATGACATATAAAGGCTGTTAACTGTGTTCCTGACCTGGTAGCACGGCTCGATTGCAATCTGAATATGACATATAAAGGCTGTTAAGTGTGTTCGTGACCTGGGAGCATGGCTTGATTGCAATCTGAATATGACATATAAAGGCTGTTAACTATGTTCGTGATCTGGGAGCATGGCTTGATTGCAATCTGAATATGACATATAAAGGCTGTTAACTTTGTTTGTGACCTGGGAGCATGGCTTGATTGCAATCTGAATATGACATATAAAGGCTGTTAACTATGTTCGTGATCTGGGAGCATGGCTCGATTGCAATCTGAATATGACATATAAAGGCTGTTAACTATGTTCGTGATCTGGGAGCATGGCTTGATTGCAATCTGAATATGACATATAAAGGCTGTTAACTATGTTTGTGACCTGGGAGCATGGCTTGATTGCAATCTGAATATGACATATAAAGGTTGTTAACTATGTTCGTGATCTGGGAGCATGGCTCGATTGCAATCTGAATATGACATATAAAGGCTGTTAAGTGTGTTCGTGACGTGGGAGCATGGCTTGATTGCAATCTGAATATGACATATAAAGGCTGTTAAGTGTGTTCGTGACCTGGGAGCATGGCTTGATTGCAATCTGAATATGACATATAAAGGCTGTTACAATCTGAATATGACATATAAAGGCTGTTAACTATGTTTGTGACCTGGGAGCATGGCTTGATTGCAATCTGAATATGACATATAAAGGCTGTTAACTTTGTTTGTGACCTGGGAGCATGGCTCGATTGCAATCTAAATATGAAATCACAAGTGATTAAGAAATGTAGATCAGTCTTTCACAATCTGTACAACATTAACAGAATCAGGTCCATTAACTGAAGAATCAACTCATTCACTTGTTCATGCACTTGTATATACTCATATTGACTATTGCAACTCCCTTCTTGCTGGTATGCCATCTAACCTCATTCAGCATCTTCAAAAAGTTCAAAATTTTGCCGCAAGGATAGTAAAAAAGACCCACAAATATGATCATGTCACACCTACAGTATCTTATACTCCCTTCATTGGCTCCCTATTAACATGCGTATCCAGTACAAAGTTTTAGTTCAAGTGTTTAACTGCATACATGGTGAAGCCATCCAGTATCTTTGGGAACTTATTGTTTGTAAAAGACTTACACAGAACCTCTGCAATTATTCTTCATTCTGGCTCAATGTTCCAACCATAAAACACACAACACTTAGGAGGAGGGCATTTGCATGGTAAGGCCTCTTTGGTGGATTCAACTTCCTAGTAATATACGCAATATTGATAATCACATAAAAATTTCTAAGAGCGCTGAAAACCCATATCTAAGTTATATTTTAAGTGTTGATTTCTTTGGCTGAGAATTAAGTGTATCTTTTATTCATGTTATTCTAGTTTCTTATTTTTTGTAAAGCGTTTTTGAATATACATATACTAAAAAAGCTATATAAATTAATTATATTATAATTACACTATAATCTTACCAGGAGATATTCAAATTTTAAGGTCTACAAAAAAAAGCCAATAAACGAATAGGAAAAGGCTCAGTATGACATCACAGCAACACATTCTCCCACAAAGTTGATGTATTTCATTAAAATCTATCATCCTTTTTTATTAGTAAAACCTGCTAGAAAATTAATTAATAAAAGTTAGGTATTTATATACATTGCCAAATATACCCTACTTCAATAACATTTAAAAAATTGTTTCTTATTATACAGAAACAACCAACTAATGTTCGAGAAATACATAAATATTTGCAATGGAATTGCTTCTATGACATCATCAAACACGAATTCATCATACTATACAAACACTTTAAAATGTAATTGGGATTTTTTTTTTTTTAAATCCATATCTCCTGAACAGATTATGAATGCTATCAACCTGATTTTTGTACCAAATTGACTCTAAAATTTTGTTCTTTAAAATAAAATTGTAAAAAAAACCCATGGAAATATTCTTTTAAAGAATTAGTTCTGTGGTCAAGCAAGTCCATCTTATATGAAAGAGGACTTTCAAAGAAACAAAATGGTGAAAAAAGCATTCAAGTTTAAAGCTCTGTCTTATCTGTGTAGAAATGACTGGTGTAGTAAGCCTACTATGGTGCTCTCAGCCTCACATTCTTAACAATTGTCAATGTATTCTAAAGAAAAAAATTCAAGCTTTTTTTTCCTATTTAATTTATTTTTCCTCAAACTTTTTTCAGGTGGTAAATTATGATTACCATTACAAGATTCTGTTTTACTACTTTCCTGACAAATCCTAATGGTTTTCAAGCCACAAAATCACAGGACAAACTATGATAAAGTACATCAAGACTTTGAGGAACCTGAGGCTATGACCTCACAACTAATCTGATTTCAGTCGTTTCTAATATCTCCTTAATGGAATATGATTTTTGACTGCTTTCTTCACTAATTTCTGTCTTTTTAAGTCCTCTTTCATATAAGATGGATTTGCTTGACCTCTGAACTAATCCTTTAAATTGCTCGCCAGGCTCTTCGGGCACCGCTATCTTCTTTTCCTGGATCCACCCCTAGGCCTGTAGGACCATCATAAATGCTAAGTGCAATGGTGGGCCAAGTTGCTTTCACCTTAATTTGTAAAACCTGGGTGGATATACAATTTGATTGCATGTGATAATTTTGTATAGGGCTGTCACAGTACGGGTAAATCAAATATGGAAAAATATATTGCGATATATCACCATATCTATGCTGTGATTATTAATATCAGCATGCATCTAGCAAACCTCTAGTTTTCCCTCAAATTCAAGAGCTAAGGAAAGGAGGCACAAAAGAATCAGATATGCTGCAAATATTCTGTTAAAATCTCAGAATTTGACATATTTCTGAATTTCCGTTTCACAAGATCTTGTTTAAACAATATGCAGTTTACAATGTGAAAATGACATATCACAATATGTTAGTCAGAGTATCTTTGACATCATGGAAAACAATATCACTATCATCAATATATCGTGCTTTGATAGCCCTAATTTTGTACACATAACTTTTGCATGGTTTATAACTGTGATTTTTAATAGGCGGTCCGTGGGCCAAATCTGGCCCACCAGACAATCCAATATGGCCCGCGAACAATAGCCCTTATATAATGCAATACAGTGCATTGCATATAAGATCAATCCGAATGAGATCGGTAAAAATTGCAAAATACTCCTTTATTTTAGTTTTTTCCTAGGCCTGTAGGCAGATCAGCTCGCTAAAACATCGCTGCTCATCATATAAAATTTTATCTCTAGTTCCGCTCTAAATTGGGCTCACTGCTTGTCAAAGAAAGGTGAATAAGAAAAGCGCCGACATCTAACATACATTCTTCTAATCACGCACGCTCTCAACATTTTTGTATTTAGGGATTGTTTTGACGGATTTTGTTTATAACATGATGCTGGTTTCGCACCGCGATTGGCCCACAGCCTGAAGCTGTTGTAAAATGATGGCCCTTTAAAAAATCTAATTAAGAACCCTTGGTTTATAAGATAAAGGTACACTTGGTCAAAAAGTTATGGCAGGTGCTGCATGCTTTTACAAGAATTTGAACAACAGGTCTCAAGTTGAATGTTGGTGTTGTTGAAAAATCATTTAACCTTTCACAGGATTGGAATTAATTATTTAATTTCCCACGGTTCTGAATAAAAATGTCCAAAATCTTTCAACAAAAAATCATGACAGAAAAAATATCACTGTACTATAGTAAATACATCTTTATATGCTCAAACTTTACCACACCTCTTTCACAATTTAATGTACTATTCATCACACAATTATATGGGGGAAGGGGGTGTTCAAAGAACCAGCAGAACCAGTTTTACCACATATACTGTTGTTTAACTCAAGAAATATACCCCACCCAAAAAATTCTTCCTATGAATTTCCATTCAGAGATTTTTTCCAAATCTGCAATTCATTTTGCTCGTTTTTATACTATCATGATTTAATTTCTGCAATTTTTTTAATAAAAGCTGCAGTTTCTCATCGCAAGAAATGAAGAGGGGAAGGGGGATCTGCAATTCATTTTGCTCGTTTTCATACTATCATGATTTAATTTCTGCAATTTTTTTTATAAAAGCTGCAGTTTCTTATCGCAAGAGATGAAAAGGAGGGGGGTGGGGGGAATCAGGGCAGAAAGATTATTAATGTACTTATTATTGAACAATTACATAGGAGACGCTTTTAGAGCACATATTTACCACACAAACTGTTGTTTACTCAAGATATTGTTCTTTTCTTTCTACGAATTCCAGATTTTTCCTTGGTAATAACCTCCAGAACCATACATTTTTCCAGCACCAACCTTTCACGACAAATGATTACACTTGATTTGAGCATTCATTTAAAAGGTAATAAGTACTACCACAGTGTGCAACAATAGGGATTAAGAATATATTCTAGGCCTTCTGCCCACACATTTCTTCAAGCAACACATAGTCCAGAAGTCCTGAAATCATTCATTCTACACAGGCTTCACACCTGATTATTTTTGACAAATGGAGCAAAGTGCAAGATCTTTAAAATCACCTAGAAAACAACTTATTCATTGGGCATTGAATACTGTCTGTGACGTCAACTGCCGAAGAACAAATCATTTTGTCCACATAATTTCTTTTTGGTAAGGTGTTATACAAATAAAGTAGACACGACCATCTGGTAAAACTGTCTGCCAAGGGATGATGTTTTCTGGCTGCATCAGAAATGACTTACTAATCCCTGATTTGGAGCTTAATCAACTTTTTCACCCTTAAAGGAACACTTTTCCATATAAGACTTCAAAAGCCAGTATATAACATAAATAAAAGTAACAATTGTTCATAATATCTTCAGTTAGTCACCAGAAATGTCAACGATTAGCAATTAATCGCAAATCGCTTAAAACTTTTCAAAAATATTTAGTAAAACTTTTGAACAATTAATCACGAAAATATTATGGGTGGCCTAGTGTACAGTAACAATTAGCACGACTGAAAAAGATCGTAAAATACTCAAAAAATCATTTAAAAGATTTGAGCTGTAAACTGAAAACAAACCCCTTTATGCTTAAAATGCATGAAAATAGAGTAAATTGTAATTCCATGATCTTATTTTGTAGTGATATTAACAATTTGTCTCCAGTCAGTTTTCTTGAAAAGTATCGCGATACTACGATATATCACAATATTTTTTCCAGAATAATCGTAATAGAGCCATGTCGTGATATAATATATATATATATATATATATATATATATATATATATATATATATATATATATATATATATATATATATATATATATATATATATATATATATATATATATATATTATACATATATGTATATATATACACACACAAATAAAATTCATAAGACTGATGCAAGCGAAAAATTATTTTGCTGAAGTTAGAAAATTCTAAATAGATTATAAAGACAATTAATACATTAAGATTCTAATCTGTATTGAGTGTATGACATCACGTTTTTGGAAGGTGTATGCAGGGTTCGCGTTAAAAAAAAATATTCCCATGGATTTTCATTGTTTCATATATGATAAAAAAACTTGTGGAAACAAAGTGGTGAAAAAAACTATGTTAATATCTTATTCCATCTAGAAGTTATAACAATTTAAAGAGTAGAAATATGTTTTTAAAAACAACTTGTACAGTATATATGACCTTCATCTTGGTGATGTCATCAAGGCAATTCCAGCACAGTTCTTATGTATTTCATATAAATTTAATCACACTTTTTTACATTATCGAACAGCTTTTTTGGTTCATTATAGAGATAGGGTGGAATATATCATTTACAAGAAAACATTTTTTTTTTTTTTTTTGTACATTACAATAAGAAAAAAATCCAAAGCATTTTTAAAGAAATACAAAAGACATTTTGTTGAAATCATCTCTATGACATCACAGATGTTGATAATCAGTCATCTTTGTCCAAATTCAAAAATACTTTAAAATTTTGTAACTTCTAAACGGAATAAGATATTAACATAGTTTTTTCACCACTTTTGTTTCTAAATTTTTCTCTACCATATATGAAAAAATAAAAATCCATGGGAATATTCCTTTAACGAGAAATTTGTTGTATATTACGCTATGGCTCAAATTTCTTTCGTAAGATTTAGATATAAGCATGTGAAATTTGACACCAGAGTTTTTCATTAACTTAAATAGAAATCATGAAGATCTTACCTCTCTTGATGCGATTAAAAGTTTTTTTTGACACAAAAATGATTTTGAATTACTCATTTATAAAAGAAAAATGACACAATTAAGTTTTGATATTGTTTTGAATGGAGGCTGTCAATTGTCAACGATATTATTAGCTAGGATTCTACTTTCCTCCTTTATTGTGTGAATCGTGTATCTGTGAAGTGATCACAATCTGCAAGTCAAGTTACTATACTGTAAAGAAGTAGGCGTGTTCGAAATCTCAATAGTATAACATCGTTGACAATTGGTCAAAGAAAACCTCATGAGAGTTTGGATACAATAAACAAAAATATTTTTCTATTTGATTTTGGATTGTTAACCCAAATTTCATGATTCAACAATCATCATTATACAAGGATTGGGTATGAACTTTTTCTTAATATTTTTTATGATAATAATAGTCCGACTTTTTGTTTTTGGTATTTTATGCACAATTTTCAATCATTTTAGCAAGGCAGGCCTACACAAGTGTGTGTGTTAACAATACTTGCAAGCTTCGCTAGCGCGCAGTGCAATGTACATTATGCAAAGACCTGTACATACGACGGCAAATTTACAAAATACACCGAAAATCAAGGGCTTGTCGTAATCAAATACGCCAGACATAAAATTATAATGCAACCTCTGGGTGTATGAACAAAATGGCCGCTCCCATCTAAGATTATTTATTGACAAAATTAATCTTTTAATAAATTTAAAATATATCCTAAATTGTTTTGCATGATGTGAATTTTCTGGAGATGACTTATAATTATCATTTCTATTAAAGATGCACCGGAACCAGCATTCAGAGTTCCGGCCGGAACCGGAACTTAGGAAAATCTGAAGTTTCAGCCGGATGTTCTGGCCGGAACTTCTCTAATTTATATCATTTTTTTTTTTTTTAAAGCTAGACTTTAGGTCTGTCTCCTGTAAGGTTTATGCCACAATATTTTGGGTTTCATTGCTCTAAAACCGCCCCCTCTCCCTCTCCCCACGTAATTGTGCAATGAATAGTACATTAAATTGCAAAAAAAGGAACATGTGCGGTAAAGTGTGAGCACACAAAGACATATTTGCTACATTAATATTATTTCTGTCATGTTTTTTGATGGGAGGAATTTTGACACAGAACTGTGGAAAATTTTATACTTAATTCCACCTCTGCTGTATTACATTATATTTCTTGGAGAATTTCCTGTTGTGCAGTAGACAAAAGTTTACACATTATTAAGGAATATTCTCCTGAATTTTCGGTTTCATATATATGATAAACTATGAAAGCAACAATTTGGGTGGAAAAATGATGTTGATATCTTTTGCCGTTTAGGACTTACTGCATTTCAAATATTGCTGGAATGTGTTAAAATTGATCTCAGTGTACAGTGTGATGTCATCAAGACAAATCCAAGACAATTTGGAACAATTTCAGTGTACAGTGTGATGTCATAAAGACAAATCCAAGACAATTTGGAAAGTGCTAAAATTGATCTCAGTGTACAGTGTGATGTCATCAAGACAAATCCAAGACAATTTGGAATGTGCTAAAATTGATTTCAGTGTACAGTGTGATGTCATAAAGACAAATCCAAGACAATTTGGAATGTGCTAAAATTGATTTCAGTGTACAGTGTGATGTCATAAAGACAAATCCAAGACAATTTGGAAAGTGCTAAAATTGATCTCAGTGTACAGTGTGATGTCATAAAGACAAATCCAAGACAATTTGGAATGTGCTAAAATTAATCTCAGTGTACAGTGTGATGTCATAAAGACAAATCCAAGACAATTTTGGTATATTTCTTTGAAATGGAATCGCCTCCTCCTGACTTACAGGAAGCATTTTTGATTTATTCATTGAGATGGGGTATACCACACATTTTATAAGAATACACTTTGCCCATCTCCTCATGAGCCTCATAAGTAAAAGAAAAACATTTTGTTTTTGTTTGATAGAAATACATATATTGAATCTGCCTTTACGACATCACATTTTACACTGTGAGGTCACTTTTCAACAGGCTAGTGCATTTTTTTAAATGCAATAAGTTCTAAACGGAAAAAGATGTCAACATGATTTTTACACCAAATTGTTTCTCTCATAATCCTCTATCATATATATGAGAAAACAAAATTCACAGGAATATTCCTTTTAACATGAACAGTATAATTCCTTTTAACATGAACAGTATCATTTCTTTTAACATGAACAGTATAATTCCTTTTAACATGAATAGTATAATTCCTTTTAACATGAACAGTATAATTCCTTTTAACATGAACAGTATAATTCCTTTTAACATGAACGGTATCATTCCTTTTAACATGAACAGTATAATTTCTTTTAACATGAACAATATAATTCCTTTTAACATGAACAGTATCATTCCTTTTAACATGAACAGTATCATTTCTTTTAACATGAACAATATAATTCCTTTTAACATGTACAGTATAATTCCTTTTAACATGAACAGTATAATTCCTTTTAACATGAACAGTATAATTCCTTTTAACATGAACAGTATAATTCCTTTTCACATGAACAGTATAATTCCTTTTAACATGAACAATATCATTCCTTTTAACATAAACAGTATAAATCCTTTTAACATGAACAGTATAATTCCTTTTAACATGAACAGTATAATTCCTTTAAACATAAACAGTATAATTCCTTTTAACATAAACAGTATAATTCCTTTTAACATGAACAGTATAATTCCTTTTTACATGAGCAGTATAATTCCTTTTAACATAAACAGTATAATTCCTTTTAACATGAGCACTATAATTCCTTTTAACATGAGCAATATAATTCCTTTTAACATAAACAGTATAATTCCTTTTAACATAAACAGTATAATTCCTTTTAACATGAACAGTATAATTCCTTTAAACATAAACAGTATAATTCCTTTTAACATAAACAGTATAATTCCTTTTAACATGAACAGTATAATTCCTTTTAACATGAGCAGTATAATTCCTTTTAACATAAACAGTATAATTCCTTTTAACATAAACAGTATAATTCCTTTTAACATGAACAGTATAATTCCTTTTAAGATGAACAGTATAATTCCTTTTAACATGAACAGTATCATTCCTTTTAACATGAACAGTATAATTCCTTTTAACATGAACAATATAATTCCTTTTAACATGTACAGTATAATTCCTTTTAACATGAACAGTATAATTCCTTTTAACATAAACAGTATAATTCCTTTTAACATGAACAGTATAATTCCTTTTAACATGAACAGTATAATTCCTTTTAACATGAACAGTATAATTCTTTTAAACATGAACACTATAATTCCTTTTAAGATGAACAGTATAATTCCTTTTAACATGAACAGTATAATTCCTTTTAACATGAACAGTATAATTCCTTTTAACATGAACAGTATAATTCCTTTTAACATGAACAGTATAATTCCTTTTAACATGAACAGTATAATTCCTTTTAACATGAACAGTATAATTCCTTTTCACATGAACAGTATCATTCCTTTTAACATGAACAGTATAATTTCTTTTAACATGAACAATATAATTCCTTTTAACATGAACAGTATCATTCCTTTTAACATGAACAGTATAATTCCTTTTAACATGAACAATATAATTCCTTTTAACATGTACAGTATAATTCCTTTTAACATGAACAGTATAATTCCTTTTAACATGAACAGTATCATTCCTTTTAACATGAACAGTATAATTCCTTTTCACATGAACAGTATAATTCCTTTTAACATGAACAATATCATTCCTTTTAACATGAACACTATAATTCCTTTTAACATGAACAGTATAATTCTTTTAAACATGAACACTATAATTCCTTTTAACATGAACAGTATAATTCCTTTTAACATAAACAGTATAATTTCTTTTAACATGAACAGTATAATTCCTTTTAACATGAACACTATAATTCCTTTTAATATGAACACTATAATTCCTTTTAACATGAACAGTATAATTCCTTTTAACATGAACAGTATAATTCCTTTTAACATGAACAGTATCATTCCTTTTAACATGAACAGTATAATTTCTTTTAACATGAACAATATAATTCCTTTTAACATGAACAGTATCATTCCTTTTAACATGAACAGTATAATTCCTTTTAACATGAACAATATAATTCCTTTTAACATGTACAGTATAATTCCTTTTAATATGAACAGTATAATTCCTTTTAACATGAACAGTATAATTCCTTTTAACATGAACAGTATAATTCCTTTTCACATGAACAGTATAATTCCTTTTAACATAACAATATCATTCCTTTTAACATAAACAGTATAAATCCTTTTAACATGAACAGTATAATTCCTTTTAACATGAACAGTATAATTCCTTTTAACATAAACAGTATAATTCCTTTTAACATGAACAGTATAATTCCTTTTAACATGAACAGTATAAATCCTTTTAACATAAACAGTATAAATCCTTTTAACATGAACAGTATAATTCCTTTTAAGATGAACAGTATAATTCCCTTTAACATAAACAGTATAATTCCTTTTAACATGAACAGTATAATTCCTTTTAACATGAACAGTATAATTCCTTTTAACATAAACAGTATAATTCCTTTTAACATAAACAGTGTAATTCCTTTTAACATGAACAGTATAATTCCTTTTAAGATGAACAGTATAATTCCTTTTAACATGAACAGTATAATTCCTTTTAACATGAACAGTATAATTCCTTTTAACATGAACAGTATAATTCCTTTTAACATAAACAGTATAATTCCTTTTAACATGAACAGTATAATTCCTTTTAACATAAACAGTATAATTCCTTTTAATATGAACAGTATAATTCCTTTTAACATGAACACTATAATTCCTTTTAACATGAACAGCATAATTCTTTTAAACATGAACACTATAATTCCTTTTAAGATGAACAGTATAATTCCTTTTAACATGAACAGTATAATTCCTTTTAATGAATGAACAGTATAATTCCTTTTAACATGAACACTATAATTCCTTTTAATATGAACACTATAATTCCTTTTAACATGAACAGTATAATTCCTTTTAACATGAACAGTATAATTCCTTTTAACATGAACAGTATAATTTCTTTTAACATGAACAATATAATTCCTTTTAACATGAACACTATAATTCCTTTTAACATGAACACTATAATTCCTTTTAACATGAACAGTATAATTCCTTTTAACATGAACAGTATAATTCCTTTTAACACGAACAATATAATTCCTTTTAACATGAACACTATAATTCCTTTTAACATGAACAGTATAATTCCTTTTAACATGAACACTATAATTCCTTTTAACATGAACACTATAATTCCTTTTAACATGAACAGTATAATTCCTTTTAACATGAACAGTATAATTTCTTTTAACATGAACAATATAATTCCTTTTAACATGAACACTATAATTCCTTTTAACATGAACAGTATAATTCCTTTTAACATAAACAGTATAATTTCTTTTAACATGAACAGTATAATTCCTTTTAACACGAATAGTATGTACCTCCTCTTGTAATGAGTTTTTTTCATTTGACAATGACAGTTCAAGCTCAAAGTATAGATTCCGGTGTAAAATTTAAGAAACACACTACTATATTCCGGTATTCTTAGAAATAAATTTTCTTGCAAAGTATCATTTTGCATCTTTTTATCTAATTTGGATCCAATAATTCAATTATGATCTAATTTATCAATGCCAATCCAATTTAAATCTCTAAAGGGTATGTTGATGAGTCTTGTATTGTTTATACACAATGTGAGAAATTTGAGACGATGGTTGTCAAATTATGATCTGCACAAAAATAAGCTGTGTAAGATTTCCTGTCGATCAGTTTCATGATATTTGCATGATGAGTCAGACTGCGTATTGAGCAATGTGAAAGATGGTCCTCACAACAGCTATCAAGAATAATATCCACAAATTGAAATGTGTAATTTGTGCCACAATTTTTCAGTGGTCCATGTGTTATATATGTAGTTAATTTAAATTCACTGTTCGTTTATTTTATTGTTCATGTATACTTATCTGTAATTTTATTGTTATATGTACGGCGCCCTGAGCATCCATTAGGATGGATATGTGTGTATTATAAATCTTATTCATTATTATTAGTAGTAGTATTAGTATTAGTATTATCATCATCATTATTATCATTATTATTATTATTATTACCTGCCCATTAAAGCAAGCAAAGTAAGAATTAATCATCACACCAAGTACTTTATACTTGTGTGTTCTGCTTAAATCTCTTCCTCCATTTTAGCCATTTGTGTACTAGTGTGTCATTCCCCCTTGCCCTTTCCAAGCCTGTATTAATCCCCTCCCCCATTGGTAGGCATTCTGTACTGGTATGATTATATATTCAACTCACGACAAAACATATACGCATAAAACTACAACAAACAAAAATTCATAACTAATAATCTCACGAAACACTTACCACATATTTCTCTCCTTTACTTTGAACATGCCTATAATCAGGTATGGTGACTGGTAAGGGTCGACGGTCACTGTAATCGTAGTAGGAATAACCTGAGGAGTCATCACTTATTTTGTCGCTAGTATCCTCCCTATAGTTTGGGACTGATATGACTGTAAGTGTGAGCTCATCCCCTCCTTGCTTAATGAGGTCCACAACATTTTTGTGAGTTGCACCTTCTACATTTGAGGAATTTCTGTTGAAGTAACAAGATAAAAATGATATTAAAAATATAAATTCAATTTATAAGGGAAAATGAAGTTGAATAAAAAGATGAAAATATTATCTTAAAAAAGTCAAAGTTTCTGGAAAAGTTCGAATATTAAGTATAATACAACATATTGTAACATAACAAGATAACAGGCCAAACTAACACCAAAACCACAAAAGAAAAATACAGGAAAAATAAAATTAAAAACGCCCAGTCAGTAAAGAATGTATCAATGTTGACTATGAAATTGTGAACAGATTTGCAGTTAACCACCCGCCTAGGTAAACCATTCCAATCATTAACAACCCTTTGCAAAAGGCCAAAATGCTGAATGTCAACTTTTGTCAGCTTCAAACAGTCACATGAGGTTTAGTTGAAACCTGCAAGAAATTACAGGAAGTCAAAGCATTAGTACAAGATACAACTTTAACCAGAACCAAAAGGTTCTGTAGTTCCGATGCTCATTGATTTGCAAAATTTGTATTAACTGTCATGTCATTGCAAATCATGAAATATTTGTTCTATGATATTTATTCATAAGCCACACCCACCACGCAAGATCAATAAAAATGTTGACAACATTAGCAATTGCACAATAATTTACATAATCAAAGCAAGTATGATGCAAAAACGATTGCTCATTTATCCTATTTCAAGAATTTGTCGGTAAGCCCTGCCTACCCATTAGCATTCATCACATCCCTACCACAACATTAGAACATACATACAGACCATGACCCATCTGTGTACCACATATAGCATCAATCTGATATTGTTTATGGTGTTTACATCATTTAGCACTTTCACATTAAGCCACACCCACCATGAATATTAATGACACCTGTTGATAACATAAGCATGTACACAATAACCAACAAAATTATCATGCTCAACATGATGCAAAACAGACATACAGTAACTCATTTAACACTTTTTCAATATTTTTTCTTTAAGCCCCACCCACTTATTAATATGCATGAAATCACCACTACAAACATTAGGTCATATCTGCTGCAGACCATGAATTATCTGTGTACCACACATAATGTGAATCCAGGTCATAGTTTTTGAGATACTGTGTTTACTTGTGCTTTTTCTGTACAAAGTCATATGAAGCCCCGCCCACTATGCATATCAATGAAATTCAATTTTCTATACCATGAAAAAAGTTTTAAGCTTAGTTTTGAAGGTCAGGGATACATTATGAATACATTTGAGTTCAGTTGGGAGTGAATTCCACAAACAAGGACCTTTATAAGCAAAGGCCCTTTCGCCAAGAGTTTTATACTTAATACGGGGAACAAATAGGGACTTAAAACGAAAGTCATAGCGGGATAGTTTTTCAACTACAATTTCACATAAATAATTTGGAGCAAGGCCTTTAATGCACTTGAAAACTTGTAAAATAATTTTATAATCAATTCTTTGTTTGACTGGTAACCAGTGAAGGAACTTCAAAACAGCATTAATGTGAGAAAATTTTGGAAGTCTGAAAATCAACCAAGCAGCACCATTAAGTATTCTTTGAATTCTGTAAAGTTGATAATCAGGTAGTCCAACAAGTGAATTACAATAATTAATGTGAATTATAACAAAAGCATTAATGGTTTGGTTTGATGAGGTCTTAACGGCACCACGACAACGAAGGTCAAATTGTGCCTGAGAGGTCAGATCATTTTAGAGGTAGTAAGGAAAGAGACCAGGGGAAGAATGAGAGAAACTCAAGAACAAAAGCCAGAAAGCTGTGATCGAGAGAGGAGGTGCATGGGTAAAACTAAAAACAAAGCAGAGAGGGGGTGGAAGAGGATGATCAAATATGGTCGTAGAGGGATGCATGCTGAAGGAAGGAGACTATTTTATCTGGAGGATTTTTCTGGAAGAACTCAGCAATTGAGTTGTGGGGAGCGAGAGAAGCTCTGGGAAGGTTGTACAGGGGCAAGCAAGGAGAACGTGTTGGATTGTAAGGATGCAGTGGCAATTGTTACAGAGGGGTTGGGGGGAACCAATAAGGAGGTGGGAGTGAGTGAGGTGGGTGTGACCAATTCTAAGACGGGTAATATGAACGTTGTCGATACGAGAAAGGTTGTTGATGGTGGATTTGATCGATTGTGGGCTGGATAACATGGAGTTTGTTATCAATTTGGAAGTTCCATAAGGTTTGCCAGCGGTCACGAACAAGAGAAGCAATAAGCGGCTTGATGTCAGAGAGGGTTTTGGGAAAAGGGGAAGGGAGGAGGTTAAGGGCAAGCTTAGCGGCTGTATCAGCCCTGTCATTGCCAGGGATGCCAACATGGCTGGGTATCCAGAAGAAAAGAACACTTTTCCTGCAGAGGGTGGGAGAAAGAGTTTCCGGAGGAGGAGGTGGCAGGTGAGGTTATCCCATTTAAGATTGAGTAATGAAGTAAGAACAGCCTTTGAGTCAGAGAAAATGGCAAAGTGACTAAGAGGAGAGTACTCAATAAAGTTGAGGGCGAGGAGAATGGCCTTAGCCTCGGCTGAAAAGATGGATGAGTGGTCAGGAAGTCTGCTACTGAGGGTGATGTCTTGGATGATGCAGCAGCAGCTGTCTTGTTGCCTTCCTTGGAGCCATCAGTATAGATGGAGGTGTAATTTGAGAGTTGGTCTTTGATTTGGTTGTGAGATTGATGAAGAGATTAGGGTGAGTTTGAGTTTTGTTATAAGTGGAGAGGTCTAGGTGGACAGAAGGAAGGGGGTGGCCCAAGGCGGAAAAGTGGGCCAGGAATAGGTGCCGAGAGTGGCGGGGTTGATGCCAAGTTGAAAGAGGTCTGATTTAATGCGTAAGCTGAAGGGGGCGATAGGGTTTTAGTCCTATCAAAGAGGGAGGAGAAATTGGGGTACCTAATGAGGTTGTAAACAGGGTTCTGGGTGTTGGTGAGGACTCTAAAAGCATAGGAGAGGCTAAGCTTTTTACATCTAAGTAGAAAGGGGGTTCGTTGGCTTCAACATGAAGGCTAGTGATTGGGGAGGTCCTGTAGGCTCCTAGACAAAGCCTGAGGGCTTCATTTTGGATGGTGTTAATGTGGTTGAGGTATGAGTTGTGAGCGACACAGTAAACAATATTGCCATAGTCAAGCTTGGCACTAATGGTGAGCCTGAAAATTTTGAGGAGAGCATAGCGGTTCGCTCCCAAGTAGTGTTGGAGAGCAGTCGGAGGAGGTTGAGGAGCTATTGCATTTTAGTTTCAGGTTGGTGATGTGTGGCTTGTAGGTGAGCTTGGGGTCTAGAGTTAGACCAAGGAACTTTGTGTTTTCAACTTTAGGGATGCGATTCCCATTGAGCACAAAGTTCGGGTTGGGGTGGAGGTTGTTGAAATGACAAAAGTGCATGCAGACTGTCTTGTCTTTGGAGAATCTAAAACCGTTATTGTTGCTCCAGACTTGCAGCTGATTGAGGCTGGTTTGAAGCCTATTTTCAACAATAGGAAAGCTAGGGGAGGAGTAGAAGATGGTGAAGTCATCCACGAGGTACGTTTGATGCTGGGGCCAAGGTCATTCCCGATGTCATTAATGCTCAGGTTGAAGAGAGTGGGGAGAGGATGCTGCCTTGGGGACGCCCTCTTCTTGGGGTACGGCTTGGAGAGGGTGTGGCCATACGAACTTGGAACTGCCTGGGTGAGAGGAAGTTTTGAATAAAGATGGGGAGGTGGCCTCTGAGGCCAATGGTGTGAAGTTTCCGGTAATGCCGTATTTCCAAGTAGTGTCGAAAGCTTTCGAGGTCAAAAAATATGGCAATGAGGTGTTCCTTTTTGCAAAGGATTCCCGGATAGCGGTGTCGAGCGTAATTAACTGGTCTAGGTATTGCGACGTTTTGGAAGCCGCTTTGGTGAGAGAGAGGATTCTGTTGGTCTCGAGGAACCAGTTTAGTCTCTGATTAATGATCTTTTCCATAATTTTACAGAGACAGCAAGTAAGGGCGATGGGTCGGTAGCTGGTGGGGTCGGTGCTATCCTTCCCGGTTTAAGGACGGGATGACAATAGCTGTCCTCCAGATAGGGGGAAAGGAGTGTGAGGACCAAATGTGGTTGAAGATGGTGAGTAGGGTAGTGGTGGCTTTGATGGGGAGGTGTTTCAGAAACTGATAGGGGATGTTATCTGGGCCCTTGGAGGTGCAGCCAGCGTCGCTGATGGCTTGGTTTAATTCAGAAAGGGTGAGAGGGGTGTTGTAGCTTTCGGAGTTGTCAGAGGGAAAAGTGATTCTCCGGGCTTCATCGCAAGCTTTTTGATTTTGAAAGCATTGGAGTAGTTGGTCGAGGCCGAGATGTTGCTGAAAGAGGCGGCGAGGTGGTCAACGATGTCTTTTTTTGCGGTGAGAAGGTCTCCATTCCAAGAGAGATGGGAGATGGAAGATTTGCCTACTCTGCCGTGGAAGCTGTTAACCATTCTCCAAATCTTCTTAGTGGGGGTGTTGGTGGTGAGAGAAGAGATAAAGTTGTTCCAAGTGTTGGTTTTACTGTCCTTGATAGTGCGTCTGGCCTTGCACGGCTGATGCGAAAGAGGTTAAGGTTATGGGTGGTCGGGTTAGTTTTAAAGTTTCTGAGGGCTCTTTTCCTGTTCTTGATGGCGGTTTTGCAGTCATCTGAGAACCAGGGGTTGGGGGATGATTTGGGGGTTTGGAGGTTTTGGGAATTGAGCAGGTGGCGATGTTGATAAGGATATTACTGAAGTTAGACATGGGATCCTCATCCTCGAGAAGATGGGGGGAGAGGTGTGAGTCACAGAGGGTTTCAAAAAGGGACCAGTCAGCCTTGTCGAGGTTCCAGTTGGGGTGTGCTCAGTGGGGATTTGAAGATTGGAGTGTATAAGAAGAGGGTAATGATCACTACCACAGAGGTCAGCAGTGACTCTCCAACTAAAGTCAGGGAGGAGGTTAGGGGAACAGATAGACAGGTCAATACAGGTGAGAGAGCCTGTGGCAGGATGAAGGTAGGTCGGGAGTTAGTGTTCAGTAAGGACAGGCTGTGCTGACGGAGAGCGTTTTCGATGAACTTGCCTCTAGGGGTGGTAGTATTAGAGCCCCACAGAGGGTTGTGAGCGTTGAAGTCACCAAGAAGGATGAAGGGGTGGGAAGCTGAGAGATGAGGTTGTTAAGGCTGGTTGGTTGAATGTTGGTGTTGGGAGGGAGATAGATATTGCAGAGAGTGAAAGTTTTGTGGAGGGAGATAGAAATACAGATGGCCTGAAGGTCGGTGTGCACACGAACAGGGCTGTGTGGGATATCGTGTCTAACGAGAATGGAGACGCCACCACAGGCCCTGTCAGCATCCACTTGATGTTTGTGATAGCAAGCAAAGTTGTTAAGGGAGTAATGGTCGGTGGTTTTCAAGAAAGTTTCTTGTAGGCAGAAGACGACCGGGTTGAAGGTGGAGGCCAGAAGGTCGATTTCTTCAGAATTGGCCTTAAGGCTCCTAATGTTCCATTGTATGATGTTGTGGGTGTTATTGTAATTGATTGTGGTGTATGCCATAAAGGAGGCGGGGGGTTATCTGGAGGAAGATCTGCTGGGTCTGAGTTCGCTTGTTTTTTCTTTGGATTTGTTTCTTTGGGAGCGATTGTTTTTGAAAATTGGACGAGAAGTATGATCGGTGTGTTCGATAATCGAACAATCCATACTCTCTTCAGTGTGGGTTTGGGAGGTGGGTTGTTTGTTGATTGGTTGTTTGTTGATAGGTTGTTTGTTGATTGGTTGTTTTTGGTTGGTTGTTTGCTGGTTGATTTGTTGGTTTGTTGGTTGTTTGCTTGGCTGGTTTTAGCTTGATGTATGAAGGTATTAGTGGAGTTGGTGTAGGGGCGGTAGGGGCTTTAGAGTAGGAAGGGGGTTGAGGAGAGAAGTGGTGGTGGAGGTGGTGTGGGTATTGGGTGTGATTGGGTTGTTGGAAATGGTGATGGGCTTAGGACTAGGTAAGAAGAGCCAGGTGAGGTCGGTTTGGGCATGGGAGTTAGTTTTTGTTGTGTTAGTTGTGTTTGGGGCGGAATTAGAGTTAGAGGAGACTACGTTTGAGTAGGAAGGCTTGGAGTTAAGGGAAGCGAGGAATTGTTTCCTGGCCTCAGGGTAGGTTATGTTGGGGTTAAGGGTTTTAAGTTTTGTTATTTGTTTTTCCTGAAGCCAGGTGGGACAGTCTTTCGAGAAGGAGGGATGGTTTGCTGGGTGTTTACCGTCACAATTTGTGCAGAGTGGGGGTTGGTGCAGGAGGTGTTGTCATGGTCGGGCTCCGCAGTTACCACAGCGCTTGGCTGTGGCAGGAGTTTTTCCGTGGCCATACCTCTGACAATTGTAGCAACGTAAAGGGTTAGGAATATAAGGGGCGACCTGGATTCTCAGGTAGCCGGCAATGATGTGGGAGGGAGAGTTGGAGTTGCGAAAGTGAGAAATATGGTGTTGGTGGGAGTTTTGGCTCCGTCTCTCTTTAGAACGAGACGACGGGCTTGGTTACATGTTGGTTAGCTAGTTCTTCTTGGAGGTCGTCATCGGTCATGTACGCAAGATCGCGGGTGCGTATGACGCCTTTGCTGGAGTTTAGGAACGATGGGGGGTGACTGTGATGTCGATACCAGAGTTGGATAGGGTTTTGTTGGAAAGGAGGGTGGTGGCTTGTGTGTCCCTGGTGCAGTGCACCAGGAGATCACCGGATCTAAGGGTAGAGACTTTGGGAGAGTACCGACAAGGCCAAAGAGGGCTTTATGGATGAGGAAAGGAGAAACTTTTTAAAGCTTTCCTGCTTCTTGGTGGCATGGATTATAAGGATTTTGGGATTGGGGTTGCAGAATGGTCAATGATGGTAGCAGGTGGGTCACGGGGGGGGAGGGGGTCAAGGTCAAGGTCACTGCACAGGCGCTTTGTCATTATGAAAGAAAAACCAAGGGCCGAGAGACCCGAGGCAGCTAGAAAAAAATCGCGGAACCACTATATGGGGACCGCTGTATTAGTAAGGGCGTGAAAAGTCGGGACAGAACGAGGGAAAATATAATAGAAAAAAAGAAAAGAAACGATCTCACCGAGGATAAAAGCCCATCCACCGAAAAGAAAATCCGAAAATGAAGTTATAAAACAAAATGGTGCAAATTGGAGAGAAAATGGAGCGAAAATAGTTTAAGACAATAGGAGCAGTAGTCACGTCGCTCTCGTACAGCATTAATAAGGGTTTTCATGGAATCTATATTTAGATATTTGGCAATCTGACGAATGTTATAAAGACCGTGATAAGCTTTGGAACAAACTTTCCCAATATGAATATTTATAGACATGTGATTGTCCAAATAAACACCTAATTTTTTTACACTAACAGATGGTTTTATTTCAGCATCACCAACTTTGATGGATTGGACTCCAGCTTTAGCTAATTGCTGATGAGTGCCAATTAGAAGAAATTCAGTCTTGAAGTCATTGATCATGAGATTATTCTTGACCATCCAATACCTTATTTCAGCAATAAGAGATTGCATTGCCCCGACTGCCTCTTTCTCTGAGATAGAGCCGGCAGTGAATGAGCAGTAAAGCTGAGTATCGTCAGCATAGCTATGGGCTTGTGGGATATGCTTTGACACAATACTGAAGAGTTGAGAAACATAACACAAGAATAATATGGGACCCAAGCAGCTGCCTTGAGGTACAACACAATCCAACGGAAAGTTTTTAGATCTAGCACCTTTAACAAAAACATGTTGCTTTCTAGACAATAGATAGGATATGAGCCATTGTTGGATGTCACCAGCAATTCGAAACTGAGAGTGAAGTGTGTTGAGGAGAGTGCTGTGGTTTATGGTATCAAATGCCACACTCAGATCCAAAAATAACAAGAGGGTGCATCGTTGTTTGTCCATATTCAACATAATATTGCTGTGAATTTTCATCAAGGCTGTCTCTGTGGCGTACTTTTTTTTCTGTAAGTAGACTGACAATCTGAGAAACAATCTGGTCAACAACCGCCCTCTCCACCAATTTTGAGACGAAGGTCAAATTACTCCCAAGTCTGTAGTTGGAAAATAAACACACCAATCCTGCTTTCTTTAGCAGAGGGACATCATCATCAAAAACATTAGGGCACATCAACAGACCATTGGCTATCTGTGTACCAAATATGACATGAATCCAGTTTACCGATCTTGAGATACCATGTTTACAAGCTGGCCATCACACACACACACATAGATACACACACACGCCATCAAGACCGCATAGGTCCTGATGCTATTGCATCAGAACCAAAAAGGACTCCAAGCCTGAATGGCAAACACAAGGTGGGGCCTTCAACTAACTTCTCATGCAAATTGTAGGACAAAGTGTAGTCTACTGTGAAAGTCCCTCTCCGCCACGGCATATAATCGAGAACCAATGGCTACACCAAGCGGTAGGACAATTATACATTATTTCGCTAGATATCTATTTGATATTTTATCGCAAGTTGCCATTTTTGTGATCAGGTAGGCCTTTTTTGGGAACTGTCCATGAGTTTTCTGGATTTCTTATGCATCTGAGTGTACCGCATGAAGTTAAGCCTGTTGCAAATAATAATAAATAAACCGTCAATCTCTACCAAATTTGGAACGTTCTTTGTAAAAGTGTGGAATAGAATAATAGCATTTTTGGCCAAATTTATGATGATGGGACCCTCTTTTTAGTTATATGTCAAATTTCATATATATCAAACTCAATTGCCTGCAATCTGCACCCCCCCCTCTCTCCCTTTCTATCCAACCCTTCCTTGTATTCGCCTCCCTAATTTCTTCATCTCTAGCAAAGGGTACAGTACATTTATGTGAAAGTCTGTTGTGATTATCGGGTGGCCCGCATAGGCAGGATTTGAGGGTTCCCCACCCACTTTTTCAAATTTGTATCTTTTGAATGGTAATTTTTTGCATCTAAGCATGATTTTGTGATTTCCCCCCTCCCCCTCCTTCCTCCTCCCCATTTGATTTTGAACCCCCACTTCCAGTCGGCAAAACCTATGCATGATGGCATACATTAAATATTTGAAATTATGACAACAGCCCCTTCCCCTCCCTTCTGGACTAAGGTGGGACACTGAATGATATACCATGCATCTGGAGTGGACAGGGCAAAAGTGAAGACATAACAATATCAATTAAAGTCATGTACCAGGTGATCCAACTTTTGTGTGTACCAAACAAAACACAATATTATCTTCATCAAATTTTAATCAGACTTTTGAACAGATTGTACAAATTAAATAAAATATGTTCAGGCAAAAATGATCTTTTCATTACTCAAATGCAAAATTTTTAACTTACAAACACACCATGTTCGGCAGAATTATATTTCTTTTCGATGTATATGGCAACACTACATTAAACATTAAGTAAATTCATGCCATTCCAATTCATAAACATTGTATGCAAAATGTAATTTAAAATAGCAATCCAAGTGTCTGTCGATTATGTAAGCAAATGCAGGGAAGACGGCTTTCTGAATGTGTAATTTACGCTCCTAACCCCTTAGAGAGTATTGAATGTTATGAAACTACGCAGATAGCAAATTCACCTGCACGTTCAAAACCTAACAAGATTGTGAGGTGGCACATATTCTCTATATAGTGAGGAAGAACATTACAAAGAGGTCAAACAAACCATGCACCTAGATGCCTAGATGGTAGTTGGCGGATCGATATGGCACCGGACCCATAGCTTGCTAGAAATACCACCTATATGGAAACCTTTATGTACAGCAACAATGACATATCAAAATGAAATATTCCTGTAATCTTTCATGTGGAGGTGCTTAAGAGGTGCTGTGGCTCAGTGGTTAAGGAGTCATGCTCGTATTCAATAGGTACCGAGTTCGGTTCCTGTCGCGAGCGCTACATTGTGTCCTTGAGCAAGACACTTTACTCTACTTGCTTCAGTCCACTCAGCTGTAACAAATGAGTACCAGCACTGCTGGGGAGTTAATCTATGATTGACTGGCGTCCCATCCAGGGGGAGTCATGTACTCTCATCTGCTTGCGCCATGGAAACCGAAGATAAGCACCGGCCCAATGAGCCTAATAAGTCCGATGGATTTAGCTTTTTCTTTCTTTTATGTGGATACAATTAAAAGTTGACGATAATTAAATTAGATAAATGAACTGATGAAGAAACCATGTTGATGTCTTAATTGCGTTTAGAAGTTATTACATTTTAAAGATTTCACCAGTGTGCTGAAAAGTCGCTGATGCAGTTTTATTTCAAGAACTGGTGACATCATGACATGTAACAATTTTGGTATCAACTGATGTATCTTTTTAATTTGGAACAACTTTCTAATACATATGTAGTTTGGAAAAATGGCTCAAGTCTTTTACAATCTTAGAAAAATCTTTTTTTTTCGGCTCATATAAACAACTTTGAATTTCCTATTCCAAATTTTATCATTAAAATTTTGTGACGTGTTAAGTCGGACGGTGATATCACTGATCACTGGCCATGTCTCCGTCAAGTTCTCAAAAGGAGTCTTCTGTATCTGAGGTATCAGAGTAGGGAGGCCAAAACAATATTTCCTGATGCGATGTGTAACCACAGATTTTACGACTTTGCGATTTGCGAGCAGGCCCACTTACTATTTTAATAACTTGCAACTAAATGCGTTAAAAATACTTCTTTTTAACTCACAAAATTTACTACTTTTATTAAACATATCTAAAAGTCGATATGATATCAATAATTTGGATAGTATTACCTTTCACATAAAACCAATATTATGCAATTTGATGAAAATTTGAGTGAATTACAGGGTGATAAAAAACGCTATATAGGAGACTTAAAGCCGTGTGAAATTTTTGGGAAATGAGTTTGTGTTGTGTGTTATGCAGGGTAGATTTATAAAAAGCCATCGCTGCTACATCGTTCATCATCCATAACCAATATGTAACCAGAAAGAAAGACAATACCTCAGGCTTTCTAATGATACTTGAGTTTTCAGTTTCCGATGATTTTTTCATAGAACAAAGTTGAAAACCATCTTTATTTTTCATAATACAATTGCAAAAACTCAAGTGTTGTTTGAAAGAGAATTTTCTTATCTTTAAAATGAGATATAATTAGTCACGATGCCCCATTTACACCGCAACCTACTCGTTTTGAATTGACCCATGATTTCACAATCACATCGAAGTTGCATTGTAACTCTCAAGTAATTGTAAACAAGGCCGTACTGTAGCTGGTATTTCCATATTTCGAGGGCAGTTCATATTAAATTGCCATTTCTAATCGTAACTAATGTTAAGCATAACTTACTTATAATAAGGTGAGCTTAATTAAGTGATTTATCAACTGGTTTTAGAGTAATTTAAATTTGATTCCGACATGCAGTTCTGACACTGTACAGTACCTTCGTAACGTAACTACTGACACTAACGTTAGTAGTATAGTGTACACACGTACAAGAATTGTGTGCAGTAACTTAAGCACTATAGCACTGCAGCCATTTTCGACTGTAATATGTGTAGGCCTGTGATTAAGTAACTAATATTTCATTATTGTGTACGGACCATAAATTTTAATTTTAAGTTATTATTGACTTTTAGTTACATCTTTTAGTAATCAAAAAGCACAATCTCTGCAGCTTCTTTAAGCTTTGCCACTAGCCTGTTTTTGTTTTTTTTCTTTTTGAGGGAGGGGGGGGATATTATTCTCGATAAACCAACCATTGCAGATATGCTATGTGTACCATCATAAAAAAGAATTGATCTATGTGTATTTGATTTGTTAAAATACTATTATTGACGAAAGAAAATTAACTTTTGATTAAATAAACTTTATTATTAATATTTTTCAACATTCACTGTGCAGCTAATAATTAGGGCCTGTTTTTTTTAGGTGAGCTAAACTAACATTTCTTGATAAACTGAACATATCACAGGTACGCTGCTACTGCATGTTTTTTTGTAACTCTTAACTTTCATAACAATCACTTGGGCAGCTACCTTGGCCTATGGCCTGTTATTATCATTTTTTTTTTATGCGAGTGCCAGTTATTTATCAATCAACCAAACATTGCACGTACACTATTACTGAGAGTGTACCATCATGAATTGTCTTGATCTATGTGTATAATTTGTTTAATAATAATATTGCTGAGAGAAACTTAATTTTTGAGTAAATGAAAAAAAACAAAATATTTCATCACATCTATTTTCTTTGATTTTTTTTCATAAAAAGGTATACATTTTGTGCTCATACTAAAAACATTTTAATTAATATTCATAATTGATTCATTCATTAACAATTAATCAGTAGTAAAATGTTTGTATTTTATCAACATTCTAATGGAATATTACAAGTTCATTCAAATTGGTTTTAATCAAATTAAATGCATAGTTTTAAACAATGTCATAGTAAATTACCCAAAATGTGGGGAATTCCAATTAATTTCACATGATTTAAGATTATTAATTATTTTTTGAATTATGTGTTTGTTTTGTCTTGTTATTTAAATTATACACATTCTAGCTAGAATCTTACAACTGGCAGCTTAAATATTCATTTGAAGCACACTAAAATAATTTCAGATTTGCAAACTTTGACTGAATGAATTCTCTTGCTTTTCATCAATCTTAATTAATTATTTAGGTCTTTAATTAGACTTTCCCTTTATCTATCACGTCCTTAAATGATAATTTTATACATGGCTAAACCATTTGCTAAGAACACAGCTTATGTGGTTTTGAAACTGCATTTAAATCATATTGAGCAAATTTTATATTAAAACACATTTGACTCACTTTTTCCAATTTAATGTATGTAATGGTTTGTTTACACTTTGACTATGTCATTAATTCTTTTAATATTTTAAATCTTCATCTTTTTAAGTTGAAGAGAATATTGTACAGAACAAGAAAATACCTAATATCAGTGGTAAAGTAATATGACCAAACATTTATTATGCTTTAAAAATGCTTGATTCTTCAAAATTCACCAAAATTTGGCCAAATCTGGTTGTCATGAAAACGGCAATTAAATTTGGGATAATCCAAGTGATACGTTTTTTTTCTCACAACTTGAGAACCGTGTCACCTATTTACATGATTATTTTTTTTTAATTATTCCTACAACTTCCATCTTTCATTTAATCCTATTTATAAACAGTTACATGCCACTTTAAATTTTCACTATAGCCTCCCCAATCAGAGGATGAAATTTCCTAAGTTTTTGCTGACAACATTTTAGGTCCATAATTACTTTGTACGTGTTTACACAGGCAGTTCTGCGGGGGGAGGGTCTACAACTTGCAACATCAATTATCTAAATAAATTTGTGGACACCACAGAAAGTTGTTATTCTGAACTTCAAAATAACGCCATTTTCACACTACTCCAATTATTTTGGAGAAATAGGGGTTACTAAGTATTCATTGGGTGTCAAACATCTCTTTAAAGCAAACTTGCTTCTACATGTCACCTGTCCTTTAACATTGTGATGTCACAGCTGCATTTCATGACATGTTAGGGATAATTCTTCGAAAATTAAATAACTTTTTCTAACTTATTGGAAACATCAAAATAAAACAACACAGGTAATATTCCTTTAAATGACATGCTGTACAATGTTGTATCAATTTTTGTATACTACTAACTGTGGGTTCAATACAATTCAACCAGGGGTGTTTGATAGGGGGAGGTGAGGAAACTAAGACAGAAATACACAATTTAAAGGGTAAAATGAGAAGAATTAGTTCTCAAAGATTAAAAAAGAAAAAGAATCAATAAATGTATTTCTTGTCTGAGCCTGAGCATGTCAAGATGAGGCTTTTCACTTGTCACTCAGAATACTATGACAAAATATAGGAACAATTTAAAACTCCTGTTCTGGTCTGGTCTGGAGATGGAAGGTTTGTAAAGGAGATGAAGGGGAAAAGCTAAATGTGAGAGAATAAGTAAGGTAAAAAGAAAGGGGTATGTAAGGTTAGGTGTAGGAGGGGAGGAGAATATATGAGGTGGAAGAGGTTGTTGTTGCAGAGGAAGTTGATGATGTTTGAAAAAAAATGTTTTCGAATAGGTCAGAGATTGAGGAGAGTGAGGAGAGAAGAGATCTGGAGTTCTGGTATAGGGGACAGGTTAAGAAAATAAGCTTGATGGAGAGGTCGATGTTGCAAGTGGGGCAGAGGAGCCGGATAAAAGATGGGAGTGAGTGAGTGAGTAAGAGAGGAGTGGCCGAGGCGAATGCGGGTGACAACGATGTCTTCCCTGCGGTTACGACTATGCAGAGGGGTGTTGGTCCCGACTTTGGGTTTGATGGTGTGAAGTTTATTACTGGTTCCACTATGGATGGACAGAAAATTATCAACATTCACTTTTCAAGATGCACGCCTAATACAGTCGATACAAATCTTTTCACACATAGCTTCTGTAACAGATAAGATCTACATATATACAGGCAAAGCAGGAAATACTTATTTATTTTCTATGATACAAGAAACCAAAGTTGCATCCAAATAAAAGCAATAAATTTTTCAAAATGTTCAGGACATTCTCAATATAAAATCTTTACACACTGAATATATCACCACAAAAACAGAGTGCTATACATTGGTCTCCCAGGGATATAAACAACATGAAAGCACACTCATGTGGTGGGGAATGCGAGTTTTAAGTAGCAGTGGGATGTTTTTACCTCTTGGTTTATATGCAAAACCAAGAGCTCGTTCTCACTCGAGTACGATCTAGAGATCACACTGACAGACGATCAGATCTGCCAATATTTTTATTGTGAGAATGCTCACTCGATCTGATCGCGGTCATTTGATCTTGATCCGAAGGGAGGATAATGATCCAAGGTAGGCGATCAGTTCCGCTGGTGAGATTCTCAACAAACATGATTGAATCTGTATCCTGCGATCATGGTACTTATGCAAAATTCTGTTATAACTTGTTTACTTGGTGTGAACAGATAGTCTACAGGCTCTGCTACATTTCATGACTTTTCCAATGGCTTACCTTTCGACCTCCAGTTCACTCAAGCCATGCCATCAGATCGCCTGCAGAGGGTCTGATCGCAACCCCGCATATATACAGTACATTATTTGTCTACAATCATCGAGCTGGTTTATCGGCGGTTTGTGATTCGATGATAAGTGAGAACGCGACCTTCTATTCAAAACCTTGCCATCACTGCATCTCAAGGGAGCAGGCATCATATCAATATTTCAGCACTTTATTATACAGTAAGTCAAATTGCATTTGCAAGTTGCTGAATGTCATCATGTACACATTGCTTATGTTATTTATAACCTATCCATATAAGCACACTGAATGTGGAAGGCTTGTTTGTCAACGGTATATATGGACAGCTTGAAAAAAACATTTTAATGCAAATAACATTTCTTGATGAACCATACAATGTCAAAGAAACCCTTTACACCTCAACAATAATAAACCGAGTGAGATTGAACATAGTACAATACAAATCTTTACTCAAAAAAGGAACTGCTGTTCTGTTTTTACCCTACTTAAAGATTAATCTTGAGACAAAGTGTTTATATGCATATTTAATACACAGGGCAAAGGACTTTGATACGAGTGGAATGACCCGGCTTTATAAGTCCTTTGAACATGCATTAGATATGCATATAAACACAATGCCAAAATGTGAATCTTTTTATAAAATTTCTATGTTAAGATTGTTTAAAACACATAACTAGAACGTGAATACCATCATGGTTTGCATGCCCATGCAAATTGACACCCATATTACATGACCAGCCCAATTATAAAAATGTCATCCCAAACTAAGTCCCACATGGCATCCTATGTCCCACATGGCATCCCATGTCCCACATGGCATCCCATGTCCCACATGGCATCCCACCCCATGTCCCACATGGTACCTCATCCCATCCCTTGTCCCACATGGCATTCCAATATATCTTCCACATGACATTCCACCATATGTCCCACATGGCATTCCACCAATGTCCCACATGGCATTCCACCAATGTCCCACATGGCATTCTACCATATGTTCCACATGGCATCCCATCCTATGACCCACATGGCATCCTACCTTATGTCCCATATGGCATCCCATCCTATGTCCCACTTTATATCCAATCATATATCCCACATGGTATCTCTCCCAATGTCCCATATGGCATCCATCCCTGTGTCCTACATGGCTTCCCAACTGATGTCCCACTTGGCATCCCACCTTATGTCCCACCAAGTGTTCCACATGGTATCCCTACCTATGCCCACCATATGTTTCACACAGTATCCCTTCCCATGTCCTAATGACACCCACTTTATGTCCCAAGTGGCATCACATCCCATGTCCCACATGGCCTCCTACCCTATGTCACACATGGCATCCCAACCAATGTCACACTCTATGTTACTTGTGGCATCCCACCCCATGTCCCGAATGACAGCCCATACCATCCCATACCCCACATGGTATTCCACCCTATGTCCCACATGGCATTCAACCATATATCCCACATGGCATCGCACCCTGTCCCACATGGCATCCACCCTATATTCCATATGGCATCCCATCCTATGTCCCACATTATATCCAACCATATGTCCCACATTATATCCAACCATATGTCCCACATTATATCCAACCATATGTCCCACATTATATCCAACCATATGTCCCACATTATATCCAACCCTGTCCCACATTGCATCTTACCCCATGTCCCACATGACATCCCATAGGCTCCATACATGATCTCCCATTGGCTCCATAAGAAGTCTCGTCCTAGCTATCACATTCCCTGATAGAGCACAACATGTATGAAAGTCTGTCAGTTAAAAAAACTTATTTGCAAATAACTTGCTGAATAAGAAAAAAAGGCAGAGTCAAATAATCATGCCTGATACTGTATATAGCCCTTGGTGTATCTATCTATGTCCCACATGGCCCTCATCCATGTCCCATAAGGCATCCCTCCCTATGTCCATATGCAGTCACATCCTGTCACACTCCATGACTGAGCACACTAATAAAAAAAATATTTGTCAGTTTATCCACTGTGGCAACTTTATGCAAATAAACACAATAATAAAGGCAGAGTTTAATAATCATGCCTGATACAGCCATTGGTGCACAAATATTTTGAAGAAGTTCAAGGGTTTTAAACCTCCAGTGTCATAAGAGACACTTGAGGATCTCTGAAGAATTTTAGGAAATTATATCATGTTACAGTTATCTTCGAAGGAAAAATCAAATATTTTGTAGACTTTTGAGGTTTGGTTTGTTCAGAGAGTTGGAATAGACTATTCCAACTCCCTGGTTTTTTGATGTTTAACAGCACCGCAACAGTCAAAGTCAAATGTGCCAAGAGGGTGTTCATGAATTATGGTGTAAGATTTAAGATAGTGAGGAAAGGCAGGTTTGTTAAGGAGAAAAGGGGGAAAATGGAAAGAGCAAAAAAAGGAGGTAAATACTAAGTAAGGTTAGGTGTAGAAAGGGGGGGAAGTTAAATGTGGTGAAAGAGGTTGTTGTTGCGGAGGAAGTTGATAATGTTTGAGGAAGAATTGTTTTCGAAAAGGTCAGAGATTGAGGATAGTGAGATGAGAAGTGATAAGGAGTTTTGGTATAAGGGACAGGTTATGGAGATATGCTTGATGGAAAGAGCAGTGTTACAAGTGGGGCAGAGAGGGGTAGGGGAGCTGGATAAGAGATGGGGCAGAGAGGGAAAGGGGAGCCGAATAAGAGATGGGAGTGAGTGGGAGAGGAGTGGCCAAGGCAGATGCGGGTAACAACAATATCTTCCCTGCGGTTGCGACTGTGCAGAGAGGTGTTGGTCCCGACTTTGGGTTTGATGGTGTAGAGTTTGTTATTGGTTTCGTAATTCCAGGAGTTTTGCCAGTTTTTTTTTTTATGTAGTTGGAGATGGAGAGACGGAGGTCTGAGTGTGGAATAGGAAAAGGAGAGACTATGTTTGACAGAGCTTTGTTGGCGGCTCTGTCAGCTCTCTCGTTGCCAGGGATGCCGATATGGCTGGGAATCCAGAAGAAAATAATATTCTTTCCTAAAGAGGAGAGAGTGTGGAGTTTGTTGAGGATTTGTAGAATGAGAGGGTTGGGCTAGAGCATGTTGAGGATGCCAGTGAGGATGGATTCAGAGTCAGAGAAGATGATGAAACTGGGGCAGAAAGAGAGTTCAATGAAGTTTAAGGCCAGGAGGATGGCTTTCGCCTCAGCAGAGTAGATAGAGGTGCCATCGGGTAGCCTTGAAGAAAGGGTGAGACCGGGACAGGTGGCAGCGGCTGCAGAAGAGTTTTTCCGTATGGAGCCATCGGTGAAGAGGAAGGAGTAGTCGTGGAAATGTCTACTGAGTTGGCAGTATTTGGAGTGGAAGAAGGCTGGGTTGTGAAGAGCTTTCATGAAGGAAGAAAGACTAAGGTACACATTGGAGAGGGGGGGAAGGGGGGAGTGAATAGTCCAGGTGGGTTTAGGTGGGATGGTGCATCTGGCGATCGAGAAAACGTTGATGTTGGCTTAAGAGAAGTGGGACTGCACACAAATCCCGAAAGGTGGGGGAAGGCGTTTGTTGAGATTAAAGAGGTTGGTGAAGGAGGGAGAACGGATGGAATGGAAGCAAGGCTTACGTGGATCGGTGAGGATGCGGAGAGCAAAGGAGAGGCCAACTCTCATGCACCTGAGGTCGAAGGGGAGTTCCTTGGCCTCGACGTGAAGACTGGTGATAAAAAAAGGTGTGAGTGGCGCCAAGGCAAAGCCTTAGGGCAGTATTTTTGAGGTAACTAATCTTCAACCTGTCTTAAGAGTATGAAAAACTTTAACATGTAGTAAGGAAATTCCATCTTCCATGAGGATATCTGAAGAAACCTTAACTTTTTCTGAGGAACTCTAAAGAAACTTTGACATTTTCTGAGGAATTCTCAACAAACTTTAACATTTCTGAGGAAATCTCAGGCAAAACTATGGACGGCCCGCTGGATGAAATCGCCATTACATAGATTCGCATTATGTTTCGCATGCTCACCAAAATCAGCTTCAAAAACAAGTACTGTACAGGCAAAATAAGGGCATGAAAGAATTTTCCAAATGTTTTGTATTAACTTATTTTACCCTAAAAAGTCTATGCATTTTTAGGGGTAGGTACATTATTCAATTCTCTTCTTTGTACAATGAACTTTTAAGCTACTGCAAGTAGTTACAAATTAGGCTTTGAGCTGGATGACATTTTAGCTACAGGTTTGACTTCATGACGATTTTTAATTTTTTACTAATTCTAGTCACAAATGATGAAATATTCTGTCAAATTTAATACGGAAGTTACAACCTTTCTTTCGAGCATTTAAATATGTTTTCTCAACTTGCAAAACAAATGTCATGTTATCCTTGGAATTCCTCTTTAATGAGTTTGGCAATGCAAGCTATACACTATTTGAGAAGTACAAAGTGTCTTTAGACTCGGACGCTAGCTTCTGCGGAAATGGTTGCATTTGCTTCTAAATTTATTATCATTACCAAGTAAACAGAAGTTTCTCTATCGATTTTCCCATCCCTTCCTGTAACCTGAAACCATCCTCATTCCCGATAATAAAATTCATGTCCTGTACATCGATGATGATCTAAAATTTCCATGCTTTCAGATCGATTAGTAATGAAAAAAGAGTAAAAGCCGCATTTCAATTTACGATGAAATGAAATGGAGAGCTTACTGGAACTAATGTATTGCAAGCTGACAATCAATAACTAAGGAAAGAATTGTCTGAAAGAAACTTTTGGAACTTTTGAAATGTTTATAAAAAAATTGACAGCAATCAATCATCACTTCAGTAGTTTGTTTGTTTGTTTGTTTGTTTGATGAGGGCTTAATGGCACCACGACAATAAGGGTCAAATTGTGCCTGAGAGGTTAGATTATTCTAGAGGTAGGAAGGAAAGAAAATAGGGGGAGAATGAGAGAAATACAAGAACTAAAAGTCAGAAAGCTGGGATTGAGAGAGAAGGTGCATGGGTGAAAAAAACAAAGTAGAGAGAGGGGGTGGGAGAGGAGGACTAAATATGGTTGTAGAGGGAAGCATGATGAAGGAAGGACATTATTTTATCCGGAGGATTTTCTGGAAGAACTCAGTAATTGAGTTGTGCGGAGCGAGGGAAGCTCTGGGAAGGTTGTACAGGGGGCAAGCAAGGAGAACGTGATGGACTGTGAGGGTGCAATGGCAATTGTTGCAGAGGGGTCAGTCTAGACAACTCCTATTACAATATACTGTTGATTCGGGTGTCAATCTTGTTTTACAGTGGGCCTAAAGAAGGTACAGCAGGGAGCAATTTGTTCGGGTTCGCATCGCAATTTGCGATACAAATATGTACAGAAGTTGTTCATTGCCATTCAGTGAAATAATTGATTAGCACAATTGCGACGCAAAGAAAAATGCTTGAAAGTATAATTAAAGTACTAACATCAAAATAACAACTTAAACTTACCTTCCAAAGCTTTCAAGTTGCAAAATTATTATGAAAATGGGACAAGAAAATATGTGTACAGGATGTCTAACGTTACTTAAAGTTTTCAACTACAATTACATGTACAATAGCGAAGTGCTAACATCGTAAGCCTAACCAGTCAGCCAGATGTGTATGAGAAAATCACAGATTGTGTGTCATACGGTTAGTATATCACTTACACTCGAAATGACACTGTTAGCTTCTGTAGGTAAGACGCGAAAATCCGTCTCATTCCCTTTCCACGAAAACACTTTGCCAGAGCTACGTGTGCTTAAAAATACTAGAAAACATTCCTTCCCTTCCCCATTCTTGATAAGAATACTGGTGACTTCATCTCAAAAACCATGAAAAATCTAAAATTTGCGCCAGTTTTGTCATTTCGAGTGGGGCATATGTTTTTTGTCACGCGGTCTACAAGATAAAATTCAATAAAAATGTTGAATATAATTGTTGAATTTACAATAAAATATACCACTAACAAATACTTTGTCCGTGTTTTATGAAATTCTTTCCCTTTTGATCTGATAAATTGAAGAGATTTAGGCCTATCGTTTACTTGTCATTTAGACATGACCAAGCTTGGGTTACAATCATTGCGTTTATGCATATATGCATTGCTAGAACTTTCCTGGGATTCGGGAATTCATTCACGTCGTCTGTTGTTTTCTTGATCGACGAGTCTGATTCCATGCTATGTAGGATTATTACAATACTGCCTGGACAGTCTTTTTCGACTTAAAATCTTTTTGGATTATAGATGTTTTGATAGATTTCCTTTAATTGGTTGTTTCCTTTTCTGTGTGGTTTGGAAATAATTAAATATATTTTCATTAAAGTGGATCATATCGTAACAATAAGGCCATTGCGTTAGGGCTACTGTCGTTAGTAATAGTATTATAGTAAAATGCAACTTTCCTGTTGAATGTAACTTTTTCGATTGTTTTGACAGTGGTGAGTCATAACTATAAATATGGCAAGGGTTTTAAGCTTTCAACAGCAAATAACTGGAAAAGGGAGTTAGATCCAGATTCTAAATGGATGAAAATAGACTCTTCTCCAGATGAAAAGGGTGTAGTAAAGATAACATGTTCCCTTTGCACAGAATTTTAACACAAAATTAAGCATATCAGAAATTTTTCTCGTACTGCAATATTAGGATTCTCAGGATCAGCTCTTAAGAAAGATAACTTAGAAAAACACATGCTTTCGGAGCTTCTATTTGTTTTTTGAAGATTTAGATTAAGATAATTTTATCGCTTAAAATTGCTAATTAATTTGTCTGCATTGCTAATCAAATTTTCGGATGAGTAGCAATATTGCTAAACAAAATTCCAAAAACAAATTGCTCTCTGTACTGGTAAATCTTCATTGTCTGCACATGTACGATTTTTCAAATCAAAATGCAACTGAGAAAATTTCAGGATATTATTTGTTTTCTTCTCTTGAATTAATGTTTTCTGTACTTGTACCATTATCTAATATTACAGTTTGAGGTAAACAAACCGCTCTACTTGTTCCAGCATTGCATCGCCTATACAGACCTTCCAGAGATGATTTGTACCATTGTTTTGTCGATGTTTGCAGCTAGTTCAGTGTTATGAACTTTGTTTGTTACATTAGTTCTTGTAGATCAAATGCACTCTCTGTGACTAGCACTATATTGTTAGCAAAACGCAAGTTGTTGATTGTGTAGCCATTAAAGAAATATTCCCATGGATTTTCATTTCTTCATATATTATACAGAAAATTTTTAAAAACAAAGTGGTGAAAAAACTATGTTAATATTTATTCCATTTAAAAGTTACAAAATTTTCAAATATTTTTTAATTTGGACAAAAATTGTATGATTGGCAACAGCTAAATATCATATGGACATTCAAAGACATTGGCCTCAATACAAAGGTCCAATTATACACCACCCTGATATTATCCATACTGCTGTATGGTGCGGAGGCTTGGATGATGAGACGAGAGGAAGAGCAGAGGCTGAATATTTTTGAGATGTTTTGTCTCTGTAAAATACTTGTGAGTCACAAGACTTCAAAATCAAGAAAACAATATGTCAGCGACACTCTGAAATTGGCAAAAGTGTTGTGGAAAGAGTTCAGTCCACAAAGCTACAATATTTTGGGCCCCTGAAGTGATGAGGCATACTCGTTACCCAATACTGACACTTGAAGGCCAGATACAAGGCACCAGACCTAAGGGTAGACCACCAAAAAGATAGGCAGACTGTATTAAGGAGGACATGCAACCTAATGGCATCAACTCCTTGGTGACAGCAAAAAGATTTTTGTTTTAACCTAAATTAGACAAAAAACAACAATTTACAATGGTCAACATTAAATGTGATGGGGAGAGGGAGAAGAAGGGTTAAGATACAAGGGTAGGGGACACTTGGGACATCAAAAAATTATGCAAATATCTTAAAATAAAAAAATGAAAAATTTAAATGAGAGAATACGGATCAACCAACCACTAAGAAAAAGTGCCATAATTTATGATGTACAGATGTTGAATACTAATGATTATTAATTAATCAGAACCAAAAGGTTTTGTGGTTCCAAACCTTTTTTTCATATGCTGATTGATTTGCAAGTTTCGTATTAACTATCATGTCATTGCATATCATGAAATATTTGTTCCAGGATATTTATTCACAAGCCATGACCACCATGCATGATGCAGATCAATAAAATAGACACTAGCATGTGCACAATAATTAACCAACGTTATCATAGCAAGTATGATGGAAAACAGACATACGATTGCTCATTTATCATATTTTAAGAATTTTAGGTTAAGTCCCGCCTACTCATTGATATGCATGGTATCACCACCAAACCCAATAGGGTATATCCACAGACCATGGGCTATCTGTGTATCACATATAACTAGAATCCAGTTTATTGTTCTTTAGATACCGTGATTACAAACTTTTTTCAGCAAAATCATATTAAGCCCATCCCACTATGCATACTAATGAAATTCAACATTTTTATAACATGAACATGTACACATTAACAAACATATAATTGTACAAAATATGAAACAAAACATATATGCAGTTGTTATGATATGAGTATTTCAAAATTTTAAGCCCCGCCTACTCATTAATATGCATGACATTACCACCAAAAACAATAGGGCAAAGCTACGGACCATGGGCAATGATATATGACTTGAATCCAGTTTATTGTTCTTTAGATATCGTGTTTCCAAGCTCTTTTCAGCAAAATCATATTATGCTCCGCCCACTATGCATATTAATATTATTCAAAGTTTTTATACTATGAACATGTACACATTAGCAAACATCAAAAGTGTACCAAATATAAACAAAACATATATAATGTTGTTAAACTATAGGCATTTCAATATAAATATGCATCACATCGCCACCAAAATCAATAGGGCACAAGCTATCTGTGTACCACATATGACTTGAAACCAGTTTATTGTTCTTTAAATACCGTGTTTACAAGTTCTTTTCAGCAAAATTATATTAAGCCCGCCCACTATGCATATTAATGAAATTAACATTTTCATCCATGAACATGTATACACTAGCTAACATCATAACTGTACAAATATAAAACAAAACAGATTTGCTTTTGTTAAAATAACAGCATTTCAAGGTTTTTACATTAAGCCCTGCCTTACTCAATAATATGTATGACATCACCACCAAAAACAATAGGGCACATCTACGGACCATGGGCTGTATGTATACCACATATGACATGAATGCACTGTACCATTCTTCAGATACCATGTTTATGAGCAGGCCATAATATACACACATACATACACACACACGCCATCATGACCGAATAGGTTCATGATGCTATCGCATCAGAACCAAAAATGAGAGAAGGCAGATTAAACAACCACTACGAAAAAGCATCATACTGATATTTATGATGTAAGGATGTTGAATACTGTAATAAAGCAGTGTTCACTTTAAACTTGCACGGCTTTGCATTGACGTAAAACCGGTCGGTTTCCAAAACAAAAACTGGTTTCAACTGGAAACCGGTTTTTTTACCCGTAACATTAGTCACTACATGAGTGATTTTATTACCCCATTTGCCCGTCAAATGATGCCAATTTTTCCACCTTTGTCAGTCTAGGTCTGAAAGGCATTAAACAATTCATGATGTCCCAAGCCCAGTCACGTAATAAAGTTATGAAAAAGGCTGTGTCGACAGGCCATCTATATGTCTTTATCTACTAATGATTTCTATTCATAGTGATGATTTCAATTTTCTTTCACATAAAAAAAAAAGAAATTTGTCGGATACTTGTAAAGCAGATACAAATTAAGCCAGATCTAAATGCATCATCTTATGATGCGATGCTTGCCATCATATACTTGATCACAAAGTACAATTGTTGCAGATTTACATATAGCCTAACATTACAGCAGGAAAATCTTAGTTGAGATCCCACCAACTTGATACTAAACATTTCTGTAAAACATTAACCATGGCCAGGCCATGGCTCTTAAGTTTAACCAAAAAAATAAATATAAAATCATTAATCATGCATACCTCTCTATTATTTTTCAAGTTCAGTAATCATTTCTTGCTATGCTTTTACTTTACATTGGCTATTTGTGCATCACAGTGGCATTTTGAATTATACTTAAGCCACCAAATTTGGTCCTGCCCTATAGCCTTATATGGTATTCGCCAAAATTGTATGTGAAAGGGTGTACAGAAAAGAAAATGCCAGCAATATGAACAGTAGTGTACCACTCCCCACCAAATTTGTATTTTCTTCATCAAAATGAAAAAAAATAAAAGTATCCCTGCAATCTCTATACAGATAATATAATACGTGATTTGAATAGATCAGGATTGAAAATTAAACTCAAATACATTGTATTCCGTACTTAAACTGGACGTTGTTTCAGCAAGGAACTATAAAAACATTTTATTTTGACAACACAAGTAAAATCAGTTCTTTGGCACTCTGCAGATAAATTTTTAGTTCAACATTGATTTGAAACACTTAACAATGATAAGCGATATTTTTGGTCACTTGGAATCGCATAAAATGGCAAAGCACATCGGTATTTAAACATTCTGTTTGTTCTTTCTACTTGTGAAATGATATGCAGAGCGAAATGCAGAGATAATATTAATAATGTATGCATACCCAACAGGCTATCACCTAATGGGTCTGAAAACAACTTATATAAACTCAATCCACTTCGAACCACTGAAATAATTTGAGCTTGTACCCTCAAGCGAATAAAACTCACAACACTCATACTAACTTGTTGTTACTGGTGCGTGGAAAAAATCAGCCCTTGAGCTGATTAACAAACAGTGGGAATAAAGTTATCAGCCCTTGCGCTGAATCACATACAGTGGGAATAAAGTTATCAGCCCTTGCGCTGAATCACATACAGTGGGAATAAAGTTACCTTTTTTGACAAATGACGGCTGAAGTCATGCTTGTGAGTCTTGATATCCATTCATAAGTTTCATATCCATGGACCGTCATGTGAATGTAGTCTTGCACAGTGCATGTAGGGCGGGTTGATTGTAAATTTATGAGTGATTGGTCTTGCAATTTGCAATATTGTTATCACCAGGATTTTAATGGATTAACAAAGTATTTTACAAGACAAAAGGACTCGGGAGAGAATGTTAAGGACTTAAAATAAAAGGGATTATAAAGAAATGAAGGTACTGTTGTTTTGTTTGTGGAAAAATTAGCCCAGAAAGAAGAGAAATAATCCAGCAGATTCAAACCTGTTATTACAGGTACATGTAATATTCATAACTATCCATTTCCAAACACTCATTTCTCAATCCTATTTATTGATTTCATTAATATCACATATTTTCACAAATATATCAAAATATACTACAAAATACATGTTGACACAAAGCATGAACTTTTTTTTTATTAAAATAAAACCAATCTTCACTTTTTTTCTTTTTTTACAGTGATTTGCTTTTTTCGGTACTTTATAAAACATGAATCAGACCGAAATCGTGGTTTTCAAAAGTTTTGCAAAACCTGTTTGAGTTACAAAACCAGTAGACAGTGCAAGCTGTATTCCCTCAAAAAATGATTAAATCCCCCCCCCCAATTAATTGTAAAGGGGAAATACTGCAAAGAAATCTGAATGACACTAAACTAAAGTGCAGTACGATATTTTTCGCGCAACAACTTCATACTTAAGAGTTGTAATGCTGCAGCTTAGGCCATGATCAGTGAGCATAAATTTAAGTATAAAACGAGCAAAAGTGCCGTAAAAAGAAAAAAAGAAATTAAAAACCTATTTCTACACCCCACACCGATGTCAGTGGGCAAAAGAAAAAAAACAGGCCCACTTAAGCTTGGGTGATAAATTGATATTTCAATATTATTCGATATTGACCAATATCGATATGGTCGATATTGAGTTTGGGTCATATCGATATATCGATATCATGTTTTTCACCGATATTGTACTATACATGAACTAATAATGAAGTTAACATGACAACCAAACATGCACCTTTCCTCACTATACAGCCACAAAAAGTTTGTAATTTGTAATAATATAAAAGTTGCAGGCAGTCAGTAATTTTAAGTGTTGATTAAGTCATCATTAATTTCATAAATATTACCTAAAATTATGTTCCACAGGCAGGAAATGCTTAATTTCAGACATACAGTAATGATCTCTGTATGTACATGTACAGGCCACTATGGACATGGCGCAATAACGTAAGTTAATTTTCATGATTTATGATGGTTGAGCAATTGCAATCAATGAAATTTTAAATCCTTAACATCGTTTCTAAATTCCTCTAAAGGAATACTGCATCCCCAAATTTATGTGGAAAAGCCGTTAAATGACCCCTGAAAGTAGATTTTATCCTCAAAACTAAAAGATTTCATCCTCAAAACTAAAAGATATTTCCCACTAATTTGTCCGTTCACAGATCAAACTTTTTGTACAGTAAGCAGCACAAGTACAAACAGTATGTGTAGATTTCTGAGCCCACCGTCCAATTTTTTAGTAGCAGAGGACATTTTTATCAATATTTATTGACTTCTGAATGTCCAGGTCTTTAAAAAGAGTGCAAAAATGATGCCCTTTCAGTAGTTAGTGAGACCAAGCATTCAAAGGTAAAGTTGGCCAGTTTTCATTAACAAAAAAGGTACATAACAGTTCCACGAAAATAGTGAAAAAATGATATGTTCAAACTTAAAGAATTTTAATGTTTCTGTGATTTATTTTTTGAGAAAGAGACAATTTGTAAAAAATGACTTCTTTCAGAATAATGGGTGTTTATTTAAAGATTTAAGTACATATTTCCCATTCAATTCTGTAAATTTACATACAAATTTGTACTTTCTATTTTTTGTGCTTGAGCAATATTACCTGGGACAAAACAGTAATATTATTTCATATAACGTCTTGCAATTTGCATATCGATATTTCGATATTATCGATATATATCTAGCGATACATCAATATTGTCTGAAGGTGAATAGAGCTCAAGCTTAGGCCCAGTACAACGAAATATGAGATGAACGTTAAGAAATATACAACAAATAATAGTAATCGTCTGCTAGATATTTAGATTGTATAGTGTGTAGTGTATGTGGTGTATAGCATACAATGATTATGGGAATAATGTGACTTATCACACAATGTACTGCAGCAAAGTTAAACTTTACAAAAATAATAACTTAGTGCCCTAGAATTGCTTTTTCAGAGGGGCAACCTGTCCTGCCCCTTTCCCACCCCCTGGGGTCTATCCTGCCCCTCAGAAAAAATGTGATTTTGTTTTTTTAAATCTCTAAAAACTTAAAATCTGAATTAAACTTATAAATGAAAATGGAAACAGAACACAGCGCAGTACCTACCTTTAGTTTTGCATATTTTAACTTTTTCTCTTTTGCATGATACATGTATTAACTATGAACCTGTTTTTACCCATGATGGTTACTTTTCAGATTTCAGCAAGAAACATTAGAGTGAAGGAATTGCCTAGCAATACAGTAAATATTGTCTAGTAATACAGTAAATATTGTCTAGCAATACAGTAACAATTGCCTAGCAATACATTTAAGTTATGATGTCAAAAAAAACTTTGTATATTGAAACATTTTAGCAGTTCAAGTTTCCCCTTTTTTTTCTTCAAAATCCCTTACCCCCAAAAAAACAATTACACAATCCCACCTCCAAAACAACTACAACAAAAACAAAAACAACAAAACAAAAACAACAATGAAAACAACAACAACAACACCACCACCACCAACAACAATAACAATAATAATAATAATAATTATTGACCCTTACTGTGAACACTATGATAAAGAATAGAAAAGCCTGTTCATAAAAGCAGTCAAACTTTTCTCAAAGAGTTCCAACAAGTTAAGTCCATAAGTAAAAGAAAAACAATTTATTTGATTTGATAGAAATACGTGTTAGTACTTGTCCTTCATAACAACTGTCTCTCTGTGATTCTGATACTTTCTACCTACTGACTTTGATTTATTCTGCTTCTACCTTGTCATTTGTTCTAAATAATTTATAGTTTTGTTGTGTTTTTATTTATTTTTCCAACTGTGGTAGTAAACTCTCCAGAACTAGGTTTTAAAAGCAGCTCTTTCTCCCTACGGGCAAAAACATTATCATATACTGATGTCTGCGTAAATGAAAAGGTCTAATCAACTTATTAGATAAGCACTGAGTGAAAGCAAAGAAATAAATGGGAGAGTCTTAGTGTCCTTTCCAAATGAATTTCAACATGAGAAAATGAAAGTAAAGGGCCTTTTAGTGACAGGTGGGAGTAACCACAAAAGCATCTGGTATTTCTTTTTCTGAAATTTGATGCATAAAAACTGGCAAACTGTTTCTAATTACATCAAATGAAGGTAATATACATTGTACTGTGTATTCAATATGATATATTGTAGCACAAGTCACCAGGCTATGAACACAACTTAGCTCAACCAATGTACTGTAGCATACAGTTTTGATTTTTTAGCAGTAAAAGTGAATATTCCTGTAAATGTTCTTGTTTATATGATAGAGGACTATTAAAGAAACAAATTCATGTAAAACAATACAGACCCCTAGCTTTGCTGTTTCACAGGGCAGCCCGCCCCTCCATGGACCTGCCCTGCCCCCTGGGGTACACCCTGCCCCTCATGAGAAAATAAAAAGGTTATCATTAAAATAAATTAGATTAAATTATTTTTAACTTAATAATCTCAAGTAGCCTCATAAATGAAATACCTTACATAGATACAGGACACAGAATGAGAGCATAGTAAGCAATTGTCCTGTTTGACTAATGACTGGTCCTTATAGTCAGAATATTCATTCGGAAATGTATGATATCTAAAATCCCAGAGCTTTTCACCAGGGGATTGAGCCTTAAGGAGGTCCCTGGACTCCATGCCGAAAAGACGCAGCGCTTCGTGCGCGCATTAATATGCCCCTCAACAAGTCTAGTACCCTCCCCTTTTTATGTGCCCCTCAACAAGTCCAGCACCCGCCCCTTTTTAAATCAAGCTAGGGGTCTGTTAAATATCTTGTTCCATTTAGGAGTTATTGCATTTCAAAGATTGCACCAGTGTGTTGAAAAGTGACCTCACAGTGTACAATGTAGTGCTGTCACGACATGGCTTTACTACGTAGACATGTCATGACTGCACTAGTACAATGTGATGTCATAAAGACAAGATGCATGAGAATTTTTGTGTACAGTACTTTTTTGAAAATTAATAGCTTTCTCCTTTAATCATTAGAAGTGTCTTTTGTTTAATTATCAAAATGGGGTATGCAGTAACATGCACTTTTAGCGATTCTTAATAGACGGCCCACTGGTCATATCTGGCCTACCAGACAATCCAATCTGGCCCGCAAACAAGCCATTATATAATGCAATACAAGTGCATTCAGGCATTGCATGTAAGATCAATACAAAATCGCAAAATACTCGTATATTTTGGTTTTTTCCTAGGCAGATCAGCTCACTAAAACATTGTGGCTTACTAAATAAAATGTTATCTTTAGTTCCGCTATACATGTAAATTGGGCTCCCGGATCATAGCAACACAGCAAAATGTTGAAGAAACGCTAAGAATATGATGAACGATGTAAAAATAAGACTCCCAATTGCATTTTAAAGTTTTTGTACAGTATGATGAATTTGTGTTTGATGATGTCATAGAGACAATTCCATTGCAAATGTTTATGTATTTCTTTGAATGTTAATTGGTTGTTTCTGTGTGATTAGAAACAATTTTCCAAAAGTAACTGAAGTAGGGTATATTTGGCAATGTATATAAATACCTAACTTTCATCAATTTAATTTTCAAGCAGGTTTTACTCATAAAAAAGGATGATAGATTTTAATGAATATATCAACTTTGTGGGAGAATGCATGCTGTAATGTCATACTGAGCCTTTTCCTATTCGTTTATTGGCATTTTTTGTGAAGCTTCAAATTTGAATATCTCCTGGTAGGAATAACATATCAACATGATTTTTGTGCTAAAATGTTTCTTAACTTTTTCTCTTTCTTACAAAAGATTACAAAAAAAAACATGGGAATATTCCTTTAAAAACATGGGATTATTCTTTTAAAAACATGGGAATATTCCTATTCCTTTAATCTACCTACTGTGGTGTAGCGGTTATCATACCTGTCTACAGACCACGAGGCCCCGGGTTCAATCCTGGGGTGGGTAGACATGCCAGTGCACCACAACTGGTTATCAAAGGCCGTGGACATTAACTTGGTTGTCGATGTTATGTCAGTCCGTACGTCGTACCTGTGTTCTCGTCCGGGTCGTATTAAGCATTTCGTGATAGCATTTGTACTATCATAACCGAATACGCAGGCAACGACCCCGTCATTGTAATTGTGTGTTCAACTCTCTCTCTCTCTCTCTATTCCTTTAAGCACAAAATCCCTTAAAGGGATGTTGAGCTAAAAATTAACGGATTATACTGCACTTTTAACATGATTTTTCAATTCCACAATATATGTAAGCACTAATGGAAACAATTTACAAATTTATGCTGTGTGCACAAGGGTTTGGAAGTAGCATGTTTATTAATATAGTACTAACTTGGCAAAACGTTTGATTGAAATTTGAATATGAACCAACATGTTAATAACACCTGCCGGGCAACTTCTCACGCGCTACACAAGATTGGAAAAATCAATCCATAACTACCTGGATCAACAAGCAACTGAAATGCTTATACATGCATTTGTGTCCTTGGATAGCTGTAATAGCTTGTTATATGGTCTCCCTGACTGTCAACTCGCTAAACTGCAATGCATACAGAACTCTGCTGCAAGACTGGTCACACGTTCTAAACCATTCACTCAGGCAACTCTAATCCTTCACAACTCACACTGGCTCCCTGTTAAATTGTGCATCAACTTCAAAGTTCTTCTGTTAACATTCAAATGTGTCCACAAACTTGCTCCCACTTACTTACAGGATCTTATCCACATGTACACTCCGACTCGCCGTCTACGCTCTAGTTCTAAGTTATCGCTCGTACCTCCTTCTGTTTCTACAAAGTAATATGGTCATTGTTCGTTTAAATCTTTAGCTGCTTTTCTCTGGAACAATATACCAACACATATCAAAGAGGCTTAAACTGTAACTAGCTTTAAATCATTGTTAGAAACACATCTTTTCTCACTTTTATTAGTTGTTTTCCTATTTTCCACCTTTTTTTTTTTTTTTTTATAGTGCAATGAGACTTTAGTGTGTGTTGCACTTCATAAAAAGTGTATATTATTATTATTATGATTATTATTACTATCATACAAATATCAGGATAATATTTGCACAGTGAGTGTATATCTTTTTTTAAGTATGCTTTTTTAAATAATGTCCTAACAATGTTTTGGATACAAATTATGAACTTCATGATTTTCAAAATTATGTTTTAAAAACATTTCTATAACATTTATTTAATGTTTATTAGGCACTAGCAATGCAATATTTACACTATCAATGATCATGGAAAAGTGCATAGAAGTACAAAAGATTCATACTTATGTTTCATTGATTACTCCAAACCCCTATGACAAGGTCAAACATGAAGATCTCTTTGAAATACTCAGTAATTTGCACATTGACGGAAAAGACCTAAGAGTTATAAGAAACCTAGGCTATACTGGGACCAGGAAGCAGCAATAAGACTTGAACAAAATTACAGTGAATTTAAGGTAATCTGAAGAGGAGTCAGGCAGGGGTGTGTTTTGTCACCAGATCTTTCCAACATTTACAGTGAAACAATACTTTGTAACATCAACAGTCTTGAGGGGCTAAAAGTTGGAGGCTATAGTATGAATAACCTACGCTATGCAGATGACATGGTACTTATAACAAACTGAGTCAGAAGAAAAACTACAGTCTCTTCTGGATAAATTTGTAAAGGAAAGTGAAAAGAGAGGACTGTCTCTAAATGTAAAGAAAACAGAATGTATGGTGGTTTAAAAAAAAGCCATCAACCCATTATGTAGTATATGAAGCCAAGAAGAAATGATTAAACAAGTACAACAGTTTAAGTACTTGGGTTACACACAAACATCAGATAGTCGGTGCATTAACAAAGTTAGAAAACGCATTGCAATTGCCAAAGACATATTTACAAAAATGAATCCAATTTTGAAGAATAGAAATATTGAAATGGACAATAAAGTTCATGTCTTGAAGGCATATGTATGGTCTACTCTTCTCTATGGCTGTGAATGCTGGACAATTACCAGTGACATCAAGAAAAGATTAGAAGCTACGGAAATGTGGTTCATTAAGAGAATGTTGAAAATATCTTGGACCGAAAGGAAAGCAAATGATGATGTCCTGATAGCTTCAGGCATGGACAGCATGATAGCTCTATGCCATCAGGAGATAGATGAAATTTGTTTGGCATGTTTATCGGGAGGGTGGATTGGAACAGCTTGCAGGATGTGGGAATATTTAGGGCAAAAGAAGCAGAGGAAGGCAGCGAGTTAAGTATGTCCAAAGCTTAAACAACTGGGCAACCAACGACAACCTACAGTAAGTAACAATAAGTTTATGCATTTAGCCCTGAACAGAAGTGACTGGAGGGCCATGATCGCCAATGTCTGTTCGAGACTCGGCACCTAGAGAGAGGTAACGAGAGATAACATCGTAAAAGTATCTTAAGTACATGTTACTGCATGAATGTGTATTTGTGGTACTACAACCATATACTGTACAAGAGGGCCCACCCGCCATTAAACCATAAGTAACTGTCAAATATCAAATCAAAATAACATACAGTATATTCCATGGTGTTAGTACCAACATATTAGAAATCTTGAAAAATGTGCAATGACTGACAATCTACAGTATGCATACACAATCGTCATGATTATTTATAATTGAAAGCTTCTTCTATTAATGAAACAAGGTCTATTACAAAATCTGCACAGCCTCGATTTAATATTTCCTGATACTATGAACACAACATTAATTTCCTCGTCCTTATAGGAAGTTTTTCTGTGTCCAACATTAACTTCAGCATAGAGTACAGTACAGTACCAGCAGGACACAGCGGGGAGTTGCATGCAGTATCATTTTAGATAAAATAAAATTTGAGTTTATTAAAAACATACCTATTTGAGCTACTGTAGCATATGGACTATAACTTCTAATCATATTAATCCATATTATATTTTATGTACAGTGCTCATGAGCATGTTTTTTAATAAATTTTAGCACTGGTATATTCAGTATAATAATAATGATAATAATAGGCAATTTTGTTGGATACTGTACTGTAGGTAGTACTTCAAACAAGCAATTTTTCAAGGATGGCATAAATGGGCGTGTAGACACCATTCGTTAAATTGTTTTATATCCTATTATAGACCTTGAAAGTAACAAGAAAATAACATTACAATTGGTGAAAAGTTTACCATTTCACATTATTTTGAAATCTCAGAGATCCATATTTAAGCGACCTTGGTGTTAGCCAACTTTTGTGTTCTTTTAAATTCCTTTGTGTTTGAAATGCCGATGAAAATTCATGAAAATTGAGACTGAAAATTGTCTTTTACGTTACCCAGAATCAAATTCTAGCAAGAATAAACTGCAAATATTTTCAGACATGTATTGTACATTAACTCCTCTTAAAGGTAGAGTGCTGCATAATGGGCACACACAGGCAAAAGAGAGATTTAAACTTTATCAAAACCCATGAAAATAACACAGAATTTCAACAAACATGGTTAAATATTGACAATTTTATATTGCTTTAAATTTTCAGGTCTCAATATGTATTTTTATGCAAATTTGTGATACAGTATACTATACTACACCTTGCTATTCCCTGATGTCAATCCTTTTGTTTTATCACTTTCTAGCATAATTCGTTGGAACAAAATCCATTGTTAAAGGAAAGGTACCATCTCATAAATACATCAAAAGTAAGCACCGCTGAGCTATCAACATCAGTTCCAGTTTTTAATTTTCCTTATTAATTGCGAGATATCTGCAATGTTATTGATCACACATTCGCCGCACAGAACATAGGAGCCTACAGTAAATGTGTTATCGATAACATCACTAATATCTCGCAATCATTAAGGAAAATTGAAAACCGTAAATGACGTTATCAACACAGCAACGTTCACTTCTGAATTTATTTATCAGATGATACCTTTCCTTTAATGCCTTTTGCAATGTCCATCCAGTAATATATCACAAATGTAGCATCAATTAAAATCAAAACTTATTAAGTGCTATTTGCAAACTTCAATCAATTATATGTTCAGATATGAAAATTGAACCCAACATAGATATTGCTCATTGACTTCAAAAGCCTGATGATATATTGTAATCTCTCGAGATGCAGAATAAATCAATCATCTCCTTTACAGTGTTCACATTAAGGTTCAAAATTTGGAGGGGGATTACCCCCTCATGTATTTTTTTTTTTTTTTTGAGGGGGGGGGAGAATTTAAATACAACCCCACTTCCCAAAAAAAAGAGGCCAAATTTAGCATTTTTCGGCCAATTTCTTTCGAGAGGGGGAAATCCCCCCCCCCCTATATATATATATAACAATATCTGATACCAAAGGCATACAAATACAGTAGTCTCATCCAATGTCTCTCTAAACACTGAAATGTGTGTGTGTGAGGGGATGTTTTAAGGTTGGTGACCTTGGAAGAGTATTTGTAAAAGTGCTGTTTTGCATTCATTTATGGACAAAAACCAATGTGACCCACTAGCTCTCTCAAACGGAAAGTTAGGTAATGAATGGTCAGCTAAATTTTATGGGCCTAGATCTTCAGGAACGAAAGCGAAGCTTCCAGACCGAAAATACATAAGTGAAATGAAAAATAGTTTGTTTTATATCACAGGCCTGTACAAAGGACACAACAAGTATAAAATACAGTTCAGATATATATTATTCAACTAATCCCCAGGGATATGACTATCCTCTGAGTTGAATATACATCAACATTTACAGTATACAAGAATAGCACGCAATTACTCACAAGTACTTAAGACTCAATAATTAATCAATAGAATGTATGTGCACAACAACTATGATTTGGCCAATTTGAATTAGTGTTCAGGTACCTTTTATCGGCGATACTGTTCTGAAGATGACCACTGGACTCTTCCGAAGAAAATGAGAGTTGTACTTACAGTTCAGGCTGCTACATATACTTCACACAAACTGGTTTATTAAACAAAATCCATTCAGTCCAAAGTAAAAAGATATCGGCTTAAATTCACTGGAACTCCATTAACAAACAAACAAAAGAAAGGAAAGTCATCTGAAAGATCACACACTGTATCAGCAATAGTTAGCAACTGAATTGAATCCTTCCGAACTCTGAAATTATCACTTTCTTGATGATTCAATTTAACAGTTTACTGGAACGGAACTGGAATGATTTGATTAAGTTCAAATGTTGGTTCAGGCACTTGTCGAAATATTAGCTTTTCACTTCTTCTTAATAATTATTTTACTTTGAAATTTCTCAAGCTTCTTAAAATAAAATGTCATTATTTATATAAACTTCTGAGCTTATACTCAAAATCTGCCACTGAATGTTAAACAGCAATGTGGTTCTATTGAACAATAATATTTTATCAACTTGTGACTTGAAGAAATATTCTAAGTATCAACTTGTGATTTTAAAGAAATATTTTGAGTACCAACTTGTGACTTTAAAAAAAATATTCGGAGTCAGAAAATAGCCAGTCTATTTACAAAATTTACAAGTGAGCCAAAACGCTTTATCAAAATGTAAGAATCATGATTAAGATATCGACTGACTTTTTGGGCGTGTTGCAATAACTTTTTAAACTGAATATTTTGCAACATCAGCTATCCCATAATTTTCTCAATCATCCCATTGGTCGTTTTAACCCATGACATGTCCATGCATATTTAAAGAAACTTGCAATTGGTCACTTATAAAATCATGGCGAATTACATCACTTTTCCTGGAACAATATTTGACAGATGTCTGTCAAATTTGAGGCAAATGTGACAGAAACAGCCAAAACCAAAATAACTAAACTGCTTCCTCCTAAACAAAGAGAAAGTTTAACAACTTGGATAAATTACCCACACCCAAAGAGACAACTGTCTCCCCAGAAACAAAAGGTAACATAAAAACTCTTACTTTGCACTAAACAGCCCAAACCAAAATGACAAAATTGCTTCCTCCCTTAAACAAAGAGAAAGTTCAACAACTTGGGTAAAAATTACCCACACCCAAAAAAAGACAACTCTTAAACAAAAGGTCAACAACTTGGGTAAATTACCCACACCCAAAGAGACAAATAAAGACCCTTACTTTGCACTAGGAAATAATTACCCTCTTCCAAGTACAATTACTGGACAGGTTGTTTACAACTTTCCAGCTATTCATCCTTGGGTGACAGTGATACCTGCAGGACCACATCATAAGTAAGGATGCCTTGAATAACCATAGGGTTACACCTTCCCCCGCTAAGAAAAACATTGTCCCAATGTTCATCCAATGACGAATGAGTACCAATATAAATCTAACCTGTTCTTGTCTCAGACTATATGATCAAATCAAATGGTGTCTTCCTAATGTGCAATTGAAATCACACATCCTACATGAAGTGGTTTAAAAACATCTTGCAACACACATCTTTAAACTGTATGTACACATATATACATCAAATACATAGTCAACGTGAGTTACCCATTTTGAATAACCTCCAACATTACTTTCAAATACAAATCATTCGGCTTAATTTGCAATCTATCTTGTATCTTAAGCAAATAGTCAACCTTTTTCTGCCATGCTGGGATATCAGGTGGTACTAATAAAGCATGTGAATAGCCTAAACGATCTGGGGGTTTCACGTTCCTAGTCGTACGTCGTACCCAATTTTCAGTAGGGGCATTATCCTCAAGCGCCTCTACTTCTTCAGATTCACTGGCCTGATCATTTTCAACAGCAACCTCTTCGGGATTACTTGTTTGATCATTTTCAATAGCTTCACCACCATCTGTATCTTCTATAGGGTCCTTTCCACCAATAATCATACTAGGGTCAGGTACCCCTATACCCTGAGGGTCAAAATTTGGGGCATCAGCCCTAAGGTTGGAAACTGCTTGTTCAATTTGAGGACCAGCATCAAAACTAGTATACCATAATAGGTCATCATCATTTTCATCATGATCTAGCTCATCAGTGCCCCTTTGGGCCTGGGAGCGACTAGGACCTCGTTCTTGAACTGGAGAATCAGGTTCCTGTGGGACAATCTGATTCATAGGCCTGGGTCGAGGTAGGGACTGGAAGGGAAGAAGCATGTTCCTGTGCAGAGTTTTCTCTTTGCCAGCATTTTCCTCTGACCGCACAACATAAACTGGTATGTCTTCATTCACTCTCTTAACAATTCTGTAAACCCCTTTCTCCCACCTATCAGCAAGTTTATGTTTTCCCTTGAGACCCACATTTTTCACCAGCACTCTATCCCCAGGTCTTAAGAGCATCTCGCGCAGTTTCTTGTCATATCGCGCTTTATTTTGTTTTGAATGATTTTCAACTTGTTTCGAAGCAAGTTCATATGCATAGTCTAGACGTGCTCTAAGGGATTCTGCATAGTCGTGGTGTGATTTTGGTTTTTCAGGGTCGTTACTGACCCCTAAGTATATGTCAACGGGTAACCTTGGATGACGACCAAACATCAGAAAGTAAGGGGAAAAAGAAGTAGCATCATTTTGAGTGCAATTATACGCATGGACCAATGGAGCCACATACGATTTCCAGTCAGTTTTCTGATCATGTGTTAGGGTACCTAACATGGAGAGAAGAGTCCTATTAAAGCGCTCACACTGCCCATTACCTTGTGGGTGGTAAGGGGTCGTGCGGGACTTAGCCACATTGGCCATTTCACACAGGTGTTTGATTACTGCAGATTCAAAATTTCGACCTTGATCCGAGTGGAGTCTTGCAGGGAACCCATAATGCACTATAAAGTTTTCAAATAAAATCTTTGCTGTGGTGCGGGCTGTCTGATTACGAGTTGGAAAGGCTTGTGCATAGCGAGTGAAGTGATCAGTAAGCACGAGTACGCTTGTGAAACCACCTTTAGATTCTTCAAGGGACAGAAAGTCCATACATACAAGTTCTAGGGGTGCACAGGTGGTAATGTTCACAAGAGGTGCCCTATCAATGGGCTTCTGTGTGGCCTTGCGGCGAAGGCATCTCTCACAGGATTTGACATAGTTAGTGATACCTTCTGTCATTCGTGGCCAATAAAATCGATCACGGGCTAACTGTAACGTGCGTTCTATACCCAAGTGACCCATGTCATCATGCAATAGCTGAAGAGCTTTGTTATGTAGGTCTGATGGAAGAATCAGCTGATAATATGTGTTAGCGTGGACTGTGGACACCCTTTTGCGATACAAGACCTCGTCACGAAAGCAAAGGTGGTCCCATTCTCTTAGTAACAAAAGGACATCTTTGTCTTCAGTATTTCTTTCGTTTGGGAGGGGACGCCTACTTAACTTCAGATAATGAATTACCCTTGAAATAATTGTGTCGTCCCTTTGTCTTTTTCTCCATTCTTGTGGTTTTATCCCGGGGAAGGACGTGTGTTGGGAGTCCCCAAGAACTGAAGGTAATGCACCCTGGCCCATTGCTACTGCCTCTACCAGGGGATCGAAAGTTAATTGGGCTTCATCATAGGAGAGATCAGTTTTGTGGTATGCACAAAGGCAGTTGAAGATCTGTGAATCCACTTGTTTGATTGTGGAGTAGTCTTTGTCACAATCAGAACCTGGGAGTCTCGAGAGAGAGTCAGCATCTCGGTTCTGATTACCTGGACGGTAGTGGATGGTAAAATTAAAAGCACCTAGGGCAGCTAGCCACCTATGCCCTGTAGCGTCCAGTTTCGCCGTAGTAAGTATGTAAGTTAAAGGGTTGTTGTCAGTAATGACATCAAAGTTTCTCCCATACAAATAGTCTTTAAACTTATCTGTAACTGCCCATTTCAGCGCCAGAAATTCTAATTTATGAGCAGGATAATTCTTTTCACCCTTTCTAAGTCCACGGCTTGCATAAGCAATAACTCGTTTGACATCATCTTGGACTTGGTACAGAGCAGCCCCAAGACCATCTGTACTGGCGTCAGTGTGCAACTCAAAAGGCAATGAATAGTCTGCATACCCCAGAATGGGTGGATTTACAAACTTTTCTACCAATAGTTTGAATGCTTTTTGACAAGCATCTGTCCATTGCCACTTAGGTAAGCTTTGACAGGCTTTGCCATTGACCTTCCTTGGTTGGCCCCCTGTGAGTTCATGCAAGGGCTTCGCAATTTTTGAATAGTCTTGCACAAATCTCCGATAGTAGCCTGCGAACCCAAGAAATGATCGAAGCTGCTTGACATTTTGGGGGACTGGCCAGGTCTGAATGGCCTTTGTTTTGTCTGGGTCTGTTTCTACCCCACTAGCTGACACTATGTGACCAAGATACTTCACGCGATCTCTTAAAAAGTCACACTTTGAAGGTTTAAGCTTTAAACCATAGTCAGCAAGTCTTTGAAAAACTAAGGCTAGTCTTTCTAAGTGTTCCTCAAATGTTTTCGAGAAAACGATGATATCATCGAGGTAAACGAGGCATTGCTTCAAATTCATGTCCCCAACACAGCGTTCCATCAAGCGCTGGAATGTGGCTGGGGCATTTGTTAGGCCAAATGGCATACGGTTGCACTCGTAAAACCCCATTGGTGTAGTAAAAGCGGTCTTGTGTTTGTCTTTTTCAGCAACCTCGATTTGCCAATAGCCACTTTGCAAATCAAGGGAGCTGAACCACTTTGCCCCACTTAAGGCATCAAGTGACTCCTCAATACGAGGGAGTGCGTACGAGTCTTTAATTGTGTCATTCTTCAGTTTTCTGTAATCGATGCAGAGTCTTATCGAACCATCTTTCTTTTTGACAATGACAATCGGGGATGCAAAGGGACTATGGGACTCTCTAATGTCCCCTGCATCGACCATGTCCTGTAGACATTGTCGCATCTCATCATACTGTGAAGGCGGTATTCTACGGTACTTGTCTTTAAAGGGCTTGTATTCTCTTAGAGGAATTTCATGCTTTACAACCGTAGTGTGTCCTAAGTCATTTTTGTCTTGGGAGAATACATGCATATAATTCTTGACTAAATCCTTTAATTTTGCGATCTTATCCTCGCTTGCAGAGCAATTTTCAAAATTTAGTTCTTGAATAACATTGTTTGTAGATGATTTTGCGTCAGTGTCAGTACTTGTGTTGTGTATATTAGACAAAACTCTACTAAGACTCGTCGGTGAGTTCCCCAGAGACTGCCCAACATGGAGGTCGGCAATCACCATTTTAGGAGAAATAGTGATAGGTGATGTAGACCCATTGTAAAGTGTAACAGGAATGTTTGACCTTGACCTTCGGTCTATCTGCAAGAAAGCAGAAGTGACACTAAGTCCTTGAGGTAATCTAGGACTAATGGGTGCTTCAATAACAACTTCCTGACTTTGCGCTAATCTGAATTTGACAATACCCCTCACTACAGTAGATGCATTCGGGAGAATTGTAATTGATCGTTTTATCTTAGCTCGGACACTCCCCAATTTGCCACCTTTCTTCCACATACGGTCTTTAACTTTTAGAGACTGGAATGCCACATGCCATGCTGTTGACAAATGGACAGATTGAAGGAAATGCACCCCATGCAGTCTTTTGCAATCTGCATGGCGTTGAGAAATTAAGTTTGTGCCAATTGTGATAGGCACAAGTTTGTTGTAGGTTGTATCTGGTACCACCAAAGTTACCACATCATAAACTTTCTGGTCCATACCTAACCTTGATGCAAAACTTATTGGAAGTTCTATATAGCCAAGGTAGGGGACAGATTGACCTCCAGCCCCTTCTATACGTAAAATATCGTCAAGGGGTTGGATAGGAATATTTTTAAGGTATTTGTCATGGAATGATGCTGAAATAGTTGTTACCTGTGAACCAGTATCTATCAAACTTCTACATTTTATGCCATTTGCAATGACATTGTCTTCATTTGCATTTCCTACTATCTTGTCAAGGACATTTTCATTGACTTTATCCCTAATTTTAGGACCGGAAGGCTTTTTGGATCTGGGACCTTCTTGATGGCACCTTACTGCATGCCCCCCTGCAGTGTGCCCTGAGAGTTTAAAGAACGATCTTTTTGCCTTTCTAGCCATTCCTTTGTCGGGACATTCCTGCAGCCCTTAACAACGTGTCCCTCCTGCCCACAACGATAACATATGACCTTTGTCTTTGGTCGAGTATTATTTACAAATTGGGTCCTTTGGTCTTTTTGTGTAGGTTTAATTTTTCCTTTATTCTCTTGATGCGCTTGCGCTTGTGCATGCCTTTTGGGTTTGGGGGTAGGGTGCTGGCGAACTGTCTCAGCTAATTCGTTCTCTGCAATCCGAACCATGTGAATAATATCGTCAAATTTAGTTGTGACTTCATATTGATGGCGGATTGAGTTTTTCACATATTCATCCTTTAACCCTTGCCAGAAAACAATCTTCAGTGTGTTATTCACAAATTCTTTCGCAATACCCCCTTGCTCCTTGGCCCTAAAAATTTGTATGTGTAACCTGCGACCATATTCTGATGCAGTTTCCCCTTGTTCTTGCTGGCTAAGGTAAACTTGCTGCAACAGGACAGCCCCACTCTCCACAGCCCCATACAGACCCTCAAGTTTATCTATAATGTCCTTAATGGAGGAACTAGGTTCCATAAACCTGACAATCTCCCCTGCCTGTCCCCTTAATGATCTACGAATTATAGGTGTTAATAATGACTGTGAGTAGATTCCCTTTTCCAACAGGCAGTTAACCTCATATTTCCAAATCTCAAAAGAGGTCTCACCTGGTTTTGGCTTGGGATCTCCACTAAAGGCAGATATTTTGGGTGGCTGAAAGGCAGTTAGTGGCTGCCTATGGGCTATGGGGGATTCTGGACTATTATCTCGAGAAATAATCTGATACCCAGCAAGGCGTAGTTTTGCAACCATGTCTTCCAGGTTTTCTGTTATACTGGTGGGGTCTTCTTGTTTATCAGTTTTGGGTGGTATGACAAACAAATTAACAATTAATTTCTCCCCACCAAACTCCATACCGTTAAACCGTTCAACAGCTGCCTTTGCAACTGATTCAGCTAAAAATTCACAAGAAGCATTGCCAGTATACTTCCCTGTGATGGAGTCAATCCCCATTGTTAATTTGACGACATCACCAATTTCACTGAGCAATTCACGTAAATTACTTTCAGTTGTGTCTACCCCCAACCCTTCAATCACAATGCTGGTGGAAGACATGATTACAAAGTAAAATTGATAATACCAAGGATATTAATTAAAGTAAAGTGTCTACTAGATGAAACTATATTCGAATTCGGGAATTTAAATAAAAAGTAATATTCACATGTACATGTATGTCCTTTGTCAGCCTGGATAAAAGAACCAAAACCTAATTTTTCAAATTTCAAAATAAAAATTTAGATCTATTGCCGTCCCATATCGGGCGCCAAGCTGTGACCCACTAGCTCTCTCAGACGGAAAGTTAGGTAATGAATGGTCAGCTAAATTTTATGGGCCTAGATCTTCAGGAACGAAAGCGAAGCTTCCAGACCGAAAATACATAAGTGAAATGAAAAAATAGTTTGTTTTATATCACAGGCCTGTACAAAGGACACAACAAGTATAAAATACAGTTCAGATATATATTATTCAACTAATCCCCAGGGATATGACTATCCTCTGAGTTGAATATACATCAACATTTACAGTATACAAGAATAGAACACAATTACTCACAAGTACTTAGGACTCAATAATTAATCAATAGAATGTATGTGCACAACAACTATGATTTGGCCAATTTGAATTAGTGTTCAGGTACCTTTTATCGGCGATACTGTTCTGAAGATGACCACTGGACTCTTCCGAAGAAAATGAGAGTTGTACTTACAGTTCAGACTGCTACATATACTTCACACAAACTGGTTTATTAAACAAAATCCATTCAGTCCAAAGTAAAAAGATATCGGCTTAAATTCACTGGAACTCCATTAACAAACAAACAAAAGAAAGGAAAGTCATCTGGAAGATCACACACTGTATCAGCAATAGTTAGCAACTGAATTGAATCCTTCCGAACTCTGAAATTATCACTTTCTTGATGATTCAATTTAACAATTTACTGGAACGGAACTGGAATGATTTGATTAAGTTCAAATGTTGGTTCAGGCACTTGTCGAAATATTAGCTTTTCACTTCTTCTTAATAATTATTTTACTTTGAAATTTCTCAAGCTTCTTAAAATAAAATGTCATTATTTATATAAACTTCTGAGCTTATACTCAAAATCTGCCACTGAATGTTAAACAGCAATGTGGTTCTATTGAACAATAATATTTTATCAACTTGTGACTTAAAGAAATATTCTAAGTATCAACTTGTGATTTTAAAGAAATATTTTGAGTACCAACTTGTGATTTTAAAGAAAAATATTCTGAGTCAGAAAATAGCCAGTCTATTTACAAAATTTACAAGTGAGCCAAAACGCTTTATCAAAATGTAAGAATCATGATTAAGATATCGACTGACTTTTTGGGCGTGTTGCAATAACTTTTTAAACTGAATATTTTGCAACATCAGCTATCCCATAATTTTCTTAATCATCCCATTGGTCGTTTTAACCTATGACATGTCCATGCATATTTAAAGAAACTTGCAATTGGTCACTTATAAAATCATGGCCGAATTACATCACTTTTCCTGGAACAATATTTGACAGATGTCTGTCAAATTTGAGGCAAATGTGACAGGAAACAGCCAAAACCAAAACAACTAAACTGCTTCCTCCCTAAACAAAGAGAAAATTGAACAACTTGGATAAATTACCCACACCCAAAGAGACAACTGTCTCCCCAGAAACAAAAGGTAACATAAAAACTCTTACTTTGCACTAAACAGCCCAAACCAAAATGACAAAATTGCTTCCTCCCTTAAACAAAGAGAAAGTTCAACAAACTGGGTAAATTACCCACACCCAAAGAGACAACTCAAAAGGTACAATAAAAAGTCTTACTTTGCACTAAACAGCCCAAACCAAAATGACAAAATTGCTTCCTCCCTTAAACAAAGAGAAAGTTCAACAACTTGGGTAAATTACCCACACCCAAAGAGACAACTCAAAAGGTAACATAAAGACCCTTACTTTGCACTAGGAAATAATTACCCTCTTCCAAGTACAATTACTGGACAGGTTGTTTACAACTTTCCAGCTATTCATCCTTGGGTGACAGTGATACCTGCAGGACCACATCATAAGTAAGGATGCCTTGAATAACCATAGGGTTACAGAAGGACCAAAAAACAATCAGACTTATTTTATAGTTGTCCGATCCTGAGGTCACAAAATATTCCATTTAAAGCTCATGGTCGTGTTGTCTGTCCATATACCCAATAACAACACAAACAGATTAGAAATGCTAATCGCTTCTGATTATATTTATGGAATGATGCCTTTCCTTTAAAAGAGAGAGAGCAAGTCTTAAGGGAATTACTATGTACTGTAGTAAAGTAAATGAGAATTTGAGAGAGATACATGTATAGTAGTATTGATGACATGTCATTAGTTAAGCTTTTTCAGAGCTGTGTTCCATCCTTCTCCCATTTTATCCCACCCTGTCCCTATTTTCCTCCACCCTGTCCCTATTTTCCTCCACCCTGCCCTACAGTATTTTCCTCCACCCAGCCCGTTTTCTTCCACCCTAACCCTATTTCCCTCCACTTTGCCCATATTTCTCTTGACTCTGCCCTTATTTTCCTCCACCCTTCCCCTATTTTTCTCCATTCTGCCCCTATTTTCCTCCACCCTATCCCTATTTTCCTCCACCCTGCCTCTATTTCCCTCCACCCTGCCTCTACTTTCCTCCACCCTGCCCCTATTTTCCTCTACCCTGTCCCTATTTTCCTCCACCCTGCTCCAATTTGTCTCCACCCTGTCCCTATTTTCCTCCACTTTGCTCATATTTTCCTCCACTCTGTCCATATTTTCCTCCTGTCCATATTTCCATCCAAACTGCCCCTATTTTCCTCCACCTTTTCCCTATTTTCCTCCACCCTGTCCCTATTTTCCTCCACTCTATATCCCTATTTTCATCCACCCTCCCTCTATTTTCCTCCACCCTGCCCCTTTTTTTCTCCACCCTTCTTCTATTTTCCTCCACCTTGCACCTATTTTCCTTCACCCTGCCTATATTTTCCACCACCCTGCCCCTATTTTCCACCACCCTGCCCCTATTTTCCTCCACCTACCTCTATTTTCTTTCACCTACCTCTATTTTCCTCCACCCTGCCTCTATTTTCCTCCACTCTGCCCCTATTTTCCTCCACCCTGCCCCTATTTTCCAATGCCCTGCCCCTATTTTCCACCACCCTGCCCCTATTTTCCTCCACCCTGCCCCTATTTTCCACCACCCTGCCCCTATTTTCCTCCACCCTGCCCCTATTTTCCTCCACACTGCCCTTATTTTCCTCCAGCCTACCTCTATTTTCCTCCACCCTGCCACTTTTCCTCCACCCTGCCCCAATTTTCCACCATCCTGCATCGCAAATCATCTATTTTTTCAAGAAAGGATTACTTTAATAATTGCTTTATATTCTTTTGATGCAGCTTACATTTCCCCAATACAGAAAGATGCAGATACTGTACACTACTTATTTTATTAATTCCTCTCTCATTTATGCTTAAAGTGTCCCCAAAATTATGTTGCATGACACTTACTACCGTGTTAAGGCCTATTTTTGTACTTGCTGCCTTGCCCCTTTCTGGGTCAAGCTACAGGGTTTGAATGGGAAGCTTAATGTGCTGTATGTGCTGTAAATGCAGAAATACAAAAAAAGCTTTGTATGATCTTTTTATTATGGGTAATACATGTTGAACATTTGCATAAATACAACAAAAATTAAGCTTGGATTTTCAAGCATACAGAAAATTTTAGAGGCTTACTGCGGTGTAGATATGCGCTGGGAAACACTAATGAAATAAGAGTGAATGCTGGTACATAAAATGTTAGCAAAGAAGCAGATCTTAAATGGTCAAAACATGTACATTGATGCACCCCTTAGTCATGTGAGTCACTGTTTCATAAGTCAATGACCCACCTTTGACTCACATTGTCGGGGTGGTAGGCATAAGTCAGACAACTGTCAAGTGCATTACTAGTATGTCTGCTGTAGGTAATTTGAGTATTCAGTTATCTGGGCATTTTAAACATCCAAGACATTTTGTCAGTCAAAACATGCAACGATTTGTGTAGTGTGTATAATTGAACACCACGTTTTAGCCCAAGTACATACAATATATATGTTTTTTATGATGTTTCCACCAAATTTGCAACATTTCCGACACAGATACCCAAGCGAACATAGGGATTTTTGATTGTAATTGTAAATAACGTTGCACGGTATACCGGAACTAAGAAGAGTATCGGTACTTTACGATGCTGGTATGGTACAAAACCAGTAAATGAAGAATACCGAAGTATCGCCAAGTACCGTCAGTATCGGTACTTGCAAGAATAAGTTATAACAGATATTTTGAATCACTTAAAAATCAGATTTAAAAAAAAAACATATATGTATTACAACATGGTACATCATCTAAACATTTCATAAGCACATCATACTTATGGGAAGACATGGTTGCAAAACTTGTAAAGTTCATAAATATTCCCGCTATTCCTTGTACTTTCAATAACAACTGGCCTAGTTATGGTGCACTAATACTGTAGTTTCGTGAATATCCCAGTGGGTGTGCAACCAGTGTGTTCAAAACTGGTCATCAAAGGCCATAGACCTCTCGATATAATGTCCAGCACTAGATGCTTTCGGGATGTTAAACCTTGCTATGCTATGCTATATGCAATATACATGTAGTACAGAAACGTTAGTACAGAGCGGGAAAGTACCAATTATAACTTTTGTGCAAACTTTCTAGGCCCAACTGTCATAAAATATGCCTGTATTTTTAGTACTTATTGAAACAAGAAAATTTAATAAGAATATATTTCAATTCTTTTGAAAAGACATGTATGAATTCACTTTCATCTGAGAATCACTTCAGTCAATAAATTAATATTGCAAATTCACAACAGTGTTGAACATTTCGAGTGTAAATTTCTTTTGACACGAAAGGGCAGGTTAAAAGAAAGAAATCATTCCCTTTTCCCATTATGTCACATTTACAATAACTTAAGAATAATAATCTGCAAGTCACATAATGAAAATTCTCCTCACAATCAGCAACTGTTTATTTCCAAACAAAACTTGAACAAAGAACTGTAATATGTCAAGATTGTTCCAAGCGGAAAAAGAACCAAATCAATTCGAAAAAAGCCAAATTAAGCTACAGTATCAAAGCCAAACTGTAATCAACTTGAATTCCAATATACCAACTAATATGCCAACTAATATACCAACCATGGCTCATAGGCCAGTATTGTGCAACGGTACGGCAAAATAAAATGTGTTCCGGATGCCAATTTAAAGCTCTTTTAAACTTTCATTTCGGCCCTTTGATGGGTTAGAATTTCTTATCTGGGAGATGCTTTGCCATTTGGGTGTGGGATTTCAGTAATCCATCTAATTTGTTGATGATTTTAACCTCATTCAAGGTACGTTTTCAAAAATTCAATGGAATTCATTATAACTCATTGAGTGAACAAGCTGCAAATTATGTGTACAGTACAGTTAGTGTTGATTTGTGTACAAAACAGTCCCAAGTCAGTTGTTGTGAACAGAATCACAGAGGTTTTCGGCCCCGTTTTTCATCCATTTGAATTTTAAAATTTATGAGTATTGTACTTAATATTAGAAGCCATAAAAGGCATGACCAGACTTAAGAATTTGGAAAATAATGTTGAGAAATCAATCAGTATTTCTAATTTTCATGTGCCCCGTAACTTCTCCGGAAGTTTTGCAAGGGTAGGCCTACACATGTGTTGTTCTTGCTCGTTTGGAAAATGCTGTCGGTTAAAAATATAAAACTTTCAGCCAATTACACACATGCGCAAGTCACTGCAAGACTTGCATATTATTGCGATGGGGTAAATTCTGTTAATATACGGACGTGATTAGTGTTAAAAAATATATCTACACAAAAGTGTGTAGATTTATAGTTGAACAAACTTTCAATGCAAGTTTCAAACTTGTGTTAACAAAGGAAGCCCCTTTGTGATGCGGGAATTTCTTTTGGTGTACTATTCCATGGTACTGTACTGAAAGTTATATTTCATATTTGCCACTTTTGGGTAGTCACCTGTAAAAATACCGGTACTTCGGAATTACCGATACCATTTGCGTCGGTACTAACGGTGCTCATTTTCACAAGTACCGTGCAACGTTAATTGTAAAGGTGACCAATTTTACACTGGTTGTTATGGTAAATTGCTTAGTTTTCACTGACAAAATGGTTGTTTTACGCACGTCATTATGACATCATCCCGAATCAGAATGTTCAGTCATCTGGGCATTCTGAACATCTGGGACTCTTTGTCGGTAAAAACATGCTACGATTTTTGCACAAGTGAACACCACACTTTATACTACATACGCAGGATACATATATTTCAAACTTCAAAATGATCTTTTCTACAATATTTTCTCCACATTTGCAACAAATTTCCTACAAAATGACCAAAGCGAACGTAGAGATTTAGGAACACTGGCTGTAATGGTAAAATGCTTTTGTTTTCACCGACAAACTGGTTGTTCAGATTTACGCACGTTCTTGTGACGTCATCCCGAATACTCAAATTAGGCATTTAGGCTAGCTCTATACAAAATTCCACAAGGTAGGCCTAGGCCCTAGACAAAATTTGGGTCAGTTGCGGGTTCCAAAATTCAATGGAATTCATCACTCAGTTTTAAGCAATTTATCGTCATTGTAAAGAGGAATTCTAGAAATCCTTGATATAATCTTTTAAAACTTAATTGTTCTATCTTCATGAAAATGATTGAAATCAAGTTATAAATATAACTATTATCATAAGTGGACGAAATTCGGACACAGACACAATACTGTAACGGAGTGTACAAACAACACCAACACATGACTAAAATCACAGTGCAGACACTCACACTTCCAGTATGCGGTCTCCTCGCATGATCCCTGCACGTTCAGCCGCGCCACCTTCCAAGACTGCGCTGACATGTTGAAGAGGGGCATACAGCTCTCCATTGATACTTTTCAACTGTCCACCTTCACTTACTTGTCCCCTGACATTAAATCCAAAGCCAGATTCGCTTTTTCTTATGGTGACAATCCTCGGTTTATTTGAAAGTTCTGGTCTTTTCCGAGTTGGTGAACCATCTTCCGCCATGATTGAAGAGCCGTCTTCCCTTTAATCATGGCGCACTTCACTAAGTATTTTGCAGTGATGGTGGGCGGTTTCCAGTAGTTTATTCGGTCACGATTTTATTTTTGGTTCGAAAGCCTTCGGGAAAATAGATATACATCTATCCTATTTATGGACAAGTAATTATTTATATTTTTTTTGATTATTAGGTTTGTTTGTCAGGCTTAACGACAGGAATGTGTAGATAGTCTCTGATGATAAGACCCCGATGGGCGCAGGGCGGATTCAGAGGGGGACGGGGGTATCCCCCCCCCCTCCACCTCCCTCTTGAGATTTTTCTGATAAAACTTTTTTACCATCACTTATGAGATAATTATTGGCTACGGTTTATGTAAATTTTCTTCAATTTTTGGGAAATTTTATTCAATGTTTTACAAATCTCTTTCAATTTTCGGAAAATTTCCTTCATTTTAGGGCAATTTTTTCTTCGGTTTTCAATTATTTTTCAATTTTCGGGAAATTTCCTTCAATGTTAAAAATGTCTTTAATTTCGGGCAATATCTTTACTTTTCGTACATATATTTTGTATTTGTTCAATTTCGAAAAATGAACTTCATTCTGAAGCAATTATTAATGTTTTTTTCGATTTTTGGTCAAATTTCTTAAATTTCCTTTATTTTTGGGCAATTTTCTTTGATTTTCGGTAAGCTTTCTTCAAATAATTGGAAAATTTCTTTCAATGTTTGGAAAATTTCTTTCATTCTCGTGCAATTTTTGTCACTACTTTTTGGCAAATTTCCTTCATTTGGGTGGCAATTTTTCTTCGATTTTCGGAAAATTTTCATTAATTATTGAAAAATGTTGCCAAATTTTATCTAAATTTCCAATAATTTTACCAAATTTTCATTCAAATTTTTGTTAATAAATTCCCAATTTTCCCAATCGAAAGAAAACATGCAAAAGAGAAGGTGAAATCCTTTCAGGGAGTACTTTTCTCTCTGCTACCAACTTATAAGACTGCTAAGGGCCATTATGTTCCATTACTCATGACAAAACTGCTCATAAAACAGTTATCACATCATCCCTGGTTTAATTTGGTTTGACTTCCCTTGACATTTTATGATTGCTACGCCCTGAATGTCAGTTCCATTTTGTTTTTATACTCCCGGATATGTTTAACAAATACTTTACTTTCATTTTAAAAAATTATATTGTTTGGACAAACAAAAAGCCTCTCCAAGCGAAAATACGATTACGCATCTATGATACTTATACAGCGAGCATTTGAAATAAATGATGACTGACTGCACGGGGAAGAGGGTGAGAGGGGGGTCGCTCCGGCCACACCGTCACCCAACTTATTATATTTTACACTCTATATGCTCTATTTTGGTATATGCAAAGAGCATAGGTCAAATGAATGTAAAAGTAAGTAACCGGCGTTGTTTCCTCAAACTCACTGAAAAATCCAAAACACATTAATCCTTAGACTATAGGGCCCTCTTTGAAAATAAAGGGGCCCCTACCCAATGAAGACTAAGCACATCAATTAGATGTTTTCTTTCTTTCTCCATATAGAAAAGTAAAAAGAAAAAAACAATGAAGGAACTAACAAAAGGTAAATTAAATTTGGCAACTTAAGTAGTTACGTTACTATACATCTACGGCAGCCCCCCTCCCCTCCTCTCCCTGACATAACCCATCCAACCACCCTACCCTCTTAGACGTGCTTAGGACGAAGGAATGCACTGATCTATATTAATGGATGTTTACGTCATAGAAAAAGTGTCATTTCTCTTGATTTCTGCCATTTCCCAGCCATCTCTACGTGTATACATTAGCGACGTAGCCAGGGAGAGCGATGGCAGCGAAGGAAATATGCAAGAAAACATACGTTTAAGCAGGCAGTGGAAGCAATGGAAGTTATCTTTACGGGGACTCAGGGAGCTGAGGAAGCGACTGGTCCCAGGCTCTCCTTTGGTGCTAAAAAACACACACAAAACGTGAGATAAACTAGAAGGAAATGGAGGGGGATTCTGACAGAAACAGATGCTCCACTTTTTCACTCATTTTGATAAAATAAAGACAACAATCCAATAAAATCCGGGTTCCTTGAAACCAATTGTTTCCACCTGATTATATGAAAATTGTTATGGTTAACCTCTCAGTTTCCTTGTGAAACATGCCAGAGCTTGGTCCACCAGTGTCACAATGTAGGGGTGGCGGAGCAGGGGGCTGGGGGATTCAGCCCAAAAATAATTGTAGGTGAATATGAACCTCATTAGTCCCCCAATATGGGTATCACATGTCACCTGACCTCATTAGACCCTAATGTTTTGAATGCTCCGCCGCCTCTGCAGTGAAACGCATGACCCACCAGCGCATATGTAAAACAAACATGGGTGGGAAAACAAACACATATATGGCATAATGATTCGGGGTTCCATTTTGATGTGTATTTTAGGAAAGGGTGAGGCACATAGGCGGGATTTGAGGCGATGCAAGTATTTTCCCCTTCCCAACTTCTGACTTTGCGCCCACTTTCTGTAGACAAATCCTGCTAATATAGTGAGGCGTTTTATAAATCAGACACAACCAAAAAATGTTTGATAATGATTCCATGCATGCATCAGTATGTATTTTTAGATACTCAGGGTTTACTTTGTTGTTTTAATTCTTTTCAAATAAAACAAGAAGTGGTATTGTCTGGTGGGGCTCTAGGGCCTTGTTATACATTCTTACTATTTCCCGAAACGGTCACCAGGCCTGGATCAGTTTTTGAAGGGAAATTTCCTGAAATCCAAAATTTCTCTATCATATATAAAAAATGAAAATCCATGGGAAGTCTTTTATGCGGGCTTTATTATATGTTGGCACTATTCACTATTGCCTATATCTGAAAGCGGATATATTTTTTCTAACATTTTGGAAAGTTAGGGTGCTCACTTGCATCATAAAACATAGGTAAAATCATAATTGTATTCCAATTGTTTTTTATCATTTAGAAGCTGCCTGTTTCATTCTATTAATTTTGCAGTAACATTTTGTTTTCAAATAGCCTACATTAAACAGCAGAATTTTGGAGAATATGAGTCCAAATAGATTGTTTTATATAGGCCCGTAGCCAGGACTTTGAGAGGGGGTTCGTTTTTTCGTATAAAAGGGCACTTTATTCCTGCACACCTGTCTTACAGACCACGAGGCCCCGGGTTCAATCCTGGGGTGGGTAGACACGCCAGTGCACCACAACTGGTTATCAAAGGCCGTGGACATTGACTTGGTTGTCGATGTTATGTCTGTCCGTACGTCGTACCTGTGTTCTCGTCGGGTCGTATTAAGCGTTTCGTGATAGCATTTGTACTATCATAACCGAATACGCAGGCGACGACCCCGTCATTGTAATTGTGTGTTCAACTCTCTCTCTCTCTCTCTCTCTCTCTCTCTCTCTCTCTGCACCTCGGAAAATTTTAATAGGAACGCGACGTTCTACATCAGGTTTTTTTCTCACAGTATGAAAGAAGTCAATTTTGATACCTGCAGTATAAGAATTTAAGAAAATATTTTAAAAATGGACCAACAGTACAAAATTAACACAGTAAAACCTAAATTTGTAGGACCTGGGGTACGCCACAGTCCAACGGAAAGTTTTTGGATCTAGCACCTTTAACAAAAACATATAACTCGAACTTTTAGAAGATATAACCAGTTTACGAACATCATGTGAAGATAATGGTGTGAAGGAATACAAAATCACATCAACACAGAGGAGTTCATCGCAGAGTTCAAAACTGTGAACTTCAATAGTGTCAATATTGTTTTTAATCTTTTGAATTTTAGAACCAAAGAAATTTCCAAAGTTATTAGCAAGTTCTTCCGCATTATCATGAGGTGGGAAATAATCCACATGTCTGCTTTTGCACAGTGAGTTCACAACACAAAAAAGTGTTTGGTTATCACCCTGACAGTCGTGTATCTTTGTAGTGTAGTAACATTTTTTTTGCAGAATTAAGCTGAATTGAGTAACAATTGCAAAGTGAACGAAGATTTTGCCTATTTGATTCCAAACCTGATTTCCCATACAGCCTTTCAACTTTCCTGCACTGTGAGCGTAGTGTTTTTAAATTATCTGAACACCATGGCACTGTAGGTCTAGTGGTAATCACTTTGGTAACTACTGGAGCATGTTTGTCTAAAATGGAAATTGATGTTTCGTCGTAACAAGCCACAAGACATTCCAAATCTAACCAGTCTGTTTTAATTAAAGGTGATTCAGCAATATCCTCACAAAATTGGTCAATATTAATGTTCTGATATTTCCGGTATTTGATTTCCTCAGTTGAAAGCAAAGTCCCTGGTATGTTCAGAGCACATCTGAGTGACCAATGATCAGAAAGTTTAAGTTCTGGTTGTGGTGGTGATATAAATAGATCATTGGTGGATCTTGTAATGATCTACCTACTGTGGTGTAGCGGTTATCATACATGTCTACAGACCACGAGGTCCTGGGTTTAAGCCTAGGTTGGGTAGACACGCCAGTGCACCACAACTGGTTATCAAAGGCCGTGGACATTGACTTGGTTGTCGATGTTATGTCTGTCCGTACGTCGTACCTGTGTTCTCGTCCGGGTCGTATTAAGCGTTTGTGATAGCATTGTTTCTATCATAACCGATTACGCAGGTGACGACCCCGTCATTGTAATTGTGTGTTCACTCGTCGTCGTCGTCTTGTAATGATAAGATCCACAGTATGACCTGACTCGTGAGTTGGAAAACAGACATGTTGTTTCAAGCTAATACATATATATATATATATATATATATATATATATATATATATATATATATATATATATATATATATATATATATATATATATATATATATATATATATATATATATATATATATATATATATATATATATATATATATATATATATATATATATATATATATATATATATATACACACATATATATATATATATATATTTATATTTATATATATATATATATATATATATATATATATATATATATATATATATATATATATATATATATATATATATATATATATATATATATATATATATATATATATATATATATATATATATATATATATATATATATATATATATATATATATATATATATATATATATATATATATATATATATATATATATATATATATATATATATATATCCATTTTTATATATGTTCACTGCAGGTATCCCTTTAATATTTGTTCCTACCAACAAATCTGTGGATGTGTTTTTCGGTTGGTGGGCTGCACACCCCTGCCACTTTTAGTAAAAAATAAAAATATTACTGAATTAATTAACTGTGCATTGAGGATGGAAGAAAAAAGGTCCGAAAAAGTAATCTCGAAATCATTAACTGTCATCCATGATATAAGTTTTTAGCGCGGGGAACAACAAAGGCAGATCCGCTCCCTGTATCCCAAGTTTGGCGACACCACTGGCCGGAGGACTTAGCATCCCCCCAATCTGCCAAACTACCATTTACCACCATTTAACTTTCAACAAAGAATCAGCATAGCAGAAGAGAGAGGCTATAAGGAACGAGTTTTCCACCGTGGCTGGAAATTAGAAAACGTAAACAAAAAAAGATGATTGAAAATCATTATGGTATAGTTCTCGTGTCTCTTTTTATAAGCTACTTAATGATTCAACAGTTCAGAAAACATAAATCATATTCAAGTAAACTTTCATTTTGAACAAGGTCGGACCACAAAAACGGAGGGAGATGGGGGGGTGGAGGTGAGGGGTAATGTATTATTTTGTTACTATTGACTTTTATTTTCATATGTACCGCAGTACCGAAATTTGTATGATTGTTATAACTGCATTCGAATTAATGTTTCGTAGATAATGCGCCATATAAATGTGATGAACTTGAACTTAAAGGAGCAGTAGACCGAATAGTTCACAGGTATATTATCCACAACAGATTGATACACTTCATGCCTCCATAGCCCACATGCGACGTGAGAGGAAAAGTCACTTGAATATTTATATTAACCAAAATCTGCTATACCGTTGCGTTCTATATAAACATTCGACTCTAAAAAAATGTGCCTTCACGTTTCGGTCTAGTGCTCCTTTAATACGCTATTATTAGATTAGAATAGAAGAAAATCGGGAAAACCAAAGGGAAAATTTTGTAAAATTTGTGACTGGTAAAATTGTAGTAATCTTAGTCAAATTAAAGGACATTTTAGGAATTTCCCGGAAATAAAGAACATTTCCCGAAAATTTAAGAGTTTATATCACTAGTGCTGTACCAGTGCAATTTTCCGCTAGCCCCTTTTTTGTTCTGCAAAACACTATTGTGAAAAAACATGTGCACCATTCACTTTCAAGTTCACCTCCCCCAACCCCTCCCCCACCCCTTCAACCCCTGCCTTCTCCACTTAAAAATTTGCCAGGCGGTCCCAGCCCTGTTCATCCTATTCCTATATAAACTTAAAAGTAAAGAAAGAGTTACCAATAAACAGATAAATCATTACCCTCTTTTTTAAATCGTTTCTGTAAAGCAAATTATAAGGTGATTTTCGTTTACGATTTGACAAGCATTTGCCGCACTCCAGGGATGTATGAAGCTTTTGAAAAGTGTGGGGGGCGGGGGAGACCTTTTAGGGGGACCTTTCCAAGTCATATGTACCCCACTCCAATCTGTAGAAAGCGTCCCCCGATTCCTACACGTATGCCCAGCCTGTCTATGCCGCACTCCCACACCCTCGGGTTCCGTTCCTGCCTTTATCAGTTCGGTAGATTCCCCTATTCAGGAGAAAATGAAAAATAATTTTTCCCCAAAGAGGGGAAAACCTATGTAAATTATATAACTTCCGAATTTCCATCTACAAGTGCTTTGACCTACGGTTTTTAATTAGCTTATATGCGGTCATTGTATGTGCGAAGTGACTAGACTACCTCGTGTGCATACCTGTTTGTACATTCTCTTTCTTGTTTGGTATTTTCAGCGTTACTTCGATAATCACCAGCAAAATCAGGGCAGAATTTGTAAGTTTGTCATTAAATATCTCTTAAACGGCGTGGTGGATGTCCATTTGGGAACTGGATAATTTGTAGATTAATAAGTATAGATTTCGAAATGCAAAGATAAAATTGACCTACTTGGTTATGGAATTTCTAAAACCCATACAAGTTCTGTGCCATAGCGTTACGCTGTTTCGTTAGAGGCATCATGGGTTATCTTCAAAATGGCGTCTGAGCTTTTTCCTCTTCGGGGGAAAATAATTTTCTCCATAAGAGGAGAATCTACCGAACTGTTTGTTTATTAGGATATCGACAGACCGAGGATGAATTTATTCGATTCTTATAATTTGAGTATATTTTAAAATGCTGCCCTCTTATTTTCCTACATTGGCCGTTTATTTTAACTTCAACTTCAACAAGTGACGAAAACAACACTTGCTAATGCAAGTTGCATACAAACGTCGACGCTGACAGTCAACCTGAACAAGTTGAAGTCAAATATTTCTCATTCTGGTATGGTTTTTTGCATTGTTTTTTTTTTCAAGAGGATTTCTTTCACTTATTGATCCGAAAAATTAACATTGTTTCCATAGAGCTAGAATAAGTTTACACCGTAAACTATAACTTAACCAATTCTGCGAATAATAATAATCATTTTTTCAACAACTTGAACAAGTTCTGAACTTCCGACTTGTGTGGACTCAGTATATTTATCATGGCGGCGTAATAAAATATTGTAGATTCTTTCTTCGGATGATGAATTACAAACCAGGTAATACGTACACGTCCATGCAGTGCAACTTTCTATGTTTAGGTCAGGGTTGGAAAAATACAAGGATACCCAGCCATGTTCACAGGTGGCGTTATCCCTGGCTTACTATATATATCATTATATATATATGACAGTGGCCATGTTGGCATCCCTGGCAATGACAGCTGATGCAGCCGCTAAGCTTGCCCTCAACCTCCCCCACCCCTTTTTACTAAACCCTCTCTGACATCAAACCGCTTATCGCTGCTCTTGTTCGTGACCGCTGGCAAACCTCATGAAACTCCCAAATTGATAACAAACTCCACGTCATCCAGCCCACCATTCCGATCAAACCCACCATCAACAACTGCTCTCGTATGGACAACATTCATATTACCCGTCTTAAAATAGGTCACACCCACCTCACTCACTCCCACCTCCTTATTGGCTCCCCCAAGCCCTCTGCAACAATTGCCATTGCACCCTCACAATCCATCACGTTCTCCATGCTTGCCCCCTGTACAACCTTCCCACAGCTTCCTTCGCTCCCAACAACTCAATCCTGAGTTCTTCCAGAAAAATCATCTGCAAAAAATTATCTCCTTCCTTCATCATGCTTCCCTCTACAACCATATTTAGTCCTCCTCTTTCACCCCCTCTCTACTTTGTTTGTGTTTCACCCATGCACCTTCTCTCTGGATCACAGCTTTCTGACTTTTTGTTCTTGAATTTCTTTTATTCTCCCCTTGTTTCCTTTTCTTTCTACCTCTAAAATGATCTGATCTCTCAGGCACAATTTGACCCTCGTTGTCATGGTGCCGGTAAGCCCTCATCAAACAAACAAACAAACAAACAAAAAAGTCATCTCTTCAAGTCAAATTAACTTGGCGAGGCTAAATGAAGTGTGGGAAGTACCACAGTATAACTTACTCCCCTAGTTAATATACACATCCCTCAGTACAGGTTGACATAGGATTGGCATACAAGGGTTGTTAGAGATTAGCCTAGGTACAATTCCTATGTTTTTAAATTCACACATTGTAGAAAATTGATGATTGAAATATAACTTACATTTTGGATATTCTTATATCAAGTAAGTTTAAATAATACACTTTTCCAAAAAACTTTCCTAAATATTTACCTATTTAGCACCATGATGGGATATAGTTCTCCGAGATTCATATTTTGGTGACATTTTCTTAGTCACCGCACGTTTGTGATTAATTATTCAAAATCTGCAAATTAGTTTTAGAATGTGCCACTAAACTGCAAGTTGATTTTTTACTGACAACATTTTTTGGTTTATTTAATTTGATTCAATTGGTTTGGTAAAAAGAAAAATGGGTACAAAGACAAATAAATAAAACTTCCAGCAATGTTTAGATTATATAATTGTACTTTATAAGTATTATCTTAATTTTTTCCTCAAATAATCTGAAACATATTACCCCCGCTAAAATTTCATAGCCCCGATGGCAGTGTTTTGAACTTTGACCATACTTTGGAAAGCTTGTCAGACGATTTTTACGGAAAGAGAAGTAATCCAAAATAATTCAATAAAAGTAACTAAAAATAAATTACCTTAAAAACAGTTTTTGAAGACATGGGATAAGCTTTAAACATTGATTCTAATCATTGTGGGCAAAAATAAAGGCAAAATGTTTTCATTTTCATAAAGATCTTAAAACTGAGGTTTTCCTATACTTTTAATACCTTGTTTAAAACAGTACAGGAGGGTATAGGATTTTGTAGTACCCTCGGACGGCCAGCCATCACCAACAGCAACCGTACTAACACGGTTGGCATCAGTCTGACGGTACTACGGGGAGTACTAGTATACATTAATATGCAATTTTGATCAAAATCACGAAAAATTGTGTTTTCTCCTATTGACTGTTGATGATAGTGCCCCTACGGATTTTTATTTTAGGTGAGCCCTATATTATAATATTTCAACTCCCCACAATTTTTGTTGTGCGCCGGTGGTGAGCATTTTAAAGAATCTGAGGCTATGACATATCTCCTTACGAAATAAGATTTTTAAATGCTTTCTGCACCATTTTGCTTCCTTTGAAGTCTTCGTTCATAAAAGATGGACTTGCTTGACCCCTGAACTAACCCTTTAAAGAGTGTCAAAGTCTGAGCAGATCAGTTCTTTGTCTTTGAGTGCTAAACTATTAGTTTTTGGGTGCTGGCTGAGCAAAATTTATAAAATTGTCAATTTCTGCTAAGTTTATTATACTGTATATGTCTAGGCAAGAGCTCAAAATCTTTACGTAATTCTTTAAAGAGATCGACAAATAAACTAAAATTCAACTTTGCCTGATGGCAGATTTATTTGAATTTGTGGTTATCCTGAAAGTTGCCTGTAGAAATGCCCCAGGGGTATGTGCTGCCCAGAATTTCAAAATTGGACTGCATTATGAGAGAGTTTTTTGGTAGCTGCAGTATGAGAATTTAAAATTTGGATACCTGCAGTAAGAAAATAAGTGATTTTTTATATCCCTGCAGTACGAAAATAGGTAATTTTTGATACCTGCAGTACAAAAATAAAAGATTTTTGATACCTGCAGTATAAAAATATGCAAATTTTTTGAGACCAGCAGTATGAGATATTAGATTTTTGATTTCTGCACCACAAAAATTATGACAAAAGACAACTGCTCGGGCGGCACATGTATAAATACCTCACATATGGAAGTGTCCCCCCCAAGCATCCCACCACCCCTGGGCATCCCACTACCCCTGGGCATTCCACCACCCCTGGGCATCCCACCCCCTCTGGGAATTTCACCACCCCCTGGAAATCCCACTCTCCTGGGAATCCCACCACCCCTGGGCATTCCACCACCCCTGGGCATTCCACCCCCCTGGGCATCCCAGGGGGTGGTAAGGGGGGGGGGGGACACTTCCATATGTGAGGTATTTTTAAAGATTTTGAGCTCTTGCCTAGACATATACAGTATAATAAATTTCATAAATTTTGCTCAGCCAGCACCCAAAAACTAATAGATTAGCACTCAAAGACAAAAAACTGATCCACTCAGACTTTGACACTCTTTAAAGGCTTAGTTCAGGGGTCAAGCAAGTCCATCTTTTATGAAAGAGGACTTCAAAGGGAGCAAAATGGTGCAGAAAGCATTTAAAAATCTTAATTCGGTAAGGAGATATGTCACAGCCTCAGATTCTTTAAAATTGTTATGTATTCTATTATATTTTGTCCTGCGATTTTGGGCTTAAACACCATGGGATATGTCAAAAAAGTAGTTAAACTGAACAAAGGAAGGGCATTTATAATATACCACCTGAAGAAAGTTGAAGGAAAAATAATTTTAGTGCTGAAAAAGTCCAATAAACTTTTTTTTAAATACATTAACAATTGTTAAGAATGTGATGATGAAGAAGCCAACCTTCCATAGTACTAGACTTACTACACCAGTCATTTCTACACAGATAAGACAGAGCTTTAAACTCGAATATCTCTTTAACGGAATAAGATTTTTGAATGCTTTCTTCACCTTCTTGTTTCTTTGACTCAAGATAGACATTGGACCATTGAACTAAATCTTTAAACCAATATAGAAATTGCTATATTTGCATATGACCTTTAAACCTACATTTCTTTCTCCATGTGAACACAAAACTACACACAAAATGCATGTTCATCATTGAGCGACAAGCCATCTGCATCAGTGTACAGCTAGTCTGTTGTGCTGTGCTGTACCTGAGAGCTTACTTCCTGTGCAGACATTTTAATACAGTTAGGGTCAGCAGAACTACATGAAATTGAGGTTAACAAATATACAATGTACTGTAGGGCACTTGTAACTCATAGCGATGAGCAATCAAGGAAGAAATGTAAAACCTACAGTTAAGGTGTTATGGCAACCATTTAAAGACATCTGCTCAGAATTTCATGTGTGTTCATCTGTTTAGAAAGTTGCACAATCTGGAGTTAGTAGTGTGGCAATATATCAATTATTCTTGTTTATAAAACTTGTATGGAGTATTTGCATTGTTATGACCCATGCATTAAATTCCGTTAATGCATGCCATTTTCAAAACAGGTATTTTTTTAAAATAAAGCGATTAATTTTATGTAAACTTTTCTCGCTTTTCATTCTTTTTACTAGTTTTTTATGCATTTTAAACAATCTAATACGAAAATGTTATTAAAAAAAATTAAAAATATTTTGGCACCGCAAATGGCCCTCCTAAAGTCCACTCTTGTCAATGTCCTTTGCCCCGTGCATTAAATATGCATATAAACATTCTGCCTAACAATAATTTTTAATAAATGTCTGTAAATCCCCTGTTTAATGATGTTTAAAGATCTATGCTAATTTGCTATAAACCATGAAAATAGCAAAAAGGTTTATCAAAATCCATTAAAAATTGACTTATTTGACAGCATTTGTATTTTTTGGCCTTATTGCGCAATAATTTGCGACATAGTCAGATAAACACGTCTTCAATTGTTTATGTATATCCTTTGTTTTTTTCACTCTTCAAAATATATTTTGAAGGTCATATCTGATTCCATCCAGATAATTTAAAACCTGGGCATCAGGCAACAAGTGATCAGCAATGAAGAAATACAACTTATAACCAGTTAAAACTAAAGAACACATTTTAAAGAATTACTTCAGTATATTAAGCTATGTTCATCATCTCATGACATCATCTCATGACATCACAAAGTTTGCCTGAATTTTAAAATCTTGATACTTTGCTGGACTATAACTGGAAACCTACACAAGCTGTTTCAAAGATTTCAAGGGCAATTTACCCATAATTTATTGTTCCCTCATATATGTAAAGCCTGCTACAGGTCACTAGACCTTTAATCTTAAAGAATTTTTAGCTCAAAATACTTAAAGCTATGTGCCGGTTGGTACTATGATTAATATTCAAAAACTCAGGGTTAGTCAGAAGTAATCATGCATATGATTAAAATGAAGCATTATACTGTAATATGACAAGTATCATTGTCAGTGCATCGATAGGCTGTCATGCGGATGTTGTGTACAATCAGGAAGTTATATATGCACACAGGTGACATTGTACAATTGATCAAATTACAGATCAGTGTAAACACAAGACAATTTTGACAATCAGTTTTAGTTCAAACTCTTTTTTTCTATTAATTGAGCGGGAAAGAGTTAACGAAACTGAAAACAGTTAACAAAATAGGCACAGTGGAAAGGAGGTGAGATTGACAAATATTCATCTTTGTTTGGGTTTGTTGTACAGTGTGTTACGTGTTGCTACAATCAAATGTTACAATGTGTTAATCTGTAAAACGCATTCTTTTATGGGTCTTATTATTTTTGAAAGTAGTAGATTGTAATCTTTATTTAGTGAAGTATCTCGTATGGTAGAGTTCCAAGAAGAATATGTTCAATGGGCAAGCAAGTTGGTCTCCTATGAAAGAGGAAGTAAAAAAAAAAAAAGGTGATGAAAGCATCCAAAAACCTTATTTCGTTTAGGTGATATTTAGGTTTAAAGTTCTGTATAATTCCTGTAGAATTATAGAATTATACCGTAATTAGAATGATTATTTACCCCCTGCAGAAAGTGTGAGGAAATGTAATTCAAATAGTAAGAAAATTAAATCAAGTTACTTCAAAATACATTAACAATTGCTAAGAATGTGAGGATGAGGGCGACAATCTGCTAGAGTAGACTTACTACACCAGTCATTGGTGCACAGGTGAGACAGAACTTTAACTTGAAAATCTCCTTGAATAATGGAAAAAGCTGTAGAAGTAGTTTCTTCATCATTTTTGATTCCGATGCAATAGCATTAAGAACCTATGTAGTCATGCTGGAGTGTTATGGGTGTACAGTATGTATGTATGCGAGTGTGTATGTATGTATGTGTCTGTGACAGAAGCTTGTAAACACGATATCTCCAGAACTGTGTGGTGGATTTATGTCATACTTGGTATATGGGTATGTTGTGGTCTGTGGATGATCCCTGTTGTTTTTGTTGCTGATGTCATCAATATTAATTAGTAAGGGGGGCTAAATGTAAAATTCTGTAAACAAGCTTGTAAACATGATATCTCAAGAACCATTTAGTGGATTTTAACATACTTAGTATATGGATGTGTTGTGGTTTGTAGATGATTCTATTATTTTTGGTGCTGATGTCATGAATATTAATTAGTAGGTGGGGCTAAATGTAAAGTTCTGATAAGCAATTAGCTTGTAAACATGATATTTCAAGAACCGTGCGGTGGATTTATGTAATACATGGTATATGGTATAGGGATGTGCTGTTTGTAGATGAGCTCTATTGATTTTGGTGCTGATATCATGAATACTAATTAGTGGGTGGTTTTAAATGTAAGATTATATGAACAAGCTTGTAAACATGATATCTCAAAGCAGTGAGGTGGATTTATGTCATACTTGGTATATGGATGAGTTGTGGTCTGTTGATGATCCTATTGTTTTTGGTGATGTCATGAATATTAATAAATACTTTGCTGTGAGTTCATTCTGACATTATGAACAACATGGACGCTGGCAAAGCAACTTTACTCATATTGCTTGACTTATCATTTGATACTGTTGATCATGATATACTCTGTTTGACTCTTTTGCAAATCGTATTACTATAAAAAGACTGGTATTTCAATGGTTTTGAAATTACTTACGTGACAGAAGTCAAAATATCTTAATTGATGGGAATGTATCTAAAGTTTCTTTCTAAGGATAGTGTATTTCAGGACAGCTGTACTGGCCCTCTACTATTTGTCACATATATTTATCAATTGTATAATGTCATTCAAAACCTCTTTCCTCACTGCGAGGGTTATGCCGATGATAATCAATTCTATCTAGCATTTAAGACTAATGAAAACACGTCTAAAGATCAAGCTATCTCTGCTATGGAAAAATGTATCGCAGATGCCTGTCATTGGTTTTTATCTAATAATCTGAGCTTAATGACTCAAAAACTGAATTAATTATCATTGGCTCTGAGCAGCAATTATCAAAACTACCTGAGATCTCTGTTCAAGTGGGGAATACAACTATACGCACAGTTGACAAGGTGCACAATTTTGGTGTCATATTTGACCAAAATCTCTTACTTGAATCACATGTTGTGAATGTCTGTCTGTAAGAAAGTTTCCTTCAGTATTCATAAGGGAAATATATGGATGATTTTTCCTGTAAATCACTTGTCCATGCATTTGTAACCTTACCAGCTTATCTCATGAACAAATTGCAAAAAAGTTTAAAATGCTTCCGCCAGACTAGTGACTGGCACTTCTAAATATGACCATAATAAACCCGTCTTACACAGATTGCATTTGTTTCTGCTTAATTATAGAATACATTTTAAAGACTTTATTGTTGACTTTTAAAGGCATTAATAAGCTAGCGCCACAATACCTTTGTGATCTTATATCCATTTACACCCCAACTTACCTTGCGTTCTTTGTCTCGCATGTTTTTAAATGTACCTAGGATAGAACCTTAAAATTTGGACCTGGGTTTTTCAGTCATGCTGCCCCCTTTTCTGTGGAATTCACTTCCCGAGGATCTTAGATGTATTGATACTTTTAGCCTTTTTAAATCTAAACTTAAAACTTATTTATTCCGTGAAACTTATTTTTAATTATTTTTATTTCTGTTGGGATTATACTTTTGCTTTCTTGTAAGCTGTTTATTTTTCACTGTTGATAAATTTTAGGATTTTAGGGGTTTAGGATCATTTTACATTTATTAAGCATTGTTTTATAATTTTATTTTTATTTTTACATCTTTACTTTATAGCCTTTTAATTTGAATTTATTATTGTTATCTTTATCATATACAGGTATTTTAGGTTATTTAGGTATTTATATTTTCAGTTTCAATCCTTTCATATTACCTTTATTTTATGTACAGCGCATTTGAATATGTTTGTTAGTATTTATGCTTTATAAGTAACCTAATAATAATAGGCAGGGCTTAATGTAAAACTCTGGTAAAAAGCCTGTTAACACGATATCTCAAGATCATTAAGGTGGATTTATGTCATGGGTGTGTTGTGGTCTGCAGATGACCCCTATTGTTTTGGTGCTGATGTCATAAATATTAATGAGAAGGCTGGACTAACTGTGAAATTCTGTTATGCTCATATGTCCACAAACCCATGTCAGATTTAAATCAAACTTGGTATGATGCTGTTGATAAAAGCAAGGATGATACAGGATCCCTTAGAATGTTGAGTTGTTGACTTCCATCATTTTTCATGTCAGGCAGAGCCAAATTAAAAAATTCTTTGGTTTTTGTAGTTGTGGCTCAAGGTTAAAATCTTAACTCTTAAACAAGCAACAAAATATGCACAAATTACATGTTCCAGTATGATAAATAAACTAAACGTGTAAGAACACAACATTTAAAGATATACGATGAAAAACAAAATTGCTTCTAATTCAAAATTAGCATCAGAACCATAAGGGATTTGCTCCTTCTTGTGGTCTTTTGAGTTCCTCTGTCATACGAGATGAACTTGGTTTAACGATAAATGATATCTCTAAACAAATTGATCAAAACAGTAACATCTCTATGGCTATTCTTGACTTCTCAAAAGCCTTTGATAAAGTCCCACACCAGTGCCTGTTATCCAAATTTTCCGCCTATGGCATTGATGGAAATCTCCTGGCCTGGTTTGCATCATTCATCAACAACCGCATTCAGCGTGTTGTCTGTGATGGTGAAATCTCTGATTCTCAACAGGTTTTATCCGGTGTACCACAAGGTACTGTTTTGGGTCCTTTACTTTTCCTTTTATATATAAATGACATCCCTGATAATATAAACAGCACAGTTAGACTGTTTGCTGATGACTGCCTTGTGTACAGAACAATTGATAAACCCTCTGACCAACAAATCTTCCAAGATGATCTTAACAAACTTGAACAATGGCAAAACAAATGGCAAATGAATTTCAACCCCTCTAAATGCTACATCTTGTCAATTTCCTCTAAGAAATGCTTTAAATCCCCTGTTTATACCTTATGCAACCAGCCACTAAAACATGTCAATTCTCACCCATACCTAGGTGTTGAAATTGATAATAAACTTAGATGGGATAAACATATACATAACATAACCAAGAAAGCTAAGTCTGTACTTGGCCTATTAAAACATAACCTCTCAAACTGTCCCACTGACGTTAAATCCATTGCTTATAAAGCTCTAGTCAGGCCAGTGCTTGAGTACGCATCAGCAGTCTGGGACCCCCATCACCAGTGCGATGTGGATAAACTTGAATCTATTCAAAGGAGAGCAGTCAGGTTCTGTATGGCAGACTACTCTTATAAATCTAGTGTAAAAAACATGCTTCATAAATTAGATTGGCCCCTGCTAAAAACAAGAAGATACAACACCCGGCTACATATGCTATATATAATCAATAACAATCTTGTCGCCATCAATAAAGATGAACTTATCCCCACCGTCAGAGCTAATACAAGAAATAATCATGACCTTAATTTTCAGGTTCCCTATGCTAAAAAGAATGTATATAAACACTGTTTCTTCCCTCACACTCTAAAGGATTGGAATGCTTTACCGTCAGACATTGTACATGCACCAAGTCTCAACTGTTTCAAAGCTAAACTTACTAACACTTGTATTGCTAACTAGTTTTTTGTACTCATACTTTTTACGCTCGGTTGGCGTTCATGTCCTCTTGAAGGATTTTTGCCGACTTAATCGATTCAGATTCAGATTCAGACCACTGAAATAATCCTTTAAAGATCCAAAAAACAGGAAACAATTTTGATCCTAAGGATTTATTTTTACACATATAAACTCATATTGGCTCATACACCAAGGATGATAAAAGGAACAACATGAATAAGAAAGTTGTTATACATCTTATCTGTAAGTAATAAGATTTATAAGCTTAAATAACTTCGAAAAAAATTTGTGTAAAATCAACTGAGTGAAATGTGACATGATATCCTCTCATAGTCTGTCTTTGTGTAAGCCTATTCTATTGAAATATTTGCAGAGGATTCGTGACTCAGCATAGCATAGCAAGGTTTAATGTCCCGAAGGCATCCATTACTGGATATTATATCAAGACGGCCACGGCCTTTGATAACCAGTTGTAACCTCACTGGTTGCAGACCCACCGGGATTCGAACCAGGGATGTGCTGGTGAGAGGACAAAGCACTAACCACTACACCACAAAGGTCTGTTCATTAGACCATTGGACATGTCAGGAACGTCCTAAAACAATCTAGTTAAGGTGATTGTGATTAAGATCTGTAAATGACTGCACAGTTGCTTCAATAAATCATTTTGGTACTCTCCTAATGAATGCAGTAGTTGTATAAAAAATGTAGCACAGCTTCCCCCAAAAAAACTTGGAATGTGAGGTTGTAATCTCATGTCTAGTCTGATTTCAGTTATTTCTACACCTTTTAAAGGATTACTTCAGTAGTGAAGCATGTCCATCATATATGAAAGAGGACTTTAATGCAAACAAAATGGTAAAGGAATCGCTTACAAATCTTATTCTGTTAAGGAGATATTAAAGTTTAAAGCTGTATTATCTTTGTAGAAATGACTGGTGTAGTATGGAAGGTTGACGTCTTTATCCTCACTTTCTTAACAATTGTTAATGTATTTTAAAGAAAATGTAATTTAACTTTTTTCCTATTTCAATCATTTTCCCTCACATTTTCTTAAGGTCAGGGTTGGAAAATTAAAAACAAGTCACTCACCAAGCTTTGCGAGGTTTAAGTAAGTGTGGTGAGTACCACAGCATATTATAATATTTCTAATTGCCACAATAATTTTTTCCAACCCTGCTTCAGGCGGTATACAGTATTATAAATATCCTAAGAATCTGTTTTACTACTTTTTTGACATATCCAATGGTTTTTAAGCCACAAAATCAAAGGAAAAAATATGATAGAATACTTAACGACTTTGAGGAATCTGAGGCTGTGATATCACAACTAGTCTGATTTCAATTGTTTCTACACAAATAACACCAAACTTCAAGCTTAAATATCTCCTTAACAGGAACTTCCGTTTCCTAATAGGAAGTATAAACTACTGCTGTCTTCACTTTTCTTATTTTACAGATACTGCTCATATTCAGTCAAGATTGTTTGTGCTAGCTTTGCTCAAGGTTTGAAGCATCTCTGTATTTCAGATGTGACTAGGAAGCCAGTCATTCATTGGAGATATGGGAAAATCTAGACAAAGTCAGGGTAACAGTACATTGCATCTTGCTTCAACTCCAAGAAAGGGGAGGTTGTCGGAAGGAATTTGCAGAGAGAAGAAAACAAGACAAAGAGGATGGACAAATTCTGTTCCAGCTGATCTGAAGATGCAGGTGAAATCTTCGGGGCACTCACAAAAGTTGTGTAGGAACAGTACAGGGATGGATGATGTTAGTGATGGTGATGATGATCCTACTATTGTTGTGGGGGGTGAGTACCACAGCAAGAAAGTTCAAATCTTTGCTGTGTCTGAGGTGAACGATACTGATAATTGTAAGATAGACAATTGTGCTGTACCTAGTAGTCAGATTGAAATTGATCTTCATTCTAAGTCAATGGAAGAGGGACATGATGAAGTGTTATGCAATATTTCAAACTTGAATGTTACAGAAATGGAAGTACTTAAATCAAAGTCTGCCAATAAGATAGCAGAGGAGAGTACTTGCACAAGATCAAACTTGAAATCTAAGGGAAGGCGACCACAAAGATCCCAAACTTGCCAAGAACAAGAAATAGTAAGAAGAGGAAATTATCAAAACACTTTGAACAGAACGAAGATGATTGCACTAATGTAAATGCAAATGTGACACAGGATATTCAAAGTTCTACGAATGATAAGGAATCGATCACAGCATTTCTATGTGGCGAGGGGTTAAACTCAGCTGCGGTTAAAGATGATGTAAAAATTGAGAATGAGTCAGAAAGTCCTTTATTTTCAATGGAAGCGATTTCTCCGATCATCGGTGAGGAACAGAACAACAATATGTGCAATAATGAATTAGCAGGTGGTGTCACAAAAAATGGTGGTGTCACTAGAAATGGTTGTGTCATGAAAAATAGGGGTGTTACAAAAAGTAGGGGTGTCACGAAAAAAAGGGGTCTTACGAAAAAAAGGGGGGTCACAAAAAAAAGTATGAACACAAACAATGGTAGTGTCACCGAGAATGCCCAAGAACTGGGTGTCTTAGTTACAGAGGATGGAGTTTCAAATAGACAGAAAAATGTACCAATTGCTCAGGAAAGGGGTAAATATGCAAATGCAGTGTGCCAAAGGTTAGGTGAAGAAGGGAAGAGTGGTGCTACTGAGCTTAGAGTAGAGGAACAGAGGGCAGAAAATGAGGAAGAGTTTTCAATGGAGCAATTATTACCGTAAGTGGCAGTAGCTCATTTTATTTGTGTAATGCTTTGATATTTGAATAGTAATAATAATGTTGTTTCAAGTCAGGATCATTTAAGATGAAGCCAGACTGCTGTATCCAGTATGACATAGTGCAAGAAGGAAAAAAAATATTGATTCCCTGAGAAAATGACATGCGAAAATGCTTACACCTCATTGGTTGAAAGGATCATAAATGAAGTAAAAGCTAGAAAATTGATCAAAATTATTAAAATCTTTTAAATGAACCATGCATAATGATTAGTCTAGAACAATATAAATCTGTTGTGAAATGATGAGTAAGGAAAAGACAAGAAAAAACCTTTATTTCTATGCTGAAACAATTATTCCTACTGTAGAGAATAAAGAACTTCCATTTTGATTGTCTAATAAAGAATGAAAAGCATCATAAATCATGTGTGACAATAGCAACATGGGTAATAACCTGTGCATCTATAGATGAGATTAACTCATCAAGGTGTTCTCATGTATATATCGCATGGTACTGTACATGTGAAAGTGTAAGCTCATCATTTTGAACTTTCATTTTGATTCAAACTTCAGGAAATGGCTTTTTTACCTTGATACTTCCTTACTGATTAAACAGGTCTGTTTTTCATGACATCCGAAGGACAAAGAAACATACAAGAATAAGATGCTAAGTGTATCGTGTTCTGCTCAGGTTTACGGTACATGGACAGGAGATTTTTTACCTAGATGAAATAGCATTAAATTATGAGAAAAAAAAAAGGAAAGTTGCACTTGGAGATGCCCTCCTAGATTTGTGACGTAAAATTTCCCTACACTAATTGTGCGGTGATGCACCTTTTGTACAATGAACAAAACTGGACCCTAGAAGCTACAGTATACACATGACTCACTTTGTTACAATTCTCTGCCTGTCCCTCCTCCTACTTAGTTTGAACTAGCAGCAGCCCTGACTCACTTTGTTCCAATTCTCTGCCTGTCCCTTCTCCTACTTAGTTTAAACTAGCAGCAGCCCTGACTCACTTTGTTCCAATTCTCTGCCTGTCCTTCCCCATACTTAGTTTGAACTACCAGCAGCCCTGACTCACTTTGTTCCAATTCTCTGCCTGTCCCTCCCTGTACTTAGTTTGAACTAGCAGCAGCTCTGACTCACTTTGTTCCAATTCTCTGGCTGTCTCTCCCCATACATAGTTTGAACTAGCAGCAGCTTTGACTCACTTTGTTCAAATTCTCTGCCTGTCTCTCCCCATACTTAGTTTGAACTAGCAGCAGCTCTGACTCACTTTGTTCCAATTCTCTGCCTGTCCTTCTCTATACTTAGTTTGAATTAGCAGCAGCTCTGACTCACTTTGTTCAAATTCTCTGCCTGTCTCTCCCCATACTTAGTTTGAACTAGCAGCAGCTCTGACTCACTTTGTTCCAATTCTCTGGCTGTCTCTCCCCATACTTAGTTTGAACTAGCAGCAGCTCTGACTCACTTTGTTCCAATTCTCTGGCTGTCTCTCCCCATACATAGTTTGAACTAGCAGCAGCTCTGACTCACTTTGTTCTAATTCTCTGCCTGTCTCTCCCATACTTAGTTTGAACTAGCAGCAGCTCTGACTCACTTTGTTCCAATTCTCTGCCTGTCTCTCCCCATACTTAGTTTGAATTAGCAGCAGCTCTGACTCACTTTGTTCAAATTCTCTGCCTGTCCTTCCCCATACTTAGTTTGAACTAGCAGCAGCTCTGACTCACTTTGATCCAATTCTCTGCCTGTCTCTCCCCATACTTAGTTTGAACTAGCAGCAGCTCTGACTCACTTTGTTCCAATTCTCTGCCTGTCTCTTCCCGTACTTAGTTAGAACTAGCAGCAGCTCTGACTCACTTTGTTCTAATTCTCTGCCTGTCTCTCCCCATACTTAGTTTGATCTACAAGCAGCTCTGACTCACTTTGTTCCAATTCTCTGCCTGTCTCTTCCCATACTTAGTTTGAACTAGCAGCAGCTCTGACTCACTTTGTTCCAATTCTCTGCCTGTCTCTCTCCGTACTTAGTTTGATCTAACAGCAGCTCTGACTCACTTTGTTCCAATTCTCTGCCTGTCTCTCCCCGTACTTAGTTTGAACTAGCAGCAGCTCTGACTCACTTTGTTCCAATTCTCTGCCTGTCCTTCCCCATACTTAGTTTAAACTAGCAGCAGCCCTGACTCACTTTGTTCAAATTCTCTGCCTGTCCCTCTCTGTACTTAGTTTGAACTAGCAGCAGCTCTGACTCACTTTGTTCTAATTCTCTGCCTGTCTCTCCCCATACTTAGTTTGAATTAGCAGCAGCTCTGACTCACTTTGTTCCAATTCTCTGCCTGTCTCTCCCCATACTTAGTTTGAACTAGCAGCAGCTCTGACTCACTTTGTTCCAATTCTCTGGCTGTCTCTCCCCATACTTAGTTTGAACTAGCAGCAGCTCTGACTCACTTTGTTCCAATTCTCTGGCTGTCTCTCCCCATACATAGTTTGAACTAGCAGCAGCTCTGACTCACTTTGTTCTAATTCTCTGCCTGTCTCTCCCCATACTTAGTTTGAACTAGCAGCAGCTCTGACTCACTTTGTTCCAATTCTCTGCCTGTCTCTCCCCATACTTAGTTTGAATTAGCAGCAGCTCTGACTCACTTTGTTCAAATTCTCTGCCTGTCCTTCCCCATACTTAGTTTGAACTAGCAGCAGCTCTGACTCACTTTGTTCCAATTCTCTGCCTGTCTCTCCCCATACTTAGTTTGAACTAGCAGCAGCTCTGACTCACTTTGTTCCAATTCTCTGCCTGTCTCTCCCCGTACTTAGTTAGAACTAGCAGCAGCTCTGACTCACTTTGTTCTAATTCTCTGCCTGTCTCTCCCCATACTTAGTTTGATCTACAAGCAGCTCTGACTCACTTTGTTCCAATTCTCTGCCTGTCTCTTCCCATACTTAGTTTGAACTAGCAGCAGCTCTGACTCACTTTGTTCCAATTCTCTGCCTGTCTCTCTCCGTACTTAGTTTGATCTAACAGCAGCTCTGACTCACTTTGTTCCAATTCTCTGCCTGTCTCTCCCCGTACTTAGTTTGAACTAGCAGCAGCTCTGACTCACTTTGTTCCAATTCTCTGCCTGTCCTTCCCCATACTTAGTTTAAACTAGCAGCAGCCCTGACTCACTTTGTTCAAATTCTCTGCCTGTCCCTCTCTGTACTTAGTTTGAACTAGCAGCAGCTCTGACTCACTTTGTTCCAATTCTCTGCCTGTCTCCCCGTACTTAGTTTGAACTAGCAGCAGCTCTGACTCACTTTGTTCCAATTCTCTGCCTGTCACTCCCTGTACTTAGTTTGAGCTAGCAGCAGCTCTGACTCACTTTGTTTCAATTCTCTGCTTGTCCTTCCCCATACTTAGTTGGAACTAGCAGCAGCCCTGACTCACTTTGTTTCAATTCTCTGCCTGTCCCTCCCTGTACTTAGTTTGAACTAGCAGCAGCTCTGACTCACTTTGTTCCAATTCTCTGCCTGTCTCTCCCCGTACTAAGTTTGAACTAGCAGCAGCTCTGACTCACTTTGTTCCAATTCTCTGCCTGTCTCTCCCCATACTTAGTTTGAACTAGCAGCAGCCCTGACTCACTTTGTTCCAATTCTCTGGCTGTCTCTCCCCGTACTAAGTTTGAACTAGCAGCAGCTCTGACTCACTTTGTTTCAATTCTCTGCTTGTCCTTCCCCATACTTAGTTGGAACTAGCAGCAGCCCTGACTCACTTTGTTTCAATTCTCTGCCTGTCCCTCCCTGTACTTAGTTTGAACTAGCAGCAGCTCTGACTCACTTTGTTTCAATTCTCTGCCTGTCCCTCCCTGTACTTAGTTTGAACTAGCAGCAGCTCTGACTCACTTTGTTCCAATTCTCTGCCTGTCTCTCCCCGTACTAAGTTTGAACTAGCAGCAGCTCTGACTCACTTTGTTTCAATTCTCTGCCTGTCTCTCCCCATACTTAGTTTGAACTAGCAGCAGCTCTGACTCACTTTGTTCCAATTCTCTGCCTGTCCCTCCCTGTACTTAGTTTGAACTAGCAGCAGCTCTGACTCACTTTGTTCCAATTCTCTGGCTGTCTCGCCCCATACTTAGTTTGAACTAGCAGCAGCTCTGACTCACTTTGTTCCAATTCTCTGCCTATCCCTCCGCATAGCAGATTTTCTTTTTATGGACCAAATGAACACCCCTCTCTGCCCCACTTGTAACACTGATCTCTCTATCAAGCATATCTTTGTAACCTGTTCCCTATACCAGAACTCAAGATCTCTTCTTTCCTCACTATCCTCAATCTCAGACCTTTTCAAAGACAATTCATTCTCAACCATCATCAACTTCCTTCATAACAACAACCTCTTGCACCACGTTTAACTCTCCCCTCCCCTCCCTTTCTACAGTTAACCTTACATACCCCTTTCTTTTTACCATGATATATACTTTTATCCCAATTACCTCACTATGGTAGTTATCCTGACTAACGTCACATGATATGATTTTGTAAATTCCGATTTCCGAAGTTTCTAGATGTGACCTTAAAACTAATGAACAACTCAAGGGCTCTTGTGTTTCATGCAAAGATACAAGATGCAGTGTTAATTTCTATGACAAGTGATTCATTTGCTCATCACCGCAATGAAAGGTATTATTTTACCCAGTCCCGCCAAAGGGGAAGTGTGTGTGTGTGTAGGAGAGGGAGAAAGGGGGAAGAGGAAAGGGGGGGGGGGGATTATTCATCTCGCATTTTAAAACTAAAATTGAATAAACCTGTTTGTTATTAGAAATGACTTAATTATTTTGTTTGGACTCGAATTTAACCCCAAGAGTACGGCCTACTACTGTTTTCTACGGCTTTTAGAGGTAAATGTGTTAGGACCCTAAGCATGTTTTGATGTTATTTTAGGGCCAATTTTAGCCCTAAAATATTGAATATTCTAGGAGCTTCAGAGGGCTTCTCTCCTGGACCCCCACTGGCACTTTACCCCTGGACCCCACCAGGAGCCCTTAAGAAGCGTGCCCCTGGACCCCACGCCTATGGGCGAGCACTTTGCGTTTGCATTGCCCCTAATGCAGCAAACTAGTCCTCCCACAAAAATGATCGCCCACACATGAAAATATGGATTTATGCCCTTGGCCTCAGTGATCCTATTTTTAGCTTCAATGATGCTATTTTTAGCTTCATGAGTTCAACGGTGGGTATGAAGTGAATGGATGTCATTGCTCTCATTGAAAGTCATTTAAACCCTTAGCTCGATCCAGAAAGGGGAAGGTTATCACTGACCAAAAGGGGGATTTATAAGGCACTTTGAGGCAGTGTAAATAAGAAAGTGATACAACTAGTAGTGTACCCAGATCTTTTTATGATGGGGGATCTGTAAATCAGCATGAAAAGAAGGCAAGCTAGTTCTGAAAAGTAAACATATTTTTGTGAACAAAATGGACTGTGGAGTGCTTAGTGAAAAGGGGCAGGTTGGAGCACACCTACATGTACTGTCTAGCTAATGAAAATGGGCAGGTTGGAGCACACTTACTGTAATTCTAGTGAAAAGGGGCAGGTTGGAGCACACTTACTGTAATTCTAGTGAAAAGGGGCAGGTTGGAGCACACTTTGTATTTCTAGTGAAAAGGGGCAGGTTGGAGCACACCTACATGTACTGTCTAGCTAATGAAAATGGGCAGGTTGGAGCACACTTACTGTAATTCTAGTGAAAAGGGGCAGGTTGGAGCACACTTATTGTATTTCTAGTGAAAATGGGCAGGTTGGAGCACACTTACTGTAATTCTAGTGAAAAGGGGCAGGTTGGAGCACACTTATTGTATTTCTAGTGAAAAGGGGCAGGTTGGAGCACACCTACATGTACTGTATAGCTAATGAAAAGGGGCAGGTTGGAACACATTTACTGTAGTGGTCAGCTTGGAGCACAGTTATTGTATTTCTAGTGAAAAGGGGCAGGTTGGAGCACACCTACATGTACTGTATAGCTAATGAAAAGGGGCAGGTTGGAACACATTTACTGTAGTGGTCAGCTTGGAACACAGTTATTGTATTTCTAGTGAAAAGGGGCAGGTTGGAGCACACCTACATGTACTGTATAGCTAATGAAAAGGGGCAGGTCGGAACACATTTACTGTATAGATAGTGAAAAGGGGCAGGTTGTAGCACATTTATTGTATAGCTAGTGAAAAAGTGCAGTTGGAACACGCCTACTGTATAGCAAAACTAGGGGCCTGATTTGATTGCATCCCATGTTCCAGGATTTCCTAATTATCATAATGTTCTGTTTCAATTAATCAGTGTTCATTAATAATGTATTCTGTTGTCAAACTTCAATTGTACATTGCTAGTGTAAGAAGTTTTTTTACAAACATTGACTGGGAACATGTGAAATTAAGAGACCTAATTTAATGATGTTTTAATTTTTGTCTTACATGATATTTTGCCATGTCAGATTGACAGACATACCAATGACAGATATAGGGGCAGTTAATTTGGTACTTAGGATGAGGACATGGGGTATGACCATTTCTTACCTAATTTGTTTATTACCAGGGATAAGATTTCAAGGGGTACCCTAAAATATGAAAGCTTTCTCTCCTTAGTGAGTCAAATGTATTAGATTGTTAAAATAGATTAGATTGAGTATATTAAGATTGTTAGCATGCATTAATTTCCCTGTCCCTAATCACATGCACTCACATATATGACATATATATATGTTAGTTTCACACTTATCCTTCTACCTGAAAATTGCAGAGTTTGTTTTTCAGAATTTGCTAACCTCTGGCTTGCTTAACTCCATGAGAATTTACATTATATTTAGGGCTGTACTTGTATGCTTCTGCACTTCCCAGCACACCACTTTCAGTGTAGGTCACACTGTACACTTATGCTATTAAGTCCGGCACATGTGCTAATTGGGCTAAAATAGGCCGTTTAAGATTTGTCTCAAAATGTAGCCCAATTGGGCTATAACACCTATAGTTGATTGCTCATTTTGGCTAAAACTTATTGAGTTTAAAAATTGAAGCTCAAAAATGGCTGTTGGGGACTTTTCGTGCTTTTTGCAAAAGGAAAGATAAGCTAAACCAGGCCCACTTTACCATGTCAATTTTATATGTTTCTTGTGTAGATTTTGAGATACAGCCATTTAATGTAAACAATACCCGTTTGGAATAATTTAGCCCGATTGGGCAATAACAAAGGAGGAGGGGAAAATTGACAGAATGAGGCATTATTTAACATATTTAAGAGTCATGTGACCTCCTAAGATGAGTTAATTTGTAATACTAGCTCAATTTAGTTATAGTTTACATTGACAAAATTAAATGTTAACTATGTAATTATCCAGTTATTTTTTCTAAAATTTTATTTGGTTACCTAGTACAACAAACGTTTAATTTATTTGAATTAAGATTGATGGCATAAATCATTTCCAGCTGAAACTTTACAAATATTATTGTTTTTCATTGTGTTATTAAAAAAAAAATGAAACTTCCTAGGTTTTGTGCTTGCTTTTGATTTGGCTAAAATAGCCTGATTGGGCTATACTATCCACTTAGCCCAACTGGCTTTAGTCTGGTTTGGCTAAAATAGCCTGATTGGCTATACTATCCATTTAGCCCAATTGGCTTTAGTCCGGTTTGGCTAAAATAGCCTGATTGGGCTATACTATCTACTTAGCCCAACTGGCTTTAGTCTGGTTTGGCTAAAATATCCTAAATGGGCTATACTATCCACTTAGCCCAATTGGCTTCAGTCCAGTTTAGCTAAAATAGCCTGATTGGGCTATACTATCCACTTAGCTCAATTGGCTTTAGTCTGGTTTGGCTAAAATAGTCTGATTGGGCTATACTATCCATTTAGTCCAATTGGCACATGTGCACACACTAGATTCAAAGAAAGAATGTTAAATATGAGTAATTTACTTTTGCTTCATATGTGCATATGATAGGCCTACTGATTTCACTTTTGTCATAGGGATTATATCTACTGTATGATTTCAGCAACTCCACATGAACTCTACAGTTATGGTTTCTTTAAAAAATAATATATATAAACAAAAATCTTGTTTCCAAGGATTTTTTTAGGGTATATATGGGCATCATGCAAATTCTATTAGAAAAGGAATTGTCTCATGTGGACACCCAGCAAAAATGATGTATGTCTGGGTATAATTTCTCATTGTCTCAGCTCGGCCCGATGAGTGATTTGTCAATCTGTGATTATGTCGCATGACTTTTGTTCGTTTCAGGGATGAGTATGGTGCCATGAGTGATTCCTCTGATGATGATGTGCTATTGGATCCATCCTTGAATGATATTGACAATGGTAAGTCAGTCGGTCCTTTCATACATATCTTCTATACATATCCAAACAGGGGGAGCCTATGAGTGCTGTCCATGCAGGAAGAGGGACGGGGAGAGCCTATGAATGCTGTCCATGCAGGAAGAGGGACGGGGGAGCCTATGGATGCTGTCCATGCAGGGAGGGGAATGGGGGGAGCCTATGAATGCTGTCCATGCAGGAAGAGGGACGGGGAGTCTATAAATGCTGTCCATGCAGGAAGAGGGATGGGGGAGGGACGGGGAGAGCCTATAAATGCTGTCCATGCAGGAAGGGGAATGGGGGAGCCAATGAATGCTGTCCATGCAGGAAGAGGGACGGGGAGTCTATAAATGCTGTCCATGCAGGAAGAGGGACGGGGAGCCTATGGATGCTGTCCATGCAGGAAGGGGAATGGGGAGCCTATGAATGCTGTCCATGCAGGAAGAGGGACGGGGAGTCTATAAATGCTGTCCATGCAGGAAGAGGGATGGGGAGGGACGGGAGAGCCTATAAATGCTGTCCATGCAGGAAGGGGAATGGGGAGCCTATGAATGCTGTCCATGCAGGAAGAGGGACGGGGGGAGTCTATAAATGCTGTCCATGCAGGAAGAGGGACGGGGGAGCCTATGGATGCTGTCCATGCAGGAAGAGGGACGGGGGAGCCTATGAATGCTGTCCATGCAGGAAGAGGAACCAGCATCTATGCATATGTATCAGACTGTATGCACCGTATGTATATACTGGGATTCTGGGACCTGACTAAATTATGGATCTAATAGAAAGGAGCTCTGTGACGAAAAGTAAGGCATCTTTTTTGCCAAGGGATTATTAAAATAATCCTGGTCTAATTTGTAGCTTGACTATTCGAAGAATACTAGAGCTATTCTACTACTTCAGGCGTCGGTGTCTGGTTAAAAAGTTTTGGTTAAAATTTGTACATTCATGTGACTTGGCATAGGGGTGGAGGACATGGGGACTGATTTAATGTGCATACTAATTAGCTTATTTGTATAATAATGAACATATTTTTCAGATTAAAGTTTTGGTTAAAGTTTTTGGCTAACATTTTTATAACTTAAGTTATGAATGGTGTACATTCATGTGACTGGGCATAGGGGTAGAGGATATGGGTACTGTTCAAGTGAGCATGATTAGGGGTTGTGTGGCATATAGTAGGGGTACTGTTCATGTGAGCATGATTAGGGGTTGTGTGGCATATAGTAGGGGTATTGTTCAAGTGAGCATGATTAGGGGTTGTGTGGCATATAGTTGGGGTACTGTTCAAGTGAGCATGATTAGGGGTTGTGGGGCATATAGTTGGGGTATTGTTCAAGTGAGCATGTTTAGGGGTTGTGTGGCATATAGTAGGGGTATTGTTCAAGTGAGCATGATTAGGGGTTGTGTGGCATATAGTAGGGGTATTGTTCAAGTGAGCATGATTAGGGGTTGTGGCATATAGTAGGGGTATTGTTCAAGTGAGCATGATTAGGGGTTGTGTGGCATATAGTAGGGGTATTGTTCAAGTGAGCATGATTAGGGGTAGTGTGGCATATAGTTGGGGTATTGTTCAAGTGAGCATGATTAGGGGTTGTGTGGCATATAGTAGGGGTACTGTTCAAGTAAGCATAATCAGGGGTTGTGTGTGCATACTAATTAGCTTATTTGTATAACAATAACAATATTTGTATCTATGATATCTTTTAAATTACAGTGGATGTGGGGATTTTGTTTGCACATTGTTTACACTTAATGGTGAGGTGAAGTGTACATATTAATTAGGTTATTTGCATAACAATATACTTTCATACAAAATGTTTTACATGAGCACATAACTTAAGTTATGAATAGTGTACATTCTTGTAATTTGGCACAAGGGTAGAGATACTAATTAGCTTATTTGCATAACAATACAAATATTTGTATCTATGAAATGTCTTAAATCAAAGTGGGAGTGGGGATTTTGTTATCGTCTACACTTAATGGTGTGGTAAATTGTACATATTTTTTACGTTATCTGCATAACAATAGACTTTTGTACAAAATAGTTAACATTCATGTGTGCATAACTTAAGTTATGAATGGTGTACAGTACATACATGTAACTTGGCACAGGGATAGAGGACATGGGTACTGTTTAAATAAGCGTTGATTGTATGTGCATACTAATTAGCTTATTTGCATAACAATTAATATATTTGTATATATGATATGTCTTAAATTAAAACAAGAGTGGGGATTTTGTTTACACAAATGGTCATATATGTGAAGAGCATTGTTTAAACTTAATGGTGAGGTGTAATGTGCATATTAATTAGGTTATTTGCATAACAATTTTCCCCCAACTTTTTCAGCTGGTAATTACCCTTAATTAGATTAAATTATTTTCAAGTACTTTTCTGGTGTATCCAATAGTTTTAATCCCCAAAATCTCAGGGGAAAATATGAAAGAATACATAAAGACTGAGGATATCAGGATGTGATGTCACAACTATATACACCAGTAGTCAGATCTCAGTCCTTTCTAAACAAATGAGACAAAACTTCCAACTTAAATATCTCCTCAATGGATTGATATTTTGGAATGCTTCCTTCACCATTTTTTTGTTTATTTCTTAGTCTTAGTCCTTTTTCACATTTGGTGAATTAACTTGACCACTGAACTAATTCTTCAAGATGAATAGAGAGGGTACAGTAGTTGGGTAAGTAAATGACTGAAGAAATAACAGATAATTACATTATGCTACAAGGATACATTGTTCATATTTCATTGACCTGGGCAAGTCATGGGTCTCTTCTTTCTATGTGACTCAATGGATATAATGAAAAGATGTGTTTCATTTATACAGATTTCTTTCATGTTTTCTGAGTTACTGGGTGAGGTAGTAATCTCACCCAAAATGTCTGACACAACTCAAAAGATATTTTGAGGCTTGCAGTAAAATGTGAAAATCTAAAGAAATGGGAAAAGTAAGTGCATCCTTCAAAAGCTTATCTTTTTTTAAATAACTTCTCTTACTAGCCCCATTACCGGCATATATGTCCATCAACAAGCTAGCTTTGAATTGTCAAGCATACTGTCCTTCCGACATTTCTTGTTAATGCTGGTGTCGTTGAAAAATTACTTAAGTATAAGAAGAAATTAGGATAAATTTGGATATTTATGTGAAAGGTTTTTATTACAATCTTATGCATAAATAGTTCGTTCGAATACCCTTAAGACTCAAACAGTATATGCACTCACTTTTTGGCCGACAGCTTCTTTAACTTAAACTTTAACTTTGAATCTAATCAGCTTGGTTGTGACCCTGACCCTTGAAATGCAGCTAGTTTGAATGGTTGTCGAGTCGACCAATAAGTTTGTTTTGAAAAGAATAAAATGTTGGGCTTGCAGTGGTTAATTTGTACATATCTATGGTCATAGCATAAGCTTGACATGTTAGAGGTCCCGGATTAAATTTCCGGTGTGTCTTCATTCACAAGTGCTTCACAACTTGTTTATCAAACAGTTACGACATCTGTGTATAACTATAGCTGTTGAGATAGGGATGTATATAACTACCTATACTCCTTAAGTCGTTTAACCCTTACTCTCCCAAGGTTCCAAAAATAGAATAAGTTATTTCTGAAATTTTTGGAAAGAGGATTTTTTCAGCACTTTCTGTTCCATTTGTACCAAAACAAGTTCGACTTTTATGAAAGCTAACATGTTGAACTTTCCAAAAATGTGCATATTTCCGAACTCAAATATGCAAATTAGGTCATTGAATTAGCATATTAGGTCTCCAAACATTCTATCTTTATGACACGCTTGTGCCTTGTGGCTAAATAGCAAAAAAATATGGATAGAATTTCTTAATCGTCCTTGGAAAGACCTTTCATTTGATACTATTCATGGATTTTTAGGAATCAGAAGAAAAAAAATGATGCAAATATGAAAAATTTGGTACATTTTGACCTAAAAATTATCCCCCGATTCTGTGAATAATCTATCTAATAGTGTATGGCACTAAATTTTCCAAAAAAATGCATTTTCCCCTTCTATGATGTCCAAAACTAATAGAATGCAGAAAAACAAGATGTTTACATCATCATTTGCAAAAAATAGAATAAGAAATTATGCAAATAATATGCAAATTAGGTCATTTACCTCATTTATTATGTACGAAACTGTTTTTTGTTTATTTCTGACGCAATTTCAGCCATTACAAGCTTCACAGCTACTTTTATGTTGATAGACTATGCTGATTATCTATTAAACACTTACTTCTGTTCATTTCACATGGAATTCATAAGAAATGTTTGCCAAAAAGGTCCAAATTTGTAAAGTCTTGTGCTATACCTTGTTGCTGCAAATAGAATTTTTTAAAAAAATCAAAAAAATTGCAACTATATTCATTCAACTTACTTTAGTTTGGTTTTCCCATAACCAGTTGGTTTTCCCATAACCAGTTACCGAAGACCTCGTGTCGATCCCGGTCACTCTCCAGCAGTACGTCCCACAGATGATAGTCTTTATCGGCTGCAGGGATGACCTTCGACCGTTGTATCTCCTGCAGCCGAGCATTCCGCTCTTCCTCCCTGGTTTTGAAGGCAGCTTTTTCCGCTGCAGTCAGATTTTCTTTGAGTGGTGATGGTGGCGAGACTGCAGCGGAAGGCCTGGAAGAGGGGCCTGGGCTCATCTTCAACTGTCTGTCCCTCTTCCTCTTGGGTTGGGGAGTAGCGGGCGGCTCGTCCTCTTCAAACATACGCATAACATGTTATCGCATAACATGTTATCGCATAACATGTTATCGCATAACATGTTATCGCATAACATGTTATTGTGGTTTCTAGTAGCGGGCGGCTCGTCCTCTTCAAGCATACGCATAACATGTTATCGCATAACATGTTATTGTGGTTTCTAACCTGCCCCACAATTTTGTGGTAACCGTGGGGACAGACTTTTACAGCCGGGAAGCCCGGGGGTACATACAGGGGTCCAAAATGTTTGTTTTATCGATCTAGTCATCACCACAACAGTGGCATAGCCAGGGGGAGGGGAAAAGGATCATGATCCCAAAAAAATGGGGCATCAAAATAATGTACCGGTACTAGGCCTATATACAAGCATTTTCCTCTAAATGGGCCTGGGGCACCCCCAACATGTGTATTTTGCCCTAACATGGGACCCCTACTCCACTTTCCCCCATAAAATTGTGATTTCGGCCCCTGAAATAATGGAACTTGGATTTTGTGAAATTGGGAATACACATACTTCAGTATGCCTAAATTTACAATTTTGCCATTGGGAAATACATATATTTCAGGTTATTTAGAAATGTTATTATTGGGGTTCAGCTTTCATTTGTTTCATCCGGGCTATTATAGAAAGGACCTAAATCCTTTTTTTTTATATGTGATTTTAGTGTCCCTTTTACTTGTTTATCGTAACAAGCAAAAAATCCCCGCTAATTTATCATTATAATTCTATAAGCCTTATTTTATTACTACACATTTACAATGTAGTACTTTCGCTATTTTTGGAAGAAAACACTCACCAACTCCGTAATTTGGAACAGATCACTATCCATCTCAGCAGGCTCTATATTCTCCTCTCCCTCAATCTGGTCGAGTTCTGGTACATCTTTTTCATCAGAAGTACCTTCCGACCCCTCTGAGTCATCATTATTCTGAAGAAAACATAAGAGTCGGAAGGCACGTTCGACGTTGTAACTTGTATCTCGCCATTTTGTGATGTCGAATGTGCGAGGAAAAAAAAAAAAAAAAAAAAAAAAAAAAAAAAAAAAAAAAAAAAAAAAGCCGCAAATTGACGTCATCATCAGAGACCTTTTAGGCAAGAAGAGGGGTGCATCTGTTATTGTAATAGTTCGTCTGAACGATCTATTTCTCCTCTACCCGTAGAGATTTTAAAAATTCAATACAATATTTGGGCGTTTTTAATTTTTTGATCAAAAAGGTCCAAAATGGCCCAAAATCACAAATTTTTGCATATTTTCTCCTAAAAACACAAACATTGACCAAGTACAAGTAAAAATCGTGTAGCAACCAACAATTCTAACTATCTTTATACTTTACCTGAAGAAAAAAAAATAGAAAAAATATTCACGTATAACACTCTTTCAAAAAAAAAAAAAAAAAAAAAAATGCCCGTTTTTTTAAAAAATGCACTTTTTTGTAACGATTTTACTCAAAATATTTCAATCTAACTCCCCCAAAAAATAACCATATTATGAAAGATCTATTCAATCTGGTTTGAATGAATTTATTTGCAGCTCTATAGGAATTTGGGAAGGTACTCAAAACAAAATTTGGAAAATGGATCGTAATTGTCACGGTCACCGTGACGCTGGGAGAGTAAGGGTTAATGTGTTTTTCGTAGATCAGTCATTTATGAATTATTCATTTAATTCCTTTATCAATAAGTCAAGAACCGTCATTTGTGTGTTATAGATTACAGTCATTGGTGAATGAGTCATATTGGTGGTGATCATTTTGACCATTTGTGAGGAATCTGCAGTTATAAGTTCATTATTATTATTATTATTATCATCATCATCATCATCATCATCATCATCATTATCACTATTATTATTTTTATTATTATTATCATTATCATTATTGTCATTATTATTATTATTATTATTATTATTATTATTATTATTATTATTATTATTATTATTATTATTATTATTACCATTATTATTACTATTATTATTACTATTATTATTACTATCATTATTACTATTATTATTATTATTACTATTATTATTACTATTATCTTTACTATTATTATTATCATTATTATCATTAATTGATCCCTGTTTTGACATAGTGGTGAATGTGCCAAAGTTGATTTTTGTTTTGACGTAATGAGGAATGTGCATTTAATAATGTATGAATGTAAATTACCGTAGTCGACGTAATATGCGCTTAAGAAAATAAAATTGCACCACTTTTTAGGCCCTAAGTTTCTTCCTAATAAGCAGCCATGCTAGGGGGCCACGTACAGTGCGCTATTCAAATTTAATTGAACATAAATGTGAACTGGTTATATACTAGCCTCACAATAACCAACACAAAAACATCGTGAGCGTCACACACAATAAGCAAAGAATGTATCAAACCTTTAGCATTTTAAGTCTTCAAATTAATGAAATGAATTATGTGATCAGTCAAAAAATGTTGGGTGGGTGCATATATGAGCAGGAGCACTTAATACGTTGAATACGGTAATATTATTTACAAGAATCTGCTTTTTGTGTTTGTTACTTTGTGTTGTTTATTGATTATTTTCACTTTAAATAATTTGATAGTTATAAAAAACGAAGAAAATATTCCATAGTAACATGCATTTAAATGCATTTGTCACTATGTCAACTTGAAAAAAAAGAAGCTTTTCCAGTCGCCCCTACATTCGTCAGTACAGTGTGTCAAAACAGGGACAAATTGAAGCAAATTACAGTCATACTAGTGTACCCAGAGTAAATACTTGTACCTTTTCCTACCCAATTAGGAGTATTACGTAAATCTATTTTTTGAATATTTTTTTTCTTCTGCATCTTCAAAATCTGAAAGAATTTACAGCATTTAATACTTTTATAACATACTGTAAGCAAAGACGGATGAATACAATAAAAGAAATAAAATAAAACAAAGGATTCAGTGATCAAGCATGGTTATCTTATATGAAAGAAGACTTCAAAAGAAACAAAATGATAAAAAAAGCGTTCAAAAATCTTATTCCGTTGAGAGATATTTAAGTTTAAAGCTCTGTCTTGTCTGTGTAGAAATGACTGGTGTAGTACATGTAAGTCTACTATGGAAAGTTGGTTTCTTCATCTTCATATTCTTAACAATTGTTAATGTATTTTAGAGAAAGTTTAGGCCTACTGTATTACATTTTTTCACTGTTCAAATTATTTTTCCTCAAACTTTCTTTAGGTGGTATATTATAAATACCCTCCTAGATTCAGTTTTACTACTTTTTTGACATATCCCATGGTCTTTAAGCCACAAAATTGTAGGACAAAATGTGATAGAATACATCAAGACTTTGAGGCATCCGAGGCCAGGATTCACCCTTTCAGTTCTTTTGAGCACACCAACAGAGTGGTGCTCTCTTTCATTTATTGAGTACTCCCCACTCAGCCACTTTATTGAGTACTCCCCACTCAGCCACTTTAATGAGTACTCCTCTCTCAGCCACTTTATTGAGTACTCCCACTCAGCCACTTTATTGAGTATTCCCCACTCAGCCACTTTATTGAGTACTCCCCACTCAGCCACTTTATTAAGTACTCCCCACTCAGCCACTTTGCCATGTTCTCCGACTCCAAGACTGTCCTTTTTTACTCAATCTTAAATGGGATAATCCCACCTCCTCCTCCATAAACTTCTTTCACCCCCTCCCCTACCTCTGCAGGAAAAGTATTCTCTTCTTTTGGATACCCAGCCATGTTGGCATCCCCGGCAATGACATAGCTGATGCAGCCGCTAACTTGCCCTCACCCTCCTCCCTACCCCTTTTCGCAAAACCCTTTTTGACATCAAAGCTCTTATTGCTTCCCTTGTTAGTGACCGCTGGCATACCTCATGGGACTTCCAAATTGATAACAAATTTTACGTCATCCAGCCCACCATTCCGATCAAATCCACCATCCACAACCTTTCTCTTGTCGATAACATCCACATTACCCACCTTAGAATAAGCCACACCCACCTCACTCACTCCTACCTCTTTATTGCTCCCCTCCTCCCCTGAGCAACAATTGCCATTGCATCCTCACATTGCACCCTCACCACATCCTCCTTGCCTGCTCCCTGTAGAACCTTTCCAGAGCTTCCCTTGCCGCCCACAACTCATTAGCCGAACTCTTGCAGAAAAACCCTCTGGATAAAATTATCTTCTTCCTTCATCATGCTTCCCTCTACTACCATATTTAGTCCCTCTCCCACCCCCTCTCTTTACTTTTGCCCCTTTTTTTCACCCATGCACTTCCTCTCTCGATCCCAGCTTCCTGGCTTTTAGTCCCCTGTGTTTCTCTCAATCTTCCCCTATTTCCTTTTCTTCCTACCTCTGGAATGATCTAACCTCTCAGGCACAATTTGACCCTCGCTGCTGTGGTGCTGTTAAGCCCTCATCAAACAAACAAACCAGCCACACTTCAGTGCTACATATAATCCACTTAACAATTGGATGACCTCATTCTTTCTGAGATATGCAATTAAAACAGGCAAACACAGAAACAATAAAATGATAATAATCTAAACAAAAGTTGATCATTATTTCTTGGATACTATAGTAAGTAAAGCTGCAGACCTGGTAAAAATCTACGGTTATGACCCCGGGAAAGTCATGGGAAGAATTTTCCTTTCTCATTTAAATCATGATTATTACTTTTTTTTATGTAGATTGCATGAGTAAGCAGCAGTATATGTGGTAAATATGTGCTCTAAAAATGTCCCCATTTAATTGTGAGATGAAAAGTACATTAGATTGTGAAAGAGGGCAGCATATAAGATATAATTACTACACTTATATTGTTTCTGTTTTTATTTTTTGTGGGCAGATTTTCAACACCTTTTTGCAGAGCCATGGGAAATTTTATATTTAATTTCAACTCTGCTAAGCTGCAAAATAAAATGATGAAAATCAATTCATTACTTCTTGAGATATGTTGATGACAAACATATAAGCAGAAGAATGGAGGTGAAAATGTCCATTCCCCCTCCCTTCTCCTAATTCAACCTTATTGGCAGTGGTAAATAGTTATTTCACATACTCTTTCATTAGATATTATAGTCTTAAACTTGGACTAATCATGTAAATTGATCATGAATTTGCTGTTTTAAATTTCATAAATACTGTATATTTTTGACAATATACAGAAGTTGTATAGAAAAATGCTGAAAATAGGAAGTTTTGAGCATTAAAGGATTAGTTCAGGGGTCATGATTTAAGGAATGTGAGGCTGTGACATCACAAGTAGTCTGATTTCAGTCGTTTCTATAGAAATAGTACCAACCTTTAAACTTGGATACATGTATCTTCTTGATGGAATAAGATTTTTGAATGCTTTTTTCAGCATTTTGTTTCTTTTGAAGTCCTCTTTTATATAAGATTGACATGCTTGACCCCTGAACTAATCCTTTGAGCTTCTTGTTTAACCATAGGGCTAGAACATTAATATCAATTCCCCCTTACAGCAAAATCCAGCTAGCATATAAACTACATGTAACATATTTACCTTGCAGCAAGTTAGTGTTTGGAACAAATGCAAGCTTGCTAGTTTGCGCAAGCTAGCAAAAACTCTCTGCAAACTTGCGCAAGCGAACAATGTTGCCAGCTTGCTGCAAATTAGTTTTTCTGTAAGGGTTGTATCGAAGTTTTGTTTTCCAATAAAAATTGTCAAATTCAATAAACTCTTGACATTGAAATAAAAAATATTCATGCACGTCTGACATATTCTTATCTCCTGGCACATTTTATCCATTGTTGTAATGCCATTCATTATACTTCACCAACCAACCTTTCACAGAAAGTTGCTGGTAATCATAAAATAATGTTATGTGATAAATTATAAAGAGTTATGAGGTTGTAAAGAGAGTAACTTTCAGGTGTGAAAGAATTGTATTGAAAGTAAATGATTTCTTCAGTGATGTGCTTTAAAGGAATATTCTTATGGTATTTTGTATAATTTTATTTAAAAGAGCATACTTTTAGAACCAAATTGGCTGGAATAACATATATCAATGTGATTTTTGTACTAAATTGTTTCTAAAAAATTTCTTTCTTATGAAAGGTTATAAAAACATTGAAACATTCCTTTAACCTTTACTCTACCAGAATTTGGAAAAAACAAGCCCAATTTTTGTAAGCTTTTTTTTTATATGCATTTTTTAAAACTTTCATTTCATTTTCTTTCATTACAAGTTTGGATGGAATAGAGGCTAAGATATTTATATTTTGAGTAATGAAAACCGATTTAGGATATAATGGACAAAAATATGCAAATTAAGCAATTCATGGCTAAATTTGGTCAACAAATGGTCAACCTTTGCAGAAAATTAACTTCTTGTCAATATTGAAAACAGAGATTTGTGTTACATATTTAGATTCTTTATGAAATTTCCTTTCCAATGATACTAATCTATGATTTTTAGAAAGAAAGGAAAGATGAAAAAACATCAAAAATTTCTCTAGTCAGAAGACCCCTGAAAGCTGCAGCAGAAAAATAATTACGCAGCTACGGTGAGACTCGAACCTGGAGCGTTCGTGTACTAGCCTCGTACATTTCCTCTGCACCACGTAGTCGTTTATATATCAAATTTATTATATGTATAAATTTATATATTGAATAAAAGGAAATTTCAAGCACTTTTAAACGGCGGTCCAAAGAAGCATGTGCGATGTTTGGTTTGTGTACAGGATTTTTTGAAGAAAAATAAAACGGGTCAAAAATGGCAGAAATTTCCCCAGAACAAAAGATTGCAAGTAGGGATTATTAAAATTAGACCAGAAACCAATACTATCATGTCTTAGGACTTGTGTGAAAAATGTGATCTTGAAGTTATTGTAAGATTTGAAAGAAAAACAAAACATTTTTTGTAAATTTTGTGGCAATTTTTGAGTTGTACCCTTTTTCAATGTACTCTTTCTCAAAATATTGTAATATGATCCCTATAAACAATTTACATTTTGAAAAAGAAATATCCGAGTACTTATAAAATGATACCAAGATTACACCTATAGACTGTGGTAAAGTCCCAATTTATTTTTAGAAAAAGATGGTTTAAAAATGGTGATACTATCGCCGCGTGGTAGAGGAAAGGTTAAAGGTATATTTATATGTGAAGAGGCAATATGGGCTAAATTGATTTAAAATGTATTAAAAACTATCATAGTAACAAAAACACATGTAACAGTTTACAGAGGTTTCAAAGCTCAGGCATCAATTTTCATACTTTTTTGCAAATTATGTGATACAGGGCACCCTTGGTATTTTTTTTTAATTGAAATCCTTTGTTTTTTAAATGTCTGTTTTTTTTTTTTAACTGCAAAATCTTCATTGGCTACTTGTCTCATATAGAAATAAATATAAAATTTTAATACTCATTTTTAAATCCCTTCATAACATGACCCCGTTATATCTGACCGAAATATTTCATTATAAGCAAACTAGTTACCGCCTTCGCTCTCCAAATCACCTATGTTCCAAAAAGTAAACTTACATATGGCGATCGCTCTCTGCAAATATTTGGCCCAAAACTTTGGAATGACTTACCTCTTTCAATCAAATCTGCTCAATCCCTTAAACAATTCCAAACCTTGCTTAAGACTCACTTATTTAATTGTGCTTTCAAGTCCTCTTCATAATTTTGTTGTTCTTTGTTTTCTTTATATTTCATGCTTATCTTAATTACACATTGGTATTTATTTTCTTTATATGCATATTTTGTAAGGCGCATTAGAATAAGTTATTTAGATATGCGACATATAAGTGTAATAAACTTAAGTTAAACTTAAGCGACACAGCAAATTCTAACCAAATTTTTTAGTCTTTGCCATACCCCAATAAATTTCTAGCAGGGATAAACTTTCCCATCATTTTCAGTGTCTAAAATTTAGCCAGGGGAAAGAATTAAAAGAATTACAATAATATCTTAAGCTGACTGCTCAGTTAAAATTGAGCATGAATTAAAATCTGATCAAATGTTGATAAGCCACACCTCAAACACTAAAATTGCTACTTACAAAATTCAAACGCTTAAATAGATCTGCTCAGATTTTCATACTTTTATTTTATTGCTACAGTTCCATAGACCTTTAAAGGATTAGTTCAGGGGTCAAGCAAGTCAATCTGATCTGAAATATGATTTAATGGATTAGTTCAGGGTCAAGCAAGTCAATCTGATATGAAATATAACTTAAAATATTAGTTCAGGGGTCAAGCAAGTCAATCTGATATGAATTAAAACTTAAAGGATTAGTTTAGGGGTCAAGCAAGTCTATCTGATATGAAATATAACTTGAAGGATTAGTTTATGGGTCAAGCAAGTCTATCTAATATGAAATATAATTTAAAGGATTAGTTCAGGGGTCAAGCAAGTCAATCTGATATGAAATAGAACTTAAAGGATTAGTTCATGGGTCAAGCAAGTAGAGCTGTGAACGTTTAGGGATTTTAGTAAACGTGTACACGCCAAAAAAAGCGAGCGTGTATCGTGTACACGAGTTTAGTACCGTAATTTTTTTTAAATACACCAAAATTGCTCCAAAACTACGAGGCGAAGTAAAAAAAATCGCGCAACTAGTATGGCAAAAGTACTGGCTGCATTGCCGAAATAGACGCTGAGTTTTGCTTTCAAAATCGTAAAAAGTTTACTTCTACGGTACAAATCATCATTTTTATGGAAAATTTGCATAGAAATTCAGTTTAGAAAGAACAGATAACTTCCTTTCAATGTCATTTAAACTCAACATCGCGTAACTTGCTATTCGCTACGGCTTTCAAAGTTCTGTGAAAATCTTGCATACTGAGGCCTATGATATACCTCGCCGTAAAACATTTCAAAACTACGCCACCACCAGGAAGTTCTGAAATAATAGTCCTCTCGAAAAAATGGCCGCCTTCTTTACAAAGCATGCAGAATTTCAGCTTTGTTAAAACCTTTTTCTGTTTATTTATTATGCAATATTTTTTCTTTCTTGCAAAATTTATTTGACTCATCAGGTTATATTTACATGTAAATGTACTGATTGTCACGATTCAAGTATTTTTTGGTCGATGAAACGGGCCTTGATTGCGTGGGATTTAAAACCTTATGGCCTAACGTTAGGCCTATTGTTAGTTTCACTGGTTACTGCTGCACATTCGCGGTTCATTTTACAAGTTAGATTACTCAGATTTCGGCGAAATTAAAGTGCATAATATCCCCTTTTATTGGTGATTACTGCGCATTTGTGATTCGCACATTTAGAAAAGATTATGCTAATCGGGTTTACAGTTTGTAAAAAATCATTGATTGGAATTTTGTCAGCCGAATGTGTGTGTGATTTGAATCATGAATATTGATTTTCAACGGCAAGACACTATGTATGAAATGTATGAAAAACGATTACTCGCAATGAAGTATTTAGTAAACGTTTACAAGATTTGCGAGCGTGTAGCGAGTACACGCTAAACGGTCACAGCTCAACAAGCAAGTCAATCTGATATCAAATGGAACTTAAAGGATTAGTTCATGGGTCAAGCAAGTCAATCTGATATGAAATAGAACTTAGAGGATTAGTTTAGGGGTCAAGCAAGTCTATCTGATATGAAATAGAACTTAAAGGATTAGTTCAGGGGTCAAGCAAGTCAATCTGATATAAAATAGAATTTACAGGATTAGGTTAGGGGTCAAGCAAGTCTGTCTGATATGAAACAGAACTTAAAAGATAAGTTCAGGGGTCAAGCAAGTTAATTTGATATGAAATAGAACTTAAAGGATTAGTTCAGGGGTCAATCAAGTCAATCTGATATGAAAGAGGATTTCAAAAGAAACTAAATTGTGAAGAAAGCATTCAAAATCTTCTTCCATTAGGAGATATCTAAGTTTAAAGTTTGGCATTGTGTAGAAACGAATGAAATCAGACTAGTTGTGATGTCATAGCCTCAGATTTCTCAGTATTGATGTATTCTAGCATATTTTGTCCTGCGATTTTGTGAATGCTTTCTTCACTATTTTGTTTCTTTTGAAGTCCTCTTTCACATGTTTGACGACTAAACTGTTCCTTTAACTGGTTGAACTATCTATAAGCGTTGTTGATGGAACAATGTTCTTTGACAAAGAACTTTTAACTTTAAAACGATAAAATGTTATTTTGATTGTTTTATACAGATGAAAGGCACTATCACATTGGAGACTTGGTCTGGGCGAGACACCAGAGATCTATCTACTGGCCTGCCATTGTAAGTAATAGTGTATGATTGTACGCATGTTTAATGAAGGCTCTGGGGTTAACAATTTAAAGGTTGAGCTGAAGCAAGTCTAGATGAATCATTATGAAAGCAACTTGTCCACTGGGCATGAACGTCTGTGCTGGATGTGTAGGAGCAAAACCAGGTTGTCCTAACAGTGGCATATCTAGCCTTCAAAAGGTGGTGAGGGTCCAGGGGTGTAGGAAGCTTTCAAAAGTGGGGGCACGACCTCTTAGAGAACACTGCCCCAAGTCATGTGCATATGTCCGCCCCCTGTCTGTAAATAATACAGTGAAGTAAAAGGGGCACTTCATTTTTAGAAAGGGTCATTTCTTTAATAGGAACCCATTTCCCATACATGGGACTGACAAAAGTTGCTAGTTTCCTACTATTGGGTCAATAATAAGGGGCATTTCATTTTGAAAGGGACATTTTTTTTTCTTCTTAAGTGTGCACAAATTCCATCAGTTCTTGCACCTTTGACGGTAATTAAGGGGCACTTTCATTTTCAAAAAGGGCCACTTTTTGTCATTTTTCAGAAAAGACGTGCCCCTAGTCCCCCCTCTTCCTGGCTCCTACTCCTTTAGGTCTGTTTCTGACTTTGCTATATACTTTTCTTAAAAAGTGTGTTTAATGGAAGGGGGTACAGGGTGATATTTTTGGGGGATGTACTCCAAAAGACCTATGAGATCATTGAATTGGTCCTATTTTTAGACCATTTTGGCAGTCACAAAAGTACTGAGTGTTGATGATCTAAATGATAATTGAAGATTTATGACAATGAATTCCTATTGTTAATTGATTATCAGAAATCATTGCTATTAATTATATTTTAGATTGGTCTGGGTGAATTGATTTGGAAAATGGAGAAACAGTAACAATGACCACAATTATCATGGACAAAAGTGATGAAAATGCCCTAAAAATGATTGAATCATGGATAAAATTCATCCATGCAATTGGGCAAGAAAGGTTGTCAAATTTGCATTAAATAATTTGTCGGAAGTATGCCAATTTTTGTAAAAAAAGTTCATTGAAAATCAGCAGAATTTTGCAAAATAAAACAAATGGAATGTGCAAAACCATAATGCCCCCTAGGAAATTTCAGGTCTGTATGCCCATGATAGTGACCATTAACATTTCTATCAAATGTAATAAGGGATAACATTTTGTTTTTTGGTAATAAAACAATTTTGTTATGTGATTTGATTTATTGTAAATGCAATTTTACTAATAGAAGCATAAAAAAGAAACTTGGCTTTTGAAATTCAGTGTATTCATATTTCATTCGATGGGACAATGTCAAAAATTCTGCCTGTGATAATGAATAGGAGCAGATCTCTGGCATAAATTTGCATATTTTATGCAAATTTTGTGATGCATTACAGGGTAACCTGTCACCTTGGGTTTTGTAAAGCCTATGTTTTTTAAATGACTGATACATCTTAAAAGGGTTACAGCAGATTCTGATCAAATGTTTTTGAGTCTTTGTCATGCCCCCAGTGAAATTCCGACAGGAATAGACTTTCTCATCACTTTCAGTCACAAAGATTTAAGAAAGAAATTTAAAGAATTCCCAAAAAAAAAAATGAGCTCTCTTCCTTGTCACATGACTCATCACAAATTATGCATGAATTAAAATTGATCAAAATTGACTCAAAGACTAAAGGTGTTTTTGTTTTTTTCATATTTAAAAACTGATCTGCTCAGATTTCAATACTCTTTCACACAATATATATATATATATATATATATATATATATATATATATATATATATATATATATATATATATATATATATAATTATATATAATTGCTTCCTCTTCATAGATCTTTAAGTTATGAAGTGCAAAGACGAAGGGTCAGCTTTAATTTAGAAAGCATTCATAACTTTCTCTTGTTTGTATCAGCTATTCCTGATATTACAGGTGTGTATGGAAGAAATAAGTAGCCATATAGTTTACAATAGTTAGTTTAGAGATAAGCAAGGCTGGAATTCTAATCCAGAACATAGGGGGAACATGACTTTTTATTAAAAAAGTATGTATGAGTGTGGAGGAGAGGGGAGGGGAATAAGAGGCAAATTTTCTCTAAAATGTACTGAATTTTTAAAATTCTACTGAAAGTGGGGGGGATATTTCCCCACTGTCCCCCCAAGAATAATGGCCCCGGTGGTAAGACATCCATTTCGGATGCTAGAGGACAAAGAAAGAAATACCTGTGAAGAAAGTAATTCCATATCTTGTTCTTCTAAGGAGATAACAAGCTTTAAAGGTGTTGTAATTTGTATGAAAATGACGAGTGTGGAAATCAGTGCTCACATTAAGGTGCGGGATTGTGGGATTCTCGCACATATTATCAAAATCCCGCTTGAAAATAATTAAAGGGGTTGAAAATTGGCCAAAAAATGCTAAATATGTCAGTTTTTCTGCCAACTTTTGGCATTTTTTGGGTATATTTGGCATTTTTGGTATATTTGGCCTTTTTTTGTATTTTTGGCATTTTTAATATATCTTTTCAAAAGGGGGAAAATCCCCCCAAATTTTGAACCTCAGTGTGAAAACTGGTAGAAAGTCTAGCCAGAATATGATGAAGAATACTCACTTTGCTTTACAAATATTATCTTTTTAAAAATATAATGAATGATTTATACTTTTTTTTAGTCATTTTCTCATAATTCTTTTAGATTGTATCAAATGATGTGGTCACTTCCCTGGGCTCTGTTTTAATAATCTTCTAAGATGCCCAGTGGAGTGAATCGAATTGTTTTTAAAGCATAGTTGAATAAAATATTCAATATTTTAAAGATTTAATATGTTTTAAACACATTGAATTTGAGCTTTTACTTTCTTCACTGTTTGTTCCTTTCATTGATTGCACGGGCAAAGGACTTTGGCCTGAGTAGAATGATTCTAATCGGACCAAAGTCCTTAAACCATGCATTAAATATGCATATAAACACGATGTCAAAACAGTAATCTTTTTATACAATTTCTGTTTTAAATTGTTTAAAATGCATAAAAATCAAAACAGAATGAAAAACAAGACAAGTTCACATACTTTTTTTTTGCTTTGTTGATAAATTCACCTGTTGTAAAAATGGACTAAACCAAATACTCAAATTTGTGCATTACGGGGATTTAATGCACGAGTCATAACAATGTGAATACTCCATAGAAATTGTATAACTCTTATTAATAAGATGATCATGTTTGACCATTAACGATAACATTCTTACTTCTAGTTATACCTTACCTTCCATGCTATAAATATGTAATCTGGTCACATGACCTGATTCTAACACACTTCTAACCGACCTTAAAAAACATAGTTACCAGCCAGCCCTGACCTCCATAATACCTCTACTAACCCTCACTCTTTTTGAGCGCGTTGTTATCACAACATCGCTGGAACTGGTGTAAAATTTTCTTTGAAAAAATGTTAACCTTTTTTAGCAATTTTCTCCTTTACAGCTTCTACCAGGCAGGTTTTTATGCTGTTCGGCCTTTTTCTGCTATCCTTTTCAAGTCTTCTGAGGTAAGACAAGGTACCCATGGGAACAGGAATTCTTCGGTCCGACTCGCAGGACGTTTCCATTAAGCCTACACTTAGGATAGCGTGTTTTTGCTTCCATCCGTACAAAATGGGTGGCTAGTTCGAGAGAGTCCCACTCTCGCGGCGGATGATTTTAGTCCCTAGAGCACCCAGTGTGCCTCCTTAGTGGACCTTTTGCCCCTGGGTTTCAGTGTTTTTTACCCTCGGCCCTGCCTTTCCATGAGGGGAGCCTAGCGTTATACTATGCATTGTATTAACATGTCAGGATATCTTCAGTGCAGGTTCTCGTATGCATTAAGCCAACTTCTTCTTTCCTTGTTGGCGCATGCGTATTGGGTTGATGTCAGCACAGGGTTTTCGTGGAGTTGGCTTCATTCAACTCCAAGGAGCTACAGTTGTTACAAGAGAGCCTATATTTTATTTAATGTTACATGTGTTCGTTTCTCTTGCGTATAATTAAGACTGAGTTTTTAATTTACAGGCTTGAGTTATTGGGGCCTTGGAGAGACCTTGAAGGGGTCTCCCTGGCATCCTCTTTTCAGGAGAAATAATCTTTTCTTTTTATCTCCACAGACACCAAGTTACACAGTGGTTCGTGTTTTCCAGGCTACCCCTATGCTTTTAAAGAGTTTACATTTTGTGCATTTTCTCGGGTTTTTAGACATTTTCAGATAGTGTTTTTTTTGATAATTTTTTGTATGTATTAATTTGCTGTGGTTTGCCTCATGTCTCCCACAGACTCGTCTCGCCCTTGTAAGGGTCTAAGTACATCCCCTGTAGGGGAACCTCGGTGTAAGTGTATATGTATATATATATATATATATTTTTTTTTTTTCTCCGTGCTTTACAGGTCCATACGGCTCCGGTAAACGGGTCCGTACAGCTCCAGAGTTTTGTAACTGGATAACATACACTGTACGATAAACCCGGAAATAGACTCTAGGCTACGTGGTCAGGTGATAGGTGACAATTTTCACAAGAAGTATAGCATCACGAGAGCTATTTTCTTCTTGTTTTTGTAGCCATTAGCTATGCAGTTCCGCGGCCATGTGAACTGCCTCAGTAAGATTTTCTGCGTTGATTGTTACAGTTCTGCAATATTTTTCACCAGTATGATGAACACCGAGGACAGGTCCCAGAGCGTCGGTGCGTTACGGACCCAAAATGTCCCGCGATTGGGTGTAAACGCTTTCTTTAGTTACGCTCTGGTGGTATCCAAAAGAAAAAAACCTGTGTACTCTGCTGTGAACTACGGTTTCGCGAAGGGACCAGTAGGCCCACAAGAGGCAGTGCTTTAAGAGGTCACAAGTAAGTTACAAGTAATTTTACGGCTCGTTGTACAGTGATTGGATTACTTTCACAGGTCCATATGGGTCCGTACGGCTCTGGTGATTGGTTCCGTATGACCCCACAGCTTGTTTACACGGCCCTGTATGGCCCGTGATATGTTTCCTTCCTTCGTGAACCTCTTTATATCCAGTCTTGGATCACACAGGCCGTGGAGGAGAGGCTGTTGCCTTCCACACACCACCGGCCATCAGCGACCGATGCATACTTTTGACACCCCCAGACTTGGCGAGTCATGAAGAGGACATTGTTGAAGTCTACCCTTGGGCTGAAGATGGTCTCACTGGAGACCTCAACCATCTGGGACAGAGGAGAGAGTACTAGCCGTGAAGGTGTTAGCACTTTCCTCCTCTCACAGCATACACCTCTGGCGAGAGACTGGCTGAGGGTCATAGCCCACTTTGCCAGTCCCGTGGACGTAGTTTCCATATGCAAACGTCACGTGAGGAACCTATGCCCCCCTTCTGCTAGACCTTTATCTGTCTTTTTCAGGATGCCTCAGTACCTCTGCTTTACACTCTTAGCCGGTGGCCACCCCCATTTGGTGGTGGTACGGATGCTCCCACCTGTTGTGAGGAACAAAGTTTTCACCCGTCAGACTTTCACCATCAGTGCTGACAGATGCATCTTGGTTGAGGTAGGGGGCACATTTTATGTGACCCCCAATGATAGGAACTTGGGCAGGTACTTGGCCTATTTCACAGGCAGTATGCCGGGCATTTTTCATCTTTTACCGCTAGTGCTGAGCAAAGCAGTTCAGATTCTTGCCGAATCTTTGCCAGTCCCGTGGGCGTAGTTTCCATATGCAAACGTCACATTAGGAACCTATGCCCCCTTCTGCTAGACCTTTATCTGTTTTTTTCAGGATGCCTCAGTACCTCTGCTTTACACTCTTAGCCGGTGGCTGTAGGTTTGTCCGCATCCATGGACGATTGCAAGCTATCGATTCTTTGCATCCTATATTTACTTTTCAAAGGAACTCACTATGTGAGTTATGTTTTCTGCCTTTCACGCTAGTACTGAGTATGCTAAGCAAGGCGACATACAACCAATAAAGCCTACTTGGCCCTGCCAACTGCGGTTACCTCAGCTGCTCAAGACATTGCAGGATTCCCGTATAAGCCTCTGATCAGGACGACTTTTGTCTCTTTCCCTGGCTCCAGCAAACTGCACCAGTCCCAGAGCACCTCGTTTGACTGTGTTGGCCTTTGTCCGCCGATTCTTGGCATAGCAAGGCTTTTCTGAGGAGTTGTTCATCCCCCTCCCCATTTTGTGGGGCTTTCTCTCAGACTTGGTTCAGTCATCATGGGCTCTAGGATAGCTTGCAGCTATTCACTGAGGTTCTTCAGTTGGGTCGACGGTCATTGATTCGCGACCACTGGAAAGATACACGGAGATCTCATTGTACTGTGTCACGAGACATTTTCCTCCGATGGATCGTCCAGAAGATATCTCTCAATGTAGTCGGCACTGTTCATGGAATGGCCGGGGTATGCATTTGGGTTCGAGGCACGGTTCCTTTCACGGAATTGATTGTGACGCCGTTCGGGAAAATGCATACCGCGGTCTTTTCCCTTGTTTTTGCCTGACTTACTTTACATAGTTCGTGTTACTCTCGCACTAACTTTTGCTCGTATGCAGTTACGCGCTAACAAATTTTTCCCCAGTCCAGGAATTCTTTAATTCGTTGTAGCTAGCACACACTTCGTTTCCAATCGTGCTTTACTTGCCGGTTTTGTTTCATGGACGAACTCGGTGAGTTTTGTGGCGTTATTGTAGACACTACCATGATGTTCATATTGAGTCCAAAGGCTCTTCTGGTTGGCATGTTTTTCGAGTTTCTAACTCAGTTTCATGCGACGTTTGCCTCAATTACTGTTAACAAATAGTGCCTTTTTGGTTTGACTGTAACTAGAAGTGGTTTACTATTTTTTAGTACTTCCCACTGACAGGGCTTCCATCCTTAAGAGGATAAGGAATCTAGTCCTTTAAGTAGAATAAATCTAGTACGAGTTTTGGGTACCAGCCTTTAGAAAATCGAGCTTCGACCTGAACTCCCTTCTGATCCTCGGTTGCAATCTGGTTGCATATTTATAGCATTGAAGGTTAGGTATAACTAGAAGTAAATTTATCCCGCTAAGCGTAGCGGGAATATTTGCGAGAGTTATACTTACCTTCCATGCATCCCGCTCGCCTCCCCTCTCGTTCAGGCCTTGGTGGAATTTTATTAAGTGAGGGTTAGTAGAGGTATTATGGAGGTCAGGGTTGGGCTGGTAACTACGTTTTTAAGGCCGGTTAGAAGTGCATTAGAATCAGGTCATGTGACCAGATTGCATATTTATAGCATGGAAGGTAAGTATTATAACTCATGTAAATATCCCCGCTACGCTTAGCGGCGTAACTTTGTCTTCATTCGTGTAAGGATCCGTCTTGTTCATCTTCTGCCATTTCTCGTTGTTCGTTTCAGGTGAAGAGAACTAATAAAAAAGGTAAATTGAAGAAAGTCACCGTGGAGTATTTCGGTTATGAGTCAGATGGCAAAAAGTAAGTTTCTAATAGTGAAAATATTGCATTCTAATGTAGCACTTTCTGCAGACCAATTGTACTCAGAGCGCTTTACAATGGCCAATCAAATTCTCCAGCAGCAGCTCGAGATCAAAGCCATGAATTGACTGGGAGGGTATGGGAAGTAAATAAACTTTGCTTGTTAACACTTTTCTTCTTAAATAATGTTCAGAGAACCAGGCAGAGGGGAATGTCCTGCCATCGGGACTGCCATTTATATGTCCTCTTCTGACAGACGGTGAGCACCATCCAACAGATGTCCACTTCTCCCAAAAACTGGCTGAGGAGCAGATGATGCAGACAACATACTTGTGCCCATGATGTCAGGTATATCTGTCTGTAAGGCTGTGGAAAAATCAACAAATTGAATTGTGCGAGACTCAAACTTGGAACCTCTGGCATCTTAGTTGTGCGCTCTACCAACTGAGCAAAAAAAATTTGTATATGTCTGTCTTCACAGTACAACGTTATCCTTTCTTCATGAAGCAATACCTTTCCTTAGGAGAAATGGTCCGTCAATCATTAACACTTAATGCACAAATCACCTCAGGCATTATGATACTTAGCTATTTTATCACCAGTTTAAAAACAAATTTCTCCCACTAAGACACCTAACACAGATGAGTGATTTCAATCACAAAAGTGTCCTGATTACTCAGCACTGCCTTCCTGTAATCTTATACACACAAATTATCTTGGGATACTTGGCTGTGGTGTGCATGGGAATGGCAGGAAGTCGTGTTGGTAATTGTAAAACTTTTCGGCATGTTGAGTTTAAATGTAGATCCTTTTCCTTACATTCTGTGGTGTTAGCAGATAGGAGCAAACCTAAATTTTGACTTGCCCAAAGTTAAAAATGTATGACTTTAGGCCATTTTTCCTGATAATCGTTTTGAACAATGTGTTGATCAATATTTACCTCTAGTTGAGCAAAAAGGCAACATGAATATTATATTTCTTGTAATACCAAACATTTTTTATTATAATTTTTTTTTTTTTTTAAACAGTGTGTAAAGTTGTCATGCTTTCTTATATGATAGTATGTATGATGATTATTTCACATAAACTCATTTTTTCATCTTCTTTCACAGCTTTAACTACAACATCACAAGATTAAAACCATTCAATTGTGAAATGAGACATAAGATTGTGGTAAGTGCTCTGTTACTTTGAAGAATTAATTTAGTGGTTAAACATGTCCATCTTACATGAACGAGGACTTCAATAAAAACAAAATGGTGAAGAAAGCGTTCAAAAATCTTATTTCATTAAAGAGATATTTAAGTTTGAAGTTTGGTATCATTTATATAGAAACTACTGAAGTCAGACTACTTGTGATGTCACTGCCTCATATCCCTCCAATTCTTTATGCAATTTATCATATTTTTGTTCTGTGGTTTTGTGGTTTAAAACCATTGGATTTGTCAAGAAAGTAGTAAAATAGGATCTAGCAAGAGTAAATATAATTTACCAACTGAAAAAAGTTTTGAGGAAAAAATTAAAATAGTAAAAAAGTTAAATGAATTTTTTTTAAAATATATTAACAAATGTTAAGAATGTGAGAATAACAGTGCCAACCTTTCACAGTAGACTTACTACACAAGTCATTTCCTTGTATATAGGACAGAGCTTTAAACTTGAATATCTCCTAAAGGAAATAAGATATTGAAGTAGTTTCTTCACCATTTTGTTTCTTTGAAAGTCCACTTTCATATAGTATAAACTTGCTTGATCACAAGGTAGGCAGTTAGCTTAGTCGGCTGAATGTACGACTAAGATGCTAATATTGAAATTGATAATAAACTCAAATGGGATAAACATATACACAACCTCACCAACAAAGCAAACTCTGTACTTAGCCTATTCAAGATGTAACCTCTTAAACTGTCCCATTGACATTAAAACCACTGCATATAAAGCTCTAGTTAGGCCAGTACTTGAGTATGCATCAGCAGTTTGGGACCCCCATCACCAGTGCAATGTAGATAAGCTTGAATCATTTCAACAGAGAGCAGCCAGGTTCTATATGGCAGACTACTCTTATAAATCCAGTGTCACTAGCATGCTCCATAAATTAGATTAGCCCCTGCTAATAACAAGAAGAAGGAACACCTGTCTAAAAATGCTGTATAAAATCAATGACAGTCTTGTTGCCATTGATGATGATAACCTGATCCCAAATGCAAGAATTAATACAAGAAATAACCATGATCTGAATTTCCACATTCCTTATGCTAAAAAGAATGTTTATAAATATTCCTTCTTTCCTCAAACACTAAAAGATTGGAATGCTTCACCATCGGACATTGTACATGCACCAAGTCTAAACTGTTTCAAAGCTAAACTTGCTAAGCTTGTTAATTGATTTATTTTTCTCATACTTTTGCTACGCTCGGTTGGCGTTCATGTCCCCTAGAAGGATTTTTGCCGACTTTAAACCTATTCAGATTCAAATTTAGAGTCATTTGCCTGAGTGGGTGCTTAGCTCCAATTCTGTTCACATTTTCAAAGTCAACATTGATACATTCTTTACTAACTCTGGGCATCTTTGATATTGTGTATTTTCTGTATATTTCTTTTGTGGTGGTGGTGTTAGTTTCAGCTTTTTTTATGGGGTGATTAACCCTTCTTATCTTGGTATGTTATGTAAAAAAAAGCTTTCTTGTGGATGTCCTCAGTTGATATATTGAGATATGTATTAGTCAGATAATATCTGACTGTAGTATATGCTACAGTATAGCCACTTAATGGCTGCTATACACAGTCAGAAAATGCTATATACCCTATAACGTTGCAACTGCTCATTGGCTTATCATAGAAGCGTAAATGAATTTCGACTATGCGCTAGAAAAACTAGGCCTTTCCGCGACTATCTCAGGTCAACTTTTGACAATGCCTTTTATCATCATGGATCACTTTTACATAATACAAAATAAATAGATATATGCAACGATACTGATGTTCACTTACGTTTTGTGCGTAAGTTTAATGAAGAAAACTGAAAAGTTGCGTTTTGTATAATAGCCTTTGCTACTGACTTAAGTCACAAACAGCGCCTTGGATGGATGTACCTAATTAGTTGAAAAGTTGTCGAACAATAGAGCGACGGTGCAGTCAACGTGCGTATAGCATTAAATCGAACACTGCACGTATTTACTGATAAACATTTTCAAAATAGCAGTGCCAGCGCGCTCGGGTGATATGCACATTAATTGTGTACACATTTCCCAAAGTGAGGGATTTGCGAAGTAATCACAATGTCATTTCTTCCGTATTTTAGATGTTTTTTTACGTACAAAATGTTCATCATTTCATTTGTAACTTATTTTGAAAGATACTTTAAAGTTTCAAGACGCTAATGAAATCAAAATCATAGCTCGTAAGTACTTTTGTCAGTTTTGAGAAGGGTTTTCATTTAATGATTATGTTATTTGTTGTTGTCTGAGTGGTTTTCAATGTTACGAGTGTTAGTGCGTTGTCTCACTCAGTATGCAAGTATTGCCTTGCAAGTAGTGCCCACTAAATGAGATGTTTATCTCACTACATATGTATGATGTATGTGGTATCTGATTGGTTTTTCCAGGAGGAGGGAGAGCAGTCATCCATTAAAGATGCATTTCTTTTTGCCATGGAGCAAGCCAAACAGTACTTAAAGGATAAAGGTAAGACAGAAATGGTATGCAGTATATTTTGTCTAATAAAGTAGACATTTCTTTGAGGGTTATTAGTTTCTTAAGGTATGTTGTAGTATTATAACTTGTTTAATCAGTTGTCTAAGTATAGACTGCCAACAGTCGTCCAAGTATAGACTGTCAACAGTCGTCCAAGTATAGACTGTCAACAGTCGTCCAAGTATAGACTGTCAACAGTCGTCCAAGTATAGACTGTCAACAATCGTCCAAGTATAGACTGTCAAGTTTGTTCCTTTACACATATAAATATTGTAAATAGATTATCTGCATTTGGGATTGAAGTAAACAGTAGAGTGGATATAGTTTGATTTTAAAAAATCCCTAATTCTTGCAATAGATATCAAATATTTACTTCCAAGTTATACCTTACCTTCCATGCTATAAATATGCAATCTGGTCACATGACCTGATTCTAATGCACTTCTAACCGACCTTAAAAAGGTAGTTACCAGCCCAACCCTGACCTCCATATAACCTCTACTAACCCTCACTTCTTTTCAGCGCGTTGTTATCACAGCATCGCTAAAACTGGTCAAATTTTCTTTTATGAATTTTTCTAACAATTTTCTCCCTTGCAGCTTCTACCAGGCAGGTTTTTACGCTGTTTGGCTTTATTCGGTTTGCCTTTTTGAAGTCTTCTGAGGTAAGACAAGGTAGCCATGGGTCCGGGATTTCTTCGGTCTGACTCACAGGACTTTCCCGTTTAGCCTACACTTGGGATAGAGTGTTTTTGTCTCCATTCGTACAAAGCGGTGGCTAGTTGGAAAGAGTCCCACTCTCGCGGCGGGTGTTTTTAGGCCCCAGAGCACCAAGTGTGCCTGTGTTTTGGACCTCTTGCCCCTGGGTTTAAGTATTTTTTACCCTCGGCCCGCCCTTCCACGAGGAGAGCCTAGTATTATACTATGCATTGTATTAACATGTTAGGATATCTTCAGTTCAGGTTCTCGTATGCATTAGACCAATTTCTTCAATTGATGTTGGCGCATGCGTATTGAGTTGATGTTACCACAGGCTGTTCGAGGAGTCGGCTTTTACAGCTCAAGGAGCTACAGTTGTTACAAGAGAGCCTATGTTTTATTTAACGTTACCAGTACCAATTGTGTGTTCGTTTTTCTCGCATATAATTAAGACAAAGTTTTTCATTTTCAAACTTAAATTTTGGGAAGTTGGAGAGGCGTCTCTGTGACGTTCTCTTTAAAGGAGATCTAATCTTTTCTTTTTATCTCCACAGACGCCAAGTTGCTCAGTGGTTCGTGTTTTTCATGCTACTCCTACGCTTTTTAAGAATTTACGTTCGGTGCATTTTCTCAGATTTTAAAAAGTTTTCAGATAGTAATTTTTCTTATAATTTTTTTTGATGTACTAAATACAGTACAGTCGGGAATAAGCGTACCGATATCGCAGTTAGCGCGGATTATTTACCGCGATTATTGCCCTTACCGCCGCCATTGTATTCGTGTCTTTCATGCACCGACGGCACTTGCCCCAACTCTGCGCTAAGCGCGTCCGATAATCCCATTTTAATCTGCTCCTCCCTCAAAGAGGTTAGCGCGGTAATAGTATTACAGGAGTAAATGTCTCATTGCGCTAAGCTTGTTAGCGCATACGTAACGTAACTAGACTGCACCGAGTGTGATCCCAATCTGTGTACATGCATCACTGCACTTAGCACGAGTGTTTTATAAATTTATTTAAGCGAAACTTTTTGTCTTCTTTTGCGAGATAAACAAAAAAAATTCTGCCGTAAAACCTGTGTGTAGCGTAGATTTCTCACATACTTTGAGACTGTAATTTATTAGACAAGAGTCTAACGTTAATACGATTTCGCCAGACTTTTCTTTATTCCTTCAGTTTGAACGTACAGTATGTTAGGCTAGTTGCCATCTTATAGTAAAACTGGGTGAAAGGCCTAATGTTAGGCCTAACCGTGATAATTCATAGAGAGACAGCCCAGAGGTTAAATTTGATCAAAAATAGTTTTTAAAACGTTAATTGCTGTCATTGAGATGTATCAATAAGATGAATCATTCATTTTAAGTAAATTTCAGCCCCTTTTGGAAATGCAAATGCAAGAATTTACTGGAAATTTTTGAGAGAAGTGAAGACTTAACTCACAATAAGAATAAAAGTTAAGATAATTGTTAAAAAGCATTTAACTTGTCACTGCCATTTCCCCGACTGTTGGCTTCTGGCCCGACTATGTACTTGTGAAAATGGAATATTGGTACATGGATGTCAGTTAATGGTTCCCTAAACCCTTATTGGCAACATTTATGGAGTGGCCCCGCCATTATGTCACCCGGACTTGGCCCAACCTATGTCCACTGTGGTGCTATGGTAGAAGGGAATAGAGAACCAACTCTACCCTTAAGGGTGCCATGATATTGCTAATGGGGTTTGTGGCAATTGTGATGCAGTTATTTTCATTTTCCACTGATTTATAAACATCAAAACATGACGTCAGATCACGTCATTAATGACTTTTTCAATGCTGCTGACATGCCTGAACTATATTCTGCTCTGAATGAAAAGTTGATTGAAATTCCTCCTTTTTTTTTTTTTAAGAAGAGGGGGAGGGGGTGATTTATTAAGAAAATCAGCTTCTTTAAAATAAAAAAATTCTTTCAGGAGACCTTTTTCCTAGTCATAGAAAATCAAATTTTCTGTTTCCTTGAACCCCACCAGGGGCCCTTAAGTGGGCCCTGGCCCCCACGCTAAAAGTGTTTGGCACAGATTGCTGCGCTTCTCGGCGCCAGCAATTAACTGCTTTCAATTTTTTCAACATTTATTTTTAATAAGCTACTTTCAGCTTTTTTTATCAAGTGTCTCTCACATGCCTGAGTACTGCTTGGGCCTTCATTTACAATTCCTTACTTCATCATTGAAGTACTGCAGGAAGGGACCCCCTTCCTTGAAGGAATTTTATGGAAATAATGATTGTATTTCGTGGTGAGTCCCATTTGTTATTAACGACTATTAATTTATTTGTTCTTAACAACTTGCTTCCACAATCCCAATGTCAACCATACTGAGGGATGTGTATCATAACCACAGCTGTTAAAAATGGTCGTTTCTTTGAACTATACTCAATATGAGTTTCACCATCGATTGCATTTAAAAGCAGAGGTATTTATAAGCTGGAATATATAGTTTGCTGATTAAAACATTACATAATGTTAAATGTAAGTCAATCTAAAGCAATAATCATTCATATATAACCTCTTTTGGCACAAATGACTTCACTGTTAAAGGAGGCACAGTCTGACATAATTCTTGATTTCATATAATAGAATTGAAAATAACTAATTTTCTGACCAAGTTCCATAACTTCCGAAGCAATCTAACATATTTTTTGTTTAATTGTTAAAAACTTTAATGCTACTACTTTATAGTACCATGGTAGCTGCCATTTTGATTGCAAAACATGCAGATTATGTCATCGGCCCAGCAGGATCTTGGAATGCTTTGTATTTCTTTAAAATGTACCTCAAGTTTTCTAGCTTATGAACAAGTGTTTTTATTTTGTAAGGGTGAAGGAAAAGTTTGTGTATTCATGAAATTGAAAAATCAAAACATGCTGATATAACTTTGTGTCACATCATTTTGAAATAAAAGACTTGAATCACATATGTAAAGAATTACATTATAATCTTTATGTCCCTATTGGGGAATCTATGTCATCATGCACAATACTTCAATACAGAATTGAACAAAATGGCAGCCCCCCTGTGTCGATTTCAAACATGAATAACTTGAGATAGGAATTTGACTCTGATGTTTTGGCAGTTGGTTAGGATCTTGTATTTCTATCATATGAAATAATGATTGTATCAGACTTTATGCCTCCTTTAATGTGTCGTTATGCCGAACAAGCATGCTAGTTAATAACTATGGCAGGGAAAATATTCGTTTAAATTTTCTCGTACCACTTCACAAAGAAGCATCGATCGAAAGATTTGAAATGAAGTGAAGTAAAACCAAGTCAGTTAGTCAAGAGTGGAGGTAAGTTCCGACAGAAAATAACTTTTATGGAATATAATTATTTTAAAAACAAGACATTGGGTAAAAAAAAAAAAAAAAAAGTAAGCAGGTAAAATGATAATTATGAATTGGACCAGGCTTCACCTTTTACCACCATCGGTCATCTGTGGAGAAAATCCTATCAAAAACCTAAGTCCTGTATCATATTTTAAAAATAGGATCTACATAAATATGATCAAACCAATATTCAGGGCCCCTGACACAGGTTTCATATGGCAGGTGAGAGGAGGAGGGGGGGAAGGGGGAGATTAATGTTGTCAATTAATTTTGTTGTGGATAAATAACACAAGACCAATTTGAAAAATTAGCTATGTTTGACGTCTCCTTCAGACCCAACTTACCAGCGTAACGGGTCATAAGTACATTGCCCGTAGGGGAGTTTTGGTTTAAGTGTATATGTATATATTTATATATACACATGGCCACCGTCTCGATAGATTACTGAGCAGTGGAGGCCTGTGTTTGTAGTTTACTTTGTTAACTTTTTTGATTAACCCCCTGGAGGCCTCTAACTCAATAGGTTACTGAGTTGGCAGGGCCACGGGTGCGGTCTATCAGACGTAAGTTACCAGAGTTTATTTTGATAAGCTTAGTGGTGTTCTAGGCGTCACTTAAAATAAACCATCATAAAAAAGCGCCCCCTTCTCGATAAGATTACTGAGTTGTGAGAGGTGCATATTTTTAGTGGGTAAACCCTTTGTACACCGCTGTGGTCCACTGTTCCGTGATAGGGACTGGTAGAGCCTAGTAAAGGCGGCGCCCAAAGAGGTTATACGTGAGTCACAGGTGATTTCACTGGTCCTTTCTGGTCCATACGGCTCCAGTGAACGGATCCATACGGTTTCACGGTCCGTGTCCACGGGTGGGTCCGTAACGGCTCCGTACGGGTCCATATTACGGCTCCATGCTGCTCCACGGTCCGTGTTTACGGCTCCGTGCGGGTCTATTGGACGGCTCCACTGCCAGTGTTTACGGGTCCGTATGGGTCCATTGGACGGCTCCACGGCTCGTGTTTATGGGTCCGTATGGGTCCATTGGACGACTCCACGACTCTTGTTTATGGGTCCATTGGACCGCTCCATGGCCCGTGTTTTGGGTCCATTGGACAGCTCCGTGGCCTACGGCTCCATACGGCTCTGGTGAACGGTTCCGTATGGCTCGAGAGTTTTGTAACGGGATAACGTACACCGTACGATAAACCTGGAAATAGACCCGCTAGCTACGAAGCTACGTAGTCAGGTGATAAGTGACAATCTTCGCAAGAAGTATAGCATCACGAAAGCTATTTTCTTCTTGGTCCTGTGGCCATTAGCTACGCAGTTCTACGGCCCTGTGAACTGCATTAATAAGATTGTCCGCGTTGAATGTTACAGTTTCGTAATATTTTTCACCAGTATCATGGACACGGAGGACAGGTCCTCAAGTGTCGGTGCGTCACGCACCCAAGGTATCCCGTGATGTATCACGTGTAAACGCTTCTTTAACCCATACGGCTCCGGTGAACGAGTCCGTATGGCTCCAGAGTTTTGGAACGGAATAACGTACACCGTACGATAAACCTGGAAATAGACTCGCTAGCTTTAAAGCTACTTGGTCAGGTGATAAGTAACAATCTTCACAAGAAGTATAGCATCACGAGAGCTATTTTCTTCTTGTTTCTTTAGCCATTAGCTACGCACTTCCACGACCGTGTGAACTGCCTCAGTAAGATTTTTCGCGTTGAACGTTACAGTTTTGCAATATAGCCAGTGAACGGGTCCGTACGGCTCCAGAGGTTTTTAACGGGATAACGTACACTGTACGATAAACCCGGAAATAGATCTGCTAGCTACGAAGCTACGTGGTCAGGTGATAAGTGACAATCTTCACAAGAAGTATAGCATCACAAGAGCTATTTTCTTCTTCTTTATGTATCCATTAGCTACGCAGTTCTGCGGCAGTGCGAACTGCCTCAGTAAGATTTTCCGTGTTGAACGTTACAGTTCCGCAATATTTTTCATCAATATCATGGACATGGAGGACAGGTCCCCAAGTGTGGGTGCGTTACGTGCTTAAGATGTCCCGCGATGCGTCGCGTGTAAACACTTCTTTTAGTTACGCTCTGGTGATACCCAAAAGAAAAAAACCTGTGTATGGGGTAGCTATTAAAAACAACGGCACGTATAGTTCATACCATACTTTAACACCTTGAAGCAGTTCAACGTGGCTTGCGGCTTCACGGCCTGTTAGTTAACTACCCATACAGACATACAGTATTAGTTTTCTCCACATCTGTAGCCATAGGCTTTGCAGTTCCAAGGTTGTAACTATACGTCATACATTAGCACCTTTTCGAATTAACTTCATAGACAAGTTTCGATGTTGATAAGACTGGCCTAGAGCTATGTGGTTTTGCAACTGCAACAGTCTTCAGACAACGCTTTGGAGCCGTAGACAATGACTTACGGCTCCGTGGTCTTATGACCCCAAAACCGTCTCGCAGCTACATAGCCTTACACAGTTAGTAGCCCATTTTGTATTTGTTTTATATTAACGGCCTGCCTTTTAATTCGCTAATTATTGGTTTAGTACAGTAAAGTTTAAACAAGCTTTGCTCAGGGTCAGCAGTCTTATCTGCCACGTTGCCCCTCGATCACCGGGGTTCCACAGCTCTGCTGCTGTACAAGTTTTCACAGAATTAACGACCCATAAAGCGTACGACGACGTTAACCGTAAGTTAGAATTCACTTGTTAGTGCTATCAGCCTGAAAGACTCTTCCCGCTCAACGGCACTTTACCCTGGGCATTTAGCCGACATTCAGCATTTTGCTCATTTCTCTTCCCCAGTCCTCTCCACAACGGAGCAGGTCCCGGAGTAGGGACAGAGAAAGAAACTAGAAGCTCTAATGGGAAGAATTTTAGTTCCATCCATGGGAGGATGTTTCCTTCCTTCATGGACCTCTCTTGGATCACACCACCGGCCATCAGCGACCGATACATATTTTCAACACCTCCAGACTTGGCGAGTCATGGAGAGGACGGTGTTGAAATCTACCCTTGGGCTGAAGATGGTCTCATTCAGTACCTCCGCTTTACATGTTCAGTCGGTGGCCACCCCCCTTGACTGTGGGGCCTTTGTCCGCCGATCCTTGGCGTAGTAAGGCCTTTCTGAGGAGTTGTTCACCTCCCTTCCCGGTTTTGTTTTTTTGGGGGGGGGGTCCTCTCTTAGACTTGGTTCAGTCACTGGCTCTAGGATAGCTTGCAGCCATCCACTGAGGTTTTCCAGTTGGGTCGACGGTCATTGATTCGCAACCACTGGGAAGATACACGGAGACCTTATCGTACTGTGTCACAAGACATTTTCCTCAAATGGATTGTCCAGAAGCAATCTTTTAAAGTAGTCGACACTGTTCATGGAACGGCCGGGGTATGCACACGGGTTCAAGGCATAGCCCAGCCCCTTTCACGGTTTATCTCGTGCCGCCGTTCTGGAAAACGCGTATCACATTTTTCCCCTTGGTTTTTGCCTGACTTACTTTGCAAAGTTCGTGTTACCCCACTAACTTTTGCTCTTATGCAGTTACGCGCTAACGAATTTTTCCCCGGTCCAGGAATTCTTCAGTTCGTTTTAGCTAGTCTCATGGATGAACTCGGTGTGTTTTGTGGCGTTATTGTATACACTACTATGATATGCATATCATGTCAAAACGCTCTTCCGGTTGTCATGTTTTCCGAGTTTCTAACTCAGGTTCATGAGACATTTGCCTCAGCTACTGTCAACAAATAGTGCCTTGTTCGGTTTGTCTGTAACTAGAAGTGGTTTACTATGTTTTAGTATTTCCCACTATGAGGTCTTTCATCCTTAAGAGGAGAAAGAATTTCATCCTTTAAGGGAATAAGATTAGTATAAGTTTTAGTACCAGCCTTTAGAAAATTGTGCTGCGACCTGCACTCCCTTTTTTCCTATCCTCGGTTGCAATCTGATTGCATATTTATTGCATGGAAGGTAAGGTATAACTTGAAGTAAATTTACCACGCTAAGCATAGCAGGGATATTTACGCGAGTTATACTTATACCCATGCATCCTGGCCCGCCTCTACTCTCCATCAGGCCTTGGTGGAATGTTAAGTGAGGCTTAGTAGAGGTTATATGGAGGTTCTGGGCTGGTAACTACGTTTTTAAGGTCGGGTAGAAGTGCGTTAGAATCAGGTCATGTGACCAGATTGCATATTTATAGCATGGAATGTAAGTATAACTCATGTAAATATCCCCGCTACACTTAATGGGGTAAACTTCTTCAAGACTTGCTATGTGTAAGTACTCATAAGAATGCATTCTTGTGAATGTCCTCGGTTGATATAGTGACATATGGTCTTCACAGTAAATCGGGTGGTGGAAGGAGCTTGGAGCAAGAGGGCAGAAAATCAAGTGAGGGCACTTTTTGACAGTAATGGAGGGGCACATTTCATATTCAAAAAGGAGGCATTTTTGTCAGAAAAAGTGGAGGCACATGCCCCCTGGCCCCGGTTTCTACACATATGGTTTGAGCATAGGTGGGATTTGGGGGAGTGAGGGGCACTTGCCCCACCACCCACTTTTCTTCAAATGTATTCTTTTATATGGTGATTTTTTTGTATCTTAGCATGATTTTGTGATTTCCTCCCCCCCTCCTTTCCCCACCCCTCCTACTACCCCCTCCCACTTTTGACTTTTCCCCCAACTTTTGGTTGGAAAATTCCTCCTATGGGTTGGGGATTCGGGACCCTTGACTGATGTTGGCAATTGCCCATCGGGCGAATAGGTAAAAGGCCTACTTTTGAAAATTATTGGGGGCCATGCTCCCTTCCACCATGGCCCTCAATGTTGGGCCCCTGGTAAATAACATGCTTTAATTGTGTCAAATAAATACTAAATGTATGTTACATCTTTTATGTACTTCATAGGATTGTTGAGTGATTGGATACTTATTTCTTTTCAAGCTTCAAGTATGAGCAATAATTTCATAAAACTTTTTAAAGGGCACCTTTTGCCCTGGTTGGCCCCCAACTTTCAAAAAGACACCTTCCCTGTCTGCTCCTCTTGCTAGGTCTGCCCCCCCCAACTTTCAAAAGGGCACCTCCTGCCCTGTCTGCCCTCAGCTTTCAAAACGGCTCCTCTGCCCCAACTTTCAAAAGGGCATCTCCTGCCTCCCTTGCCACCTGTACTCTAGTGCAGTCTGCCCCTGTGGTTCCAACATCCCTGCTGTAAATATCTGGTACTTAATTATCAAAAATTTCTATATAAAGATAGATTCTAGATCTGTTTATTTGTACTTTTGAAATAAATTGTTGATTGCAAAGGACTACAAAACTCATCCATTTCTGTATATTTCAAAATTGTAGAAAATATTGTTAGTATGTTGGACATCAATATTTTAAAGTACAATTGATGAATTCGCTCTTCATATTAAAGGATTATTCTGTCATATACTGGTGCCATTTTGTTTGAACAAATCTGTGTAAATTTTTACTAGAAGTTATCTAATATTTGATGGTTTTTTAATGTTTATGTGTAAATATCATCACAAGCTGTCATGAAACAGTAATCAAACTCAAAGTAAAACACCCTCAGATATTGACCAAGTGCTGCATGGGTGGGGTGTGATGAGTAATCAACCCAGGAGCATGTCCTTACCTTCCAGAGTAATTCTTAAAGGATTAGTTCAGTGGTCAAGCAAGTCCATCTTATATGAAAGAGGACTTCAAAAGAAACAAATTGTGAAAAATGCATTCCAAAATCCTTTTCCGTTAAGGAGATACATGTACTTAAGTTAAAAGTTTGGTATTATTAATGATAAAAATCTGTTGCAATGGATTTTCAGTCCAAAATCCTCAAAGCCTACTAGGTTAAACAAAAGCATAACTTAAAATCACTCATCAATAAACAAACAAAACCTTCACTGTTATATGCCATCCTATTTTTAAGTTATTACTTCAAGCCAGACACATTGACCACAGGGGAATACTTTTGTCCTTGTGTTGAAAGTCAATGCAGCTGCAGTGAAATTTGTTTACTATCAATGTCAGATTATGACCATGGAAAGTGAAGTGAAGTGTGTGGAAATCCCTGGTGTAATTGTTAATTGCTTGTGCTGGATTGTGGTTTATGTTGTGAGCAATATAGACCCAAGAGATTTTAGATTTTGTCAGGGATTAAGACACAAAATGTATTGTGAGATTCAAACTTAATGTTGTGTAGAAATGACTGAAATCAGACTAGTAGTGGCATCACAGCCTCAAAGTCCTCAAAATCTTAATGTATTATATTATATTTTGTCCTGAGATTTTGTGCCTAAAAAACCATTGGATATGTCAGGAAAGTAAAACAATCTAGTAAAGGTAATCATGATTTACCACCTGAAGAAAATTTGAGGGAAAATGATTAAAATAGTAAAAAGTTAAATAAATTATCTTTAAAATACATTAACAATTATTGAGAATGTTGAATGACAACTCCCACCTCCATAGTAGACTTGCTATACCAGTCATTTCTACACAAATAAGACAGAGCCGTTTTGAAACTAGGATCTTAAAAGGATTATTTCAGTGATCAAACAAGTTCATCCTATATGAAAGGGGAACTCGACAGATACAAATTGGTGTAAATACCTCTTCGTTCTTGTATTATGTTAATTTGTGTCATTTGTGTAGAAATGACAGGAGAGTACACTATATGGTTGCCTTTCTGATTTTCATAAAAATGCATTTTAAAGAATTTTTTTTTTTCACTTGGAATTTAACTATAATTCCAGACATATTCAATGGTTTTTCCAACATGAAATCACAAGGGAAAATGAAATAGAAAACAAAAACTTGCAGGAACGTGAGGATGTGACATCACAGCTAGTCTAATTTCAGTCCTTTTTACACAATTGAGACAAGTGCAAACTTGATTATCTTCTTAGTGGAGTAAGATTTTTGAATGCGTTCTTCACAATTTCCCCCCATTATTCCTCATCCATATAAGAAGTGACTTTCTTGATCCCTGAACTAATCCTGAACAGATTTCTTAAATAATATAAAATTTATTTTTCTTCAATAACTGTCTTGTAGCAAAAGAAAGGCATCCATCCATCTTTGAAAGCCCTGACAAGATGAGTAAACTTAAAGCGACAGATGTGATTAGCCCAGAAAGGCTGGATACAGCTGAAGAGATTAACCAGAGCATGTCCGATGACGGCTATCCCACCACCCCCCTATCCTCAGGAGCGTTCATGTTTCCCCCCGCCTGTCCACCATCCCCTCCCATAACAGTTGGAGCAACTGGTGATGATCTTTTATCTCCTTCAGATCTTGAAATAAGAAAAGAATGGTGAGGTTTAAAGTTTCATGTCATATACAGGGCGGGGCTTATAGTTTTGTTGAAAAGATTTTGCAAACACAATATCTCAAGAATGATACATTGGATTCATGTCATTTGTGGTACACAGATATCCTTGGGTCTCTAGATATTCTAGACTTGGGCGGCACTACGAAAACTTGGTACCGGTACTTTCGTTAAGACAGTACTGGTACTATTTATAGTACTGGTTCTTCTTGCGTGCGTTAAAAGGTTAAAAAACTATCACTGTGTGCTTGGTATATTTACCATAGTAGGGGGACTATTACACTAACATGTAACATTATAGACACATGTATACAGTACTAATACACTGATAACATTATAAATGACCACAGGGAAAATAATTTCCTCCAGGCATGTTCATAGAGTAATAGCGGGATGTATCGGGGAGGCAAATATTTATTATTACATCCTGTATCTGGATTTATCAATACATTTTGAAAGAAAATCAAGTGAATAAATGTCAAAAAATTATGTTTTTTGTCTTCTTTTCTTAATAAATCATTTTAACAAAATTCAAGTAAATTTCAGCATTTGGCAATCACATAAAGATAGTTATCACTTGGTCATTCATAAACTAGCTTTGAACTCAATATTATACACTTATGCCCCACGCCCAATGATTTACACGGCATAAAATACCTTTCAAAATGCTTTTAAAATACCTCCAGTCAATAGTAAGTGGTGAAAATGGAGATCCATCCTCATTTTGTCTCAGCAAAATTGCCGCAAGGGCTGTGTAGAACCACAAGTTTACGTTTTAAAATGTTCGCAATCATGAACATGTGCACATGAATAGTTGCAAGGACTTAATAATGCAATGTACAACACAACGCTACGTGATCATCGTGATGTACACTGTATGTACCAGTCGTATAGTTAGGGCAGTGTGTTAGTTGGGCCTTGTTTGGTAAAAATCGGGCATCTGAAAAAGTTTCATTGAGAAAAACTGTTTTTGTGACGGGTTGCCAGATTGCAAAATAAAGGACTGACTTGTGCAGTATGTAATTTGCGTAGGCCCAGGTACGGTCTGCGCTAGTGGCAGGTGGCGAATCTCAATGTATTTCAAGGTATATGGATTACTGGTAATAGTTTGATTATGTGTGTGTGAGATTGTTAGCAGCTTTGGGAATAATTACAGAGGGTTCTTTTCAGTGGTGTTTTGATAAATGGATTAAATACAAGCCTCTTGCGAGGTGAATATGATATGATTTACATGATTTGGGTTAATAGTATTCATATTTTAGAGTTGTTAACGGTACTTTTTAGCAGTACTGGTAGTAGACCGGTACTTCAGTACTGGTACTTATGTGAGTACCAGTATACCGCCCAAGCCTTAGATGTTTCCTAATATTTTTGGTGATGATATCATGCATGTTATTGTGTAGGTGGGGCTTAATGTGAAGATCTTGAAATGCTCATATTTTAACAACTGAACATAAGTCTTTCCTTTTTATAAATTGTGAAATTTACTTATCAACATGTATGCAAGTCATTCTTGTGAGAACAGGTACACGTTTTGTCTTTGTTGTTATTTTGAGCCCATTGTGTAATCAAGTGTATTATATAGTATATACTTCTAGCAGAGGAAGCACGGCATGACAAAACCACAAATTTCCTAGTAACAAGAGGGAAAATTGCATGGGTAAATTAAATCCTAATTTGTTTTTTTATTTTATCTTAATATTTTTCCCATTTTACCCCAGCCTGGGAGAAAGCGTGCTCATTGGGAGCAACGGGAGGGTAACACCCTCACAGGGGAGGGTAACACCCTCACAGGGGAAGGTGGGGAAAATTTCTTCTACCTTTCACTTCCTATGCCACCGACTTTTAGAATTGTTTTCTGTCATCGGAAATTTGTCTTCCTTTTTTTAAAAGTAAGTTAAATGTTGAAGCAGTAATGACCAATTACCTTCATACCATTGTAACATTTTTTGCAGTTGGCAAGCAGCTCACATTCGGTTATAGGAAATTGCATGCAAACTGCCATTACTAATATTTTCTTGACATAATCTTAAGTTGCCTCCCTAAATAATAAACTATTTTTATCCTATGCCAATACCATCTAATTTTTGTCTGGAAGAGCAGATGTATGTGCATATTACATCGCATAATAAACCTCTTTCCATTTCATGTTTCCACTTTTAAGATATCTCTAGCTGCTTCTTTCAGGTTTTTTGCTCTTTTGCCACAAAGTACTATTTCAAATTCCATACAACTCCTGATTTGTATTATCATTTTGATTTCAGTCAAAAGAAGTGGGACAAAGTGCAGGACAGGTTACTGAAATACATCAAGAGAGACACAACCACTGTGAGTTATAAAACAATTCTCCAACTTAAAGGAATATTCCTGTGAATTGTCATTTTTTTGTATATGATAGAGGACTATTAAAGAAACAAATTGTTGAGAAAAAAACAAAAACATGTGGAAATCTTATTCCGTTTAGGAGTTATTGCTCTTCAAACATTTACCAGTGCAATTTAGAGTGATGTTATAATTGCGGATACAAGATAATTCGTTGTGGATGTCTAAGAAATGAAAATGGATTTTGTTGTTAATTTAGAGCACGGTTTCTTAATCAATTTTTTCTAAGGGCCACCATTTGACAACAGCCTCATGTCGTGTAACAAAACTAATCACATGACAAATAAAACCTGTCCAAACAATCCCTGAATACAAACAAGCTGAGAGCACATGCGATAAGGATGTACGCCAGATGTCGGCAGTTCTTTATCCGCCTTCCTTGACACATTGCAAGTCTGCCCATTTTATAGCAGAACTAAAGATAACATTTTATTTGACAAGCTGCGATGCAAAAACCTGCCTTGGAAAAGCCTAAAAATAAGCGAGGTTTTTGTGGTTTTTACCGATCTCATTCGGAGCGATCGGGACACACTATATATTTTTTCCATCATGACTATTGTTTGCGGGCCAGATTGGATTGTTTGGCGGGCCAGATTTGGCCCGCGGGCCACCTATTAAGAATCGCTGGTTTAGAGCATAAGGTACATGGGTAGGTATGGGAAAAGTGTGTTCTAGGAAAGTACATATTAGGCCTAAAAAAATTGTTATTGTTTGCCCTTTGTTGTGAAAAATTGTAAGGGAGGGACAGGGTGGATTAAGTATTAAGAACATTTATAAAACAATTGAACCAATTCACTTCTTTTTCAGATTGTTACTTCCTTTAAGTTTGCTCAGTTTTTAGCTTAACTATCTAAAGAATAGTAGTTCTGTCATTGTCGGCATCCGGTTATACTTTTGGTTAAAGTTTTCATAACGTAAGTTATGAATAGTGTACATTCATGTGACTTAACATAGGGGTAGAGGACATGGGTACTGTTCAAATGAGCATGATTTTGGGTTGTGTGTGCATTAGCTTATTTGCATAACAATGAAAACATTTGTCAGGTTAAAGCTGTGGTTAAAGTTTTTGGTTAAAGCTTTAAAGACAGTACCGACCCCCAGCTACTGCTCCATCGCCCTAACTTGCTGTCTCTGTAAAATTATGGAAAGGATTATTAATCAGAGACTAAACTGGTTTCTTGAGACCAACAGAATTCTCTCCCCTGACCAAAGCGGCTTCCGAAAACATCGCAATACCCTAGACCAGTTAATTACGCTAGACACCGCTATCCGGGAATCCTTTGCAAAAAAGGAACACCTCATTGCCATATTTTTTGACCTTGAGAAAGCTTTCGACACTACTTGAAAATACGGCATTACCCACAAACTTTACACCATCAACCTTAGAGGCCATCTCCCCATCTTTATTCAAAACTTCCTCTCATCTAGGCGGTTCCAAGTTCGTATTGGCCACACCCTCTTTAACTCGTACCCCCAAGAAGAGGGCGTCCCCCACGGCAGCATCCTCTCTCCAACTCTCTTCAACCTGAGCATCAATGACATCGGGGATAACCTTGGCCCCAACATCAAATGTACCTTATATGTAGATGACTTCACCATCTTCTACTCCTCCCCGAGCTTTCCTATTGTTGAAAGTAGGCTCCAAACCAGCCTCGACCTGCTGCAAGACTGGAGCAACAAAAACGATTTTAAATTCTCCAAAGACAAGACAGTCTGCATGCACTTTTGTCATTTCAACAACCTCCACCCCAACCCGAACTTTGTGCTCAATGGTAATCGCATCCAAAAAGTTGAACACACAAAGTTTCTGGGTCTAACTCTAGACCCTAAGCTTACCTACAAGCAACACATCACCAACCTAAAACTGAAATGCACAGCTCCCTCAACCTCCTCAGACTCCTCTCCAACACCACTTGGGGTGCGAAGCGCTTTGCTCTCCTCAAAATTTTCAGCCCCACCATTCGTGCCAAGCTTGACTACGGCAATATTGTCTACTGCGTAGCTCACAACTCATACCTCAATCACATCAACACCATCCAAAATGAAGCCCTCAGGCCTTGTCTAGGTGCTTACAGGACCTTCCCCAATCACAAGCCTTCATGTTGAAGCCAACGAACCCCCCTTTCTACTTAGATGTAGAAAGCTTAGCCTATCCTATGCTTTTAAGGTCCTTACCAACACCCAGAACCCTGTTTACAACCTCATTAGGTACCCCAATTTCTCCACCCTCTTTGATAGGACTAAAACCCTATCCCCTCCCTTCAGCTTACGCATTAAATCAGACCTCTTCCATCTCGGCATCAACCCCACCACTCTCAGCACCTTCTCCTGGCCCACTTTTCCTCCTTGGGCCACCCCCTCCCTTCTGTCCACCTAGGCCTCTCCACTCATCACAAAACTCAAACACCCATCCTAACCTCTTCATCAATCTCCACAACCAAGTCAAAGACCAACTCTCAAATTACACCTCCATCTATACTGATGGGTCCATTGAGGGCAACAAGACAGCTGCTGCTGCGGTCATCCAAGACATCACCCTCAGTAGCAGACTTCCCGACTACTCATCCATCTTTTCAGCCGAGGCTAAGGCCATTCTCCTTGCCCTCAACTTTATTGAGTACTCCCCACTCAGTCACTTTGTTATTTTCTCCGACTCAAAGGCTGTTCTTACTTCTTTACTCAACCTTAAATGGGGTAACCTCACATGCCACCTCCTCCTCCGCAAACTCCTTTCTCCCACCCTCTGCAGGAAAAGTATTCTTTTCTTCTGGATACCCAGCCATGTTGGCATCCCGGGTAATGACAGGGCTGAAGCAGCCGCTAAGCTTGCCCTCACCCTCCTCCCTGCCCCTTTTCGCAAAACCTTTTCTGACATCAAACCGCTTATCGCTTCTCTTGTTCGGGACCGCTGGCAAACCTCATGGAAGTCCCAAATTGATAATAAACTCCATGTCATCCAGCCCACAATTCTGATCAAAGCCACCATCAACAACCTCTCTCATATTGACAACGTTCATATTACCCGTCTTAGAATTGGTCACACTCATCTCACCCACTCCCACCTCCTTATTGGCTCCCCCCAACCCCTCTGCAACAATTGCCATTGCACCCTCACAATCCATCATGTTCTCCTTGCTTGCCCCCTGTACAACCTTCCCAGAGCTTCCCTCGCTCCCTACAACTCAATTGCTGAGTTCTTCCAGAAAAATCCTCCGGGTAAAATTATCTCCTTCCTTCATCATGCCTCCCTCTACGACCATATTTAATTCTCTCTTCCAACCCCTCTCTACTTTGTTTTTGTTTCAACCATGCACCTCCCCTCACGATCACAGCTTTCTGACCTTTTGTCCTTAAATTTCTCTCATTCTCCCCCTGTTTCCTTTACTTCCTATTTCTAGAATGATCTGCCCTCTCAGGCACAATTTGACCTTAGTTGTTGTGGTGCCGTTAAGCTATCATCAAACAAAGAAACATCATAACTTAAGTTTTGAATGGTGGACATTCATGTAACTTGGCATAGGGGTACCGTTCAAGTGAGCATGATTAGGGGTTGTGTGTGCATACTTATCAGCTTATTTGCATAAAAATAAAAATATTTGTATCTATGATATGTCTTAAATTAAAATGGGAGTGAGGATTTAGTTATTGCCTACACTTAATGTTGAGGTGAAATGTGCATATTTATTAGGTTATTTGCATAACAATAGACTTTCATACTAAATGTTTAACATTCATAAGTGCATAACTTAAGTTATGAATGGTGTACATTCATGTAACTTGGCACAGGGGTAGAGGACATGGGTACTGTTTAAATAAGCATGATTGGGGGTTGTGTGTGCATATTGATTAGCTTATTTGCATAACAATGAAAATATTTGTATCTATGATATGTCTTAAATTAAAGCGAGTGGGGAATTTGTTTACACAAATGATCATATAAATGAAGAGCATTGTCTACCCTTTATAGTGAGGTGCAATGTACATATTGATTAGGTTATTTGCATAACAATAGACATTTCTGAAATGGTATAGACTGAAAAATAAAAATAAATAAAACTGCCAAAATATCATATAATGTTATCTTGAATTGGTGTGATGAGTTAATTAATGCATTAATGATACTCTGGTCTAAATTGACATTTTCTGGCTCTGGTTAATCCATTTTGCAAATGCTGTGAACTATGCTGTATAAAAAGTCACATACCTTTTGAAATGGAATGCTCTTGATAGTAATTGGTCTATTGATTAAGTTATTGAAACCGACTGGTTATCTCAATTGATAGAGCCCTGCTTTCCAGTTGGTAGGTCTAAGGTTCCTTTTTCTGCAGTGTCATACCAAAATGGGACATGCTGCCCTCTCGCTTGTTGCTCAGCATAAGGGATTGTAGCAGGGAAATAGTACCTGCTCGGTTAAAAATAGTCTTTGGGGACTTAAGAAAGGTTTCAGTCTGTGAGATGATGGCACTTAAAAGTTCAGCACTTTGAGGCTTAAAGGATTAGATCAGTAGTCAGGCAAGTTCATCTTATATGAAAGAAAACTTCACTAGAAACACAATGGTAAAGAAAGCATTCAAAATCTTATTCTATTAAGGAGATATTCAAGTTTAAAGCTCTGCCTTATCTGTGTAGAAATGACTGGTGTAGTAAGTCTACTATGGAAGGTTGGTGCCTTCATCCCCACATTCTTAACACTTGTTAATGTATTTTAAAGAAAAAAGAATACACTTTTTTTACTATTTTAATTATTTTCCCCCTAACTTTCCTCAGGTAGTATATTATGACTACCTTTACTAGTGTCCAATGGACATTAAGCCACAAAATTGCAGGACAAAACATGATAGACTACATCAACCTTTGAGGAATCTGAAGCTATGACAGAACTAGTCTGATTTTAGGCGTTTCTACACAAATTATACTCAACTTTAAACTTAAATCTCCTTAACGGAACAAGATTTTTGAATGCTTTATTCACCATTTTGTTTATTTTGAAGTTCTCTTTCATATACGATGGACTTGCTTGACCACTGAATATTCTTTAAGCAAAAAGAGCTATATAAATTGATGTATTATAATTATTTGAAGAAAAGTTTCATTACAAACTCAAAAATAACAGGTTGAAGCTAGTTATCAACATTGGGCAGTTTAATATGTTTCTTTATGAGGCAATGCAAATTCTCATAAATCATCAGTGGATGACAGTTCATAATGGTTTCTTAGAAATTACTGTTTAATAATCATGTGTAAAATAAACATTAATTTAATGATACTAAATCTAAAGGTTAATATTGCATCACTGCAGTAAATTCTGTGTAGTATTACCCGTAAAGCCAGACATCAACATGAACATTTACTTGCTCTAAAGATTCATGGATTGGTCGCAATAGTTATTAGTCACATACCTACTGTACACACATATTTACCATGGGACATCTGTGATATGTACACTGGGTTATTAAAGTTAGCGATGCTAGTTACGGAAAAAGAATACTTTCTTATATCATCTAGTTATGGACATGGGAGCTGCTTCAAATCTTACTCACGTAACCCGGTGCTTATACCAAAACAGTTTTTATACGAATTCTAGTGTCAAATCTCTGAAAAATCTTTGTGATATTTTTCTCAGCAAGTGAACCATTTGCAATGAAACGTTATATGCATAGGCCTAGCTTTTTCCATATGCAGTATATAGAGCCTTGTTAGCTCCTTGAGGCCGGCCAATCAATAAACGTCAGCAATCACTAACTAAAAAAGCAAAAAAGAAAGCGTCAGTTAATGTAAAAAAAAAAAAAAAAAAAAAAGGAAATTTCTGTCATAATAAAAGAGGCCATGCTTGAAACGAAGCATTACAGTTGTAAGCTAAGGTCTCAATAACTTGAGCTTTATAGATATCCATATACCTTAGCATTCATGTATTGTGCAACTAGGGGATGCACAACTCCTTCTGCTACAATGAGAATGATTGATTTGTTCAATTTCAAGACCACTCTCTTATTTATATACACAGCATAGAACACAGTACATGCTGTGCTGTGATAGGATATGTCATTTTATCATCAGGATTAGGAACTAAGATATATCCCATTAGTAGAATGATTTGATATTTTGTTTATTTTTTCATTATTGTCTCCATTTAAGTTCTACAGAGAAGATACAAAAATTATGACATGGAACATTCTTTCAAACAATTATTCAAAAACTTTGATAATTACAATTATAAAGCAGGACAAAACCATAGTTAAAGGAATATTCCCATGTTTTTTCGTAACCTTTCTTAAGGAAGAGAAAAATTTAGAAACAATTTAGTACAAAAGTCATATTGATATGTTATTCCTACCAAAGTATATTCAAATTTTAAGGTTCACAAAAAATGCCAACAAACGAATAGAAAAAGGCTCAGTATGACATCACAGCAACACATTCTCCCACAAAGTTTATGCATTTCATTAAAATCTATCATCTTTTTTTATTAGTAAAACCTGCGAGAAAAATAAATTGATGAAAGTTAGGTATTTATGTACATTGCCAAATATATCCTACTTCAATAACTTTTGAAAAATTGTTTCTAATCATACATAATTAATGTTCAAAAATACATAAACATTTGCAATGGAATTATCTCTATAACATCATCAAACACGAATTCATTATACTGTACAAAACTTTAAAATGTAATTGCGAAATCTTTAGAAATCCATATTTTCTGAATGGAATATAATATCAACCTGATTTTTGTACCAGATTAGCTCTAAAAGTATGCTCTTTCAAATAAACTTTACGAAAAACCATGGGAATATTCCTTTAAACATGCAATTGGGAGATCTTTAAAAATCCATATCTCCTGAACGGAATATGATATTAACCTGGTTTTTGTACCAAATTGGCTTTATAAGTATGCTCTTTCGAATAAAATTTACAAAAAACCATGGGAATATTCCTTTAAACATGCAATTAGGAGATCTTTAAAAATGTATATCTCCCAAATGGAATATGATATCAACCTGATTTTTGTACCAAATTGGCTCTAAAAAGTATGCTCTTTGAAATAAGATTTTACAAAAAACCTTGGGAACATCCTTTAAACATGCAATTGGGAGATCTTTAGAAATCCATATCTCCTGAGCGGAATATGATATCAACTTGATTTTTGTATTAAATTGGCTCTAAACGTATGCTCTTTCAAACAAACAAAAAACCATGGGAATATTCCATTAAACATGCAATTGGTAAATCTTTAAAAATCCATATCTCCTGAACGGAATATGATATTAATCCGATTTTTGTACCAAATTGGCTCTAAAGGTATGCTCTTTCAAATAAAATTTTATAAAAAACCATAGGAGTATTCCTTTAAAGAAACCAAAACAGAATTAATGAAGTATACCTGTTGCTGTTGGGCAGGAGCTACATGTTGTATATAAATTTTGGAATATCAACGGTGTATTAGCTTTTCAAATACCGTATTCGACGTATCAAGCGCCCCTTCTCTAACAAGTGCCCAAAACATAATATATTTGATTAATTTGAAAACTTAAAAGAAGTTTTGTTACATTACTTGCTTATTTTGCATCCAGAGCAAGGACGCTTATTATGATGGAACTTTGAGCCTAAAAATGGTGCAATTGTATTCTCGTAAGCACCACGGGCGCTTGTTATGTCAAATACGATATTCTTATTTGAAGAAAGATTTGTCAAATATGCACCTTTCAGAATTCAACCATTTCTTTCCCTCAGAAACATCTGTTGAAAATCTTCCAAGGAGAGAAGAAGTGCGAGAGACACACATTGTTTGTTTCAACCGTTAAAAACAGGGACAGTCTCAAGTACATCGCAAGGATTGGTCCCTTTGTTAATAACGCAAAGGTTTGCTTTTATCTTCTTTAGAAGTATTATGTACAAGCCTCTTTCTTTGACTTTTCGTTTAGCTTGGAGACCTGGGTCGATCCTAGGTCAGGTCATACCAAAGACTTAAAAAAATAGAATGAGGAGACAGCAAGGAAATAATACTAATTAAAGGATTAGTTCAGAGGTCAAGCAAGTCTATTTTATATGAAAGATGACTGCAAAAGAAACAAAATGGTGCAGAAAGCATTCAAAACTCTTATTCTGTTAAGGAGATATCTGAGTTTAAATTTTTGTATCATTTGTGTAGAAACGACTGAAAATCAGACTAGTTGTAATGTCATAGCCTCAGATTCCTCAAAGTCTTTATGTCTCACTCACTCACTGTCCTCTGTGGGCCATGTGTCCCATAAAGCTACAGTGTACTCTTTCCAATGTGTCCTGTCTCTGGCAACGTGTCTGGCTTCATTCCAAGAATTCCACCTTAGCTCCTCCCTTTCCTTCACTACCATTCTTCTCCATGCCGTTCTTGGGCGTCCTACTTTCCTTTTCCCTTCTGGCTTCCATGTCAATGCTGTCATGCAGTGGCTGTCCTCTTTTTATTCTTAATACATGCCCAATCCACCTCCATCTTCTCATTTTGATGTCATTGCTAATTCTCCTGTGCTTAGTAAATATAAATAATTTATTATTTGAAACAACTATTATGGCCATCTGATCTTCAAAATTCTTCTCATACATTTGAACATGAAGGTGTCCAATTTCTTATTGTCAAGTCTCATTTGTCTTCCATGTCTCACAAACGTATAAGAGAACTGAGTGAACAAAAGAGTTAAATAATCTGATCTTTGTATTGACTGAATATGTATTGGAGCTCCATATCTTCTTTAATTTCATGAAAATTCTTTCATGATTCTTGCTTTAGAAATTCTGTTAACAATATCTTCTCCACCACCACCTTGCATGTTTACAGTTGCTCCTAGGTACATGTATGTACCTCTTTCAGATGTTCATTAATAATTTGCACTTTGTCACAGCATCTACTATTTATTTCATGAGTCCAGTCTTATTCTTATTTATTCTTAAGCCAGTTTGTGCAACATATTGGTTCAGCCTTGTTAGTTTTATTTGCATATGTTGATAGGTAGAGGAGGTCAGAACGATGTCCTCTGCAAAATCAAGGTCTTCTAATCTTGACATAAACCTCCATCTTATTCCATTACTATTGGCTTCAGTTGTCTTACGCATCACCCAGTCCACTATCATTAGAAAAATGAAACTAGACATTACATCACCTTGTTTGACTTCTGTTTTAACTTGAAACCATTCTGACACCACCTGTTCATTTATTACAGTACACTCATTACCTTCATAAAATATTTTAACCACTGTGATGATTTTCTGTGGGATACCATAAGCTGCCATTATTTCCCATAGACTATCCCTCTGTACTGAGTTAAACGCTTTTTAAAAGTCAACAAAAGTAATATAGGGGGTTGACTGCCATTTGATGACCTGTTCTAATATGTTGCAAAGTATGAATATTTGTTTGGTGGTGTTCCTTCCTCTTCTGAACCCTGCTTGTTCAACTCACAGCTTGCTGTCAACTCTGTTTCTGATTCTATCGATCAAAACTCTCCCAAACGCTTTGCTAGGCACTGATGTTAAGGTAATACCTCTGCAATTGTCACAAGTTGGTAATATCACCTTTCTTTGGGACTTTCACAATCAGCTCATTTCCAAGATTTTGGTATTATTTCTGTGCCCCAATATTGCCCTGAAAAATCCTCTAGCCATTCTTCCGTAATATGGGTATCCGCTGTCAGCAAATATTATCCTTACCGGCAGCCTTGTTATTCTTTAACTTCTTCATTGCATCCTTTATTTTGAATCTAGTGAAATGACTTGTGTTGATTTCTTCTATTACAGGATCACAAGTAACATCTGTTACCAGATTTATAGGTATTGGTCTGTTTAAAAACACCTTCAAAATGCTCTCTCTCCATCTCTCTCTCTCCATCTCTCTCTCTCCATCTCTCTCTCTCTTTTCTGTCTCATCAGTAAATAGGTTGCCAGATTTGTCTTTTACTGCATTTCCAGTCTTTATGTATTCTATCATATTTTGTCCTGCAATTTTGTTGCTCAAAAACCATGGGATATGTCAGAAAAGTAGTCAAACTGAATTCAGGATATTTATAATTTACCACCTGAAGAAAGTTTGAGGAAAAATAATTTAAATAGTGAAAAAATTCAATAAACTTTCTGTAAAATACATTAATAATTGTTAAGAATGTGAGAATGAAGAAGCCAATCTTTCATAGTAGACTTACTACACCAGTCATTCTACACAGATAAGACAAAGCTTTAAACTTGAATATTTTCTTAACAGATTAAGATATTTGAATGCTTTTTCACTATTTTATTTCATTTAAAGTCCTCTTTCATATAAGATGGACTTGCTTGACCACTGACCTAATCCTTTAAATCAACTTCAATTACATTTGCTATAATATTAAGTCTACAAGAAATCATAGAAATTGCTGCATTTATCCATTGTGTATTTGTGTGTTTTTAACATTCATGAGTTAATCCAATTAGGTGTTTCAGCTGACATCACGAGGTCACATGACTTTGTTTACATCACCATTTTGTTGGTCAAAACCACTGTTGTCTGCTGTACACTTAATTAGGCTTAATACATACCTTTGCATGTTGTAATATAAGATTATTTTTGATGATAATTATGCATTAATAGATATGTGCGGGGGAATAAAAAGACCCTTTCTCGATTTCCATCTGATCCTGATCGACGTTCAAAATGGGTTTTGCTGTAGGACACAACGGCTTTCAACCTATGGTAGGCCTTACACACTAGGATTTGCATCGAGCACTTTATATAAAGTGTTTAGGCTTTGTCTGAGTATGACGAACAATCAGATGGCGTTAACGTTAAAGTTACTCTTCGTACACCCAGTGAAAATATAACTTACTTAAGAAAAATATGAAGAAAAATCGGAAGCAAGCAAAAAACTGCAATCAGTAAAATTCGCTGAACTGGTACTGGTAGATTAGCATGTAGTATGTTTGTTGTACGTGTGATGTGACAGAGCTGTGTGAAGACGTGAAATGCAATGATGCTGCTGCCCTGCAAAATGGAGTCCAGTTGAGTTAGAGTCACGTGATGAAACCCCTCTATAGTAAAGATTGATGAGTTAGTTCTGCACCTGGCGTTAGTATTTTAACGGAATATTTTCATGAATGTGCATTTTCATAAATGTGACAGAGGACTGTTAAAGAAATATAATGGTGAAAAACATATTTTAATTTGTTTAGGAGTTATTGCATTTCAAAGATTTCACCAGCTTGTTGAAAAGTGATCTTGCAGTGTACAGTGTGATGTCATACTCGCAGATTCAAGATAAATCTTTATGTATTTCTATAAAATGATAAATATATTTTTTCTCTCATTTAGAGTATAAGGTTCATGAGCAGATGGGCAAAGCATGTTCTTGCAAAGTGTATGTTATACCCCATCTCAAAAATAAAACAAAAAATTGTTTCCAATAATTTAGAAACAGGCAATTAATTTTGGAAGAGATATATAAACATTGGATCTGCAAGTATGTTATCACACTGTACACAGCAAGGTCACTTTTTAGTACACTGGTGAAATCTTTGAAATGCAATACCTCCTAAATGGAATACGGTATCGATGTGGGTTTTTCACCCATTTTTTTTTTTTTTTTTAAGTTCTCTATCATATGTGTGAAAATAAAATACATGGAAATAATCCTTTAACATTTTGTGTTTTTGCTTTGCTATTTTTGTAGCTGGATGAGTTGGTGATGCACTTGACTGAAGTGTTTCAGAAACACTGTATGGAGGACCAGAATGCTCTGCCAAACACGTCTTACATCATGGAAGTCTGGCTCCCAGAGGTAAACATCCACCAATGCATTAAACATTTTATATACCTTTGACTTAAGAAGATCGGGGACCAAGGTTTTATTTAGATGGACCAGATGACTTATTTCAAATGTAAAGCAAAGAATTGATGTTCGTTTCTATATAAATCCTGGCGTGATGACTCTACCATTGTGATTTCTAACAGTTACACAGTTTGTTTAATGACACTGGCCTGATGTTACCATTTCACACAAAAGATGATTATTTAAACATAAAAATGGACTGGCCAATGAGCAATACAGCCAACCTGAAAGAAAATATTGTAATGTTTTTGAAAGAAGTATTTTATTTTATTAATAAATTTATTTGTTATCAGCAGGTTGGTTCATTAAACTTTTGAACAGAGTTCACCGCTCGTGTTAATTTCTTTACAACTTTATTAATCACCATTCAAGGGGTGGTAACAATGACAAGACTCAATTAAATGTTATTATAAACAATTGCTCGCAAATATACATTGTACTGAAGAGCATATACCAGACACATATGTCACTTGATTTACTTGGGGGTAAGGGGGCATTCCCCCGACTAAATCACTTTTCCCCCTCCCACAGGAAATTTTGTATAGCCGACATATTTTGTCCGATCTATAAATCTTTGTCCCCTATGAGAAAAAGCTGATGTCTTCTCCCACCCCAGCCCCGGTATCAAAATTCTGGTGCTACCCCTCTGTAAAGAAACAAAATTTACAATTGCAGTTTTTGCAATATTATTGTAGGAAATGAGAAAACTGAAATGATTAGTTTGGTAAGTGTTTTCATTCTTTTTCAATATATATCTTTTTTGTTGTTTTTCTACTTTTCTGATATTTGTTTATGTTTTATGCATTTGCATCTTTATACACTCTTTTGATGACTTTCTCTCTTAAAGGCAATCATATTTGCGATGCAAAAGACAAGACGCATCGGAAGGAAAAGGGCGGAGGTTGCAATCAAAGAAGAATTTGATCAGGCATGGACGGAAGCAAATCCTGAAATGGAATGAAGAAAACATAATTTTTAGAGGAAACATGAATTTTGAACAAGAAAGAGTATTTATCTGCAATTTTGTCAAACAACACAAAAGTCATTCTGAAAGTGTATTATCTGCACTTGATAGTACGTCAAATGTAAGTAATTGTTTGAAGGTCTTGAGATCTGTGAAAAAAAATATTTTCCTTGTACAAATTTGTCAAAGTGAACACGAAAAGTAACTTCAATTTTGGAAGTATGTAATCTGTATCTGATATTGCTTATTTCACAACATCTTGAAATGTACATAATTCAATTTCTTTTCTAGGCTTTGTTTGGGATGAGGTACTATGGTGAAAAGTTTCAGAAATTAGGTCAGCACACAACTAAACAATTACCACACTCTGTTTCTGCTCAGGTTAAATTTGAAATGATGCCCATACCTGGTTAGAAAATGGATCAATTTGAATCAATTCATATCATTTTTTAGAGCAAGTAATCAGCACCTGATATTACCATATTTGACGTATAGCATAGCATAGCATAGCAAGGTTTAATGTCCCGAAAGCATCCAGTGCTGGACATTATATCAAGACGACCACGGCCTTTGATAACCAGTTGTGAACTCACTGGTTGCAGACCCACCAGGATACGAACCCGGGATGTGCGGGTGAGAGGACAAAGCACTTACCACTACATTACGGTCTGTTAAGCACTCTTACTCTAATAAGCACCCACCCAACATTTTCTGACTCATAACATAGTTTGTTTGATTAATTTGAAGAATTAATATAAGTTTTGTTACATTTATTGCTTATTTTGCATCTGATGCTCACAATGTTTTTGTGCAGTGGTGGTTATTGTGGGGCTAGTATGGGACCAGTTTACACAATACAGTCTGAATAGCACACTGTATGTTGCCTGGAGCATGGGCACTTATTAGGGAGAAACTTTGACCTACAAAGTGGTGCAGTTCTATTTTCCTAAACACTTTGGACGCTTCTTACGTGGAATATGGTATTTCTTTATAGATTTAGGGACTGGTAACAACAAGTTGAGCTTAAAGAGGGATTCTTGTCCTAAGAAAATTGTTTGACATGTGACAAGTTAATCTAATACGTTCTACTGATGTCAGTTCTCTGATAGTTGCTGATTGGCTTGTCAGCATTTGTGTGAAACTTTTGACCAATCAGAAATGTTGAAATGTGTTTTTATGTTAAAAGCAAAATTCATTCGAGCCATTCGGCTCATTGAGCCAGTGCTTATCCCCAGTTTCCATGGTGCAAGCGGATGAGAGTACATTACTCCCACTAGACGGGACGTCAGTCCATCACAGATTAACTCCCCAGCAGTGCTGGTTGGTACTCATTGTACAGCTGAGTGGACTGAAGCAAGTAGAGTAAAGTGTCTTGCTCAAGGACACAATGCGGTGCTCACGACAGGAACTGAACTCAGTACCTTTGAATATGAGCATGACTCTTTAAGCACTGAGCCACAGCACCACACAGTACAGTTTTCTATGTATCTCAACATTACCATGATGACTGGCCTTTCATTGGAATAAAATATGCTATAGACCATGGAAAAAGCAAAAATAAAACTATGCATGTTAAATTCAAGAATTTGCAAAGCTCTTAACCACTGTAAAGTAGATCTATTGTGCAAAGTTAATGGAATGAACTTCGGCCATGACATGCTTTCTGCAAAGGCCCTTTTCTGAATTTACAAACTTTAATATTACATGGACAACAAAATCAATATTTTGATGATGTTGTTGGTAATATAATGCCACCTTTACATTTAGTCTACCAACGTTGTTTAAAACACAGATGACATTTCAGAGAACTTTTAAAAAAATTCTTTTAAATTTTTTTACATTACAAGTTTATATTGGATGAAAGACATTGAACTTTAAATTGATATGCATAAGTTTCAAATGAAACATGGAAATAATATGCAAATGAGGTCATTTCTTGATGCATATTTGGTGTCGTAAAACTGCCTTTTTATATAAAAACAAATACCATAAAAATCTTTTTGATATTTTGTGGCTAATGACAATGTTCTGTTTTGATATGATTTTTTAATTGAGAGAATTTGGTTTTCAAAAATCTTATTCCGTTAAGGAGATATTTAACTTAAAAGTTTGGTATCATGTGTGTAGAAATGACTGAAATTAGACTAGTTGTGATGTCATAGCCTCAGATTTCTCAAAGTTAAAAAACCTGGGATGTCAGAAAAGTAGTAAAACTGAATCTAGTAAGGGTATTTATAATGTACCACTTGAAGAAAGTTTAAGAAAAAAAAATTTGAATAGTGAAATTTCTAAATAAATTTTCTTTAAAATACATTAACAATTGTTAAAAATGTGAGCATAAGGATGCCAACTTTCCGTAGTAGACTTACTACACCAGTCATTTCTATATAGATAAGGTGGAGCTTTAAACTTGAATATTTCCTTAACGGAATAAGATTTGAAGCACTTTCTTCAGCATTTTGTTTCTTTTGAAGTCCTTTTTCATATAAGATGGACTTGCTTGACCAATGAAATAATCCTTTCAGTATTAAGAAAGTAAGATAGTATTACGCACGTATTCATATTGGAAATACTCTTAAGTCATGTCTTATTTTGTTATGATTTTAATTAAGATATTAAAATGGAAAGGTGAGGTTAAAATTTTAGTTTTTAAAAATGTTTTTGTCTGGGATATAATCTCTTTTCACCCATGGTCCCATGTAAAATGTTTGTAGCTTTGTGAATGATGTAACAAACACTAATGTTAAAAACAGGTATCATTACGCCCAATCCTGGTTACAAATGTTTAGTCTTTTTACCCGCAAAAACCTCCATTTCGGCAGGTATGTTTTTTAGACTCTGCTAGAAGCAATTAAGAAACCCATCACTAATAGCTTAGTGATTTTACCCATCAGTCATTACACTCCCAATCATCTCTATGGAATGGAACTTATTGTGAAGAGCCAGGTATTGTGGATTTAGTTACTGCAGGGCCAAGTCATGAGTGTAATGAGGGGCTAAGGCTTTATTTGGGCTTTTAAATGAATATTTTAATCAGTGAGTTATAAACACTCTGGGGAGTTTGGATGCATTGAACTGAAAATTTATAGCCAGAGTTATTCATCATGTAGTTTGATGTTTTTGCAGTGTTTGTAAAGAAACTGTATGTTGAATTTAAGGTTCAATATTCTATCAGAAAATCTTTTTGATTCCTTGCAAGATTTGTTGAAAGTAATTAACTTTTGGTTTTGTTGCTTATTTAGTTTGCATAATGTTTCTTCACTCAAGCATGCTTGTACGTACCATTGCGCATATATCTTTGTTTCTTGACGTTTTGAAGAGACATTAAGACCCAGTGACTATACTCAGTTGTACACAGGATAACAAGCTAGTAAACCAGTCAGGTATTATTACCCAGCTCCGATCTCAAATACTGAGCACCAATAGAGAGCGTCACCAGGTCCCATTTTGAAAGTCTTTCACATAGCTTGGCTGGGACCGTAGAAGTATAGACGGAGATTGCTGGGCTCCCATTAACTGCTATGATAGCAAGTGAAGCCAATATGTATTCACGAGAGTCACCAAGACCATGATTTTCCCCATTGACTGTAACGATAGCAAATTTTTAAAGTCACTGTATATAAAAATCTGTTGCTTCGATTTTTTTCCCTTTTCTATACGTTTATGTAACTGTTAGTATTCTAGGTATTATTAAGTCTTCAGGAAAAATTCTTTTTGTCATCCTACCACAAAAAGTGAAATTACGGGCCGGTTTTATAACCTTAGGCCATGCAAATTGGCAAATTTGCCCAGGCCTAGGGTTAAGTTATGGCAATAAACAAGCTTATCTTGCAATAAATTATCTCATCCACAAGGCATATTTATAAATTTGCAAAGATTTAAGCAATGATGTGAAGGCCGTGTGATTTAATCGCTCAAGAAATATAAAATCCAAGTTTTATTTTCCTTTAACACACGAAGCTATGGTAGGCTGGACTTATATTGCTGATTTGCATAGTGTAAAGTTATCAAATCTGCCTAAATCAGCCCCAAATTCTACTTTTCTTGTTAGGACGACATGAATAGCTTAAGATTATCCATAATATCAAAGGTACATCATATATTTGCAAAGAAAAAAATCCAATGCGACAGTTTTTTGCTTGGCCTAAAGTTATAATATCGGCCCGAAATTTTACTTTCCGTGTTAGGACGACATGGGTTTTGCCAGATGACTTAACATTACCTAGAATGATATACATAACATACTAGAAAAGGTAAAAAATCAAAGTGACAGATTATTGAATAGAGTGACTTTACAAATTTGTTATTTTTACAGGTGATGGGAAAAATCGTACCTTTGGTCACTCTCATCAATACACTACATGTTGGCTTCACTCGGTCATGGAGCTCACCATTCTCTGTTTACTCTATATTTCTATGGCTGGGACTCAGGCCCTGACCTTTGTGCTTGACAGTCATGGCCTGAGAACATTTGGTGGAAAAGAGTGATGAAAATGATCCTTTCTTCTTAAATGGGGAGAGGAAAAAAGTTACACAAATTGTGATGTAACAGTACTTTAATTTTTTGTGCAAGTCAGAGATAAATTTCATGGATTGCAAACTAATATGAAGCAGCATGCATGTTGTATTTTGGTACAGAATCATTCATCCATCACCTTTTTGAAAACAATTCTTCCTTAAACATCATCAACTTCCTCTGCAACAACAACCTCTTCCACCACATTTAACTCCCCCCTCCCCTCCTTTTCTACACCTAACCTTACATACCACTTTCTTTTCACCAAAGGTTTTTTTTTCTCCACACATTCAGCTTTTCCCCCCACATTTTGCTTTTCCCCTTATCTCCCTTACAAACCTTCCATCTCCTCACTATCCTAACTCTTACACCATAATTTATTAAGACCCTCTTAGCACAGCTGACTCTGACTGTCACGGTGCTGTTAAACATCAACAAACCAAACCATGTTCTTACCTAATATTTGAGATTAGTGTACTAGATATTCTTTTGTTGAAAGTGTCAAAACAAAACAAGGGCCATTCAGGCTTCAATATGGTCTGCTATTCGAATAGGTAAACAAGTTTGAATGTGCAGTGTTTAAGGGATGATCATGGGAAATAAACTCTCAAAGATACTAAGTATATCAAAGCTTGTTTTTTTGTTCTTCTTTTTTTTTTTGCTACCCACTGAATTTCTCTGTTATTTTGGCTGGATGCACCCTACATGGCTAACTGCTTCCTTATTCATAATCCTGATCAACCCACCAACATATGGGTGAGCTACTGTGGGTAACAATTTGGGTGAGCTACTGTGGGTAACAATATGTGTGAGCTACTGTGGGTAACAATTTGGGTAAGCTACTGTGGGTAACAATTTGGGTGAGCTATTGTGAGTAACAATATGGGTGAGCTACTGTGGGTAACAATTCAAACAGGTAAATGTACATGGACAGGTAGAGGCAAGATAAGCTAAATTGATTTAAGATCCACTAAAAAAACATGAAGAAAGTCAAAAAATCATCAAAACTTGTTAACAATTTGCCAATTTACAGTTTTTTGAAGATTTGTGTGCAAATTTAACAAATATGCAAATTTTTGTGTTACTCTTGGGATGTATGAACAAGCTCTAATTTCTGATGTAAATCCATTGTTTTTTAACCCTCTGCCATTTCTTTTTGAAAACGGAAGATAAATTCTAATGAAGAAGATTTAATCTTTACCATACAGTATAAAGGGAAAATAGATTTTGATGTTTTCCTGTTCATACTCCACATTTTTTCAATAAAGTACAACATTTTAAAACTTTGATTACTCATAACTTGAAAACTACACATGCTATTTTCAAAATTCAGAAACTATTCAAGGGGACATAAAATCTGATACAATCCTTATTTTATATGATAGAGGATACAATTCTAGACCAAGTACCAAAATCAGCAAGTCAAAATCTTATTCCTATCTCAAGTTCTTAATGTTTGAAGTTTACATGGAGGATGCCATTTTGTTCAATTCTTTATCAAAATCTCATGCATAATGACATAATTTCCCCAACAAGGGCATAAAGAATATAATAAATTTCTTTTAAAATTTGATTAAAGTTTTTATTGCAAAATGTGACACAAAGGTTTAACAGTTTGTTTTGATTATTTCATGTGTGAACAAAAAATGTCCTTGAGAAGGAAACGTTTCTTCATAAGCTTCAAAACTTGAGATAAATTATAAAGAAATGCAAAACATTCCAACATCCTGTTGGGCTGATGACATACTTTCCTGCAGGTTTTCAAAATAAAAATGGCAGCTTCCATAGTTGTAGGATTATGTCAGATTTTATGTCTCCTTTAAACTCAGAATTTAATGCTCATTTTGGTACTTTTGTACCTGTCCATTGACCTTTGCAAAATAATGACACTACACATGTGTGATGCCTCTCTCTCAAACATTTGGTATTTTTCAGTCAAATCCACCTTTCACATTCTGCCATGACATGTTTTATGTTGATGTTTAAATGCCCCAGTGAAGACATGTCTAATCAAGCATTTAAGTACACATGTATCTGTTCAACTGTACATAAAATATTCATTTCATTAAGCAGATGTTTAATTATGGAATTGGAAAGTTACTGAACTGTACAACTTGACTTATATGATTGTATGCACATTTGATTATGCAGTAAATGTAGATTCTATCGTTTTTTATGACGTCCCACTTGGCTGTAGAAATAATAGTACTATGTAGTTCTTATATAGGGCTTTTCTGTACACAATGCATGTGCTTTACAATGGAGACTTCATGACGTCCCACTTGGCTGTAGAAATAATAGTAGTATGTAATTCTTGTATAGTGCTTTTCTACACACAATGCATGTGCTTTACAATGGAGACTTTATGATGTCCAACATGGCTGTAGAAATAATAGTAGTATGTACTTATTATATAGCACTTTTCTACACACAATGCATTCTCAAAATTGCTTTACAGTGGAAACTGGAGGCTCAAAACTTCAGCCAAGTATGGCGCACAATCTCTTATGCTGAACACTAATCAAGAGGGCAGTAGGTCCTATTTCAAAAATCTTTGGTAAGACCCGGCCGGGAAACACACCTTTGACCGGTTGGTAAGCGGGTGCTCTACCAATTGAGTTAATCAGTCCATTAATGGCTTCTTAAAAAACACTATTGTCTATTTAGGCTACAGATGGAATTACGGGGGATTTACTCGGTGGTTTGTTTCCTCGAAGTATCTCAATTCTGACCTTATTCCTAAAAATTGCAGAAAAATACATTAGTTTTTAATCTCATTTACCTATTTGCAATTGCCGTCAAAGATCTTAAAGGCCAGTTGTCGTCTCTAACATACGAGGTAAATGAAATTCAAATCCTGTGTTTTGATTGGTCGAAACACATTGGTATAGTGTGCACTTACATTGATAGGCCAATCAGTATCGTTTTGGAATAAATTGTACGCCACCACATTTTAATCACGATAGATGGCCTATAATATTTGCTCAATCCTGGCAAACAAATTTTGAAATTTTAAAGACAAATTTGGAAATCAAGTACTTTTTTTTGATGGCGAATGTTATTTTCATTTCTTTGTCATATTAAGAAACGTTCTGTAACCTGAAGAGTTTTGTTCTCTGTTTTGGAGATTTTTAAAGCATGTGCTGATTTTCTTGCCTCAAAATCCACATTATTCAAAAACATTGTGAATAGCTGATGTGTGTTGTTTTGATGATAAGATATTTATGACATTTAAAGGTCTATAGTATTGAAATCTTAGCAGATCAGTTTTTGAATTTTTTGATAAGCACATTTAGGATTTGAGTTACGGCTCATCAAGTTTTGGTGTATGAAAAATTTGTGATGTATGACTGGGCGAACAGCTTAAAATCTTTCTGTATTTCTTTGAATTGTTTTCCTAAATCTTAGTCACTGAAAATCATGTGAAAGTTTATTCCTGTTTGAATTTGTTTGGGGTATGGTATAAACCATGGTTTTTGAATTAATTTTTTCTAAGGGCCACCATTTGACAACAGCCTCAGGCCGCGGGCCAATCACATGGCAAAACCAGCATCACATGACAAACAAAACCTGTCAAAACAATCCCTGAATACAAACAAGCCGAGTGCATGTGCAATAAGGATGGACGCCAGATTTTGGCGGTTCTTTTATCTGCCTTCCTTTAACATGTTGCGAGTCTACTCATTTTATAGCGGAACTAAAGATAACATTTTAATTGATAAGCCTCGAAAAACCTTAAAATAAAAAAGGTTTTTGCGATTTTTACCGATCTCATTTGGATCAATCAGGACGTACAGTCACTTACTGTATATTTTTTTCCACTATGACTATTGTTCGTGGGCCAGATTGGATTGTCTGGCGAGCCAAGCTTGGCCCGCGGGCAGCCTTTTAAGAATCACTGGTATAGACTCAAGAGCTGTTGGTCAGAATTTGCTGCTCCACTTGACATAATTATAATAAACATATAAAAAGCAGAAAGGTTTACAAGTAAAATACCAAGGTCGTCCTCTAAATACAGCTTAACATTGATATAAGATATGCTAATTGATGCTTGAGATTAAAAAAAATGTGAGATGCTCATTGTCTGACTTTGATGAAGTTGTTTGCTACTTAAAAGCAATGGAGCAAATGTTGCCTGTACAAGTCTTTGTATCATAAACCATTGTGGTCAACTTTTACATGGTGTATGCCAAGATTTTGTTGAAAATTTCACAACGTTCACATTACCCATCTAAGAATAGGTCACACCCACCTCACTCACTCCCACCTCCTTATTGGCTTCCCCAACCCCTCTGCAACAATTGCCATTGCACCCTCACAGTCCATCACGTTCTCCTTGCTTGCCCCCTGTACAATTTTCCCAGAGCTTTCCTCGCTCCCCACAACTCAATAGCCGAGCTCTTTAAGAAAAATCCTCCGGATAAAATTTCCTTCATCATGCTTCCCTCTACAACCATATTTAGTCTTCCTCTCCCACTCCCCTCTCTCTACTTTGTTTTTTTCACCCATGCAACTCCTCGCTTGATCCCAGCTTTCTGGCATTTGATTCTTGTGTTTCTCTTTCTTTTCAACCTCTGGAATGATCTAACCTCTCAGGCACAATTTGACCCTCGCTGTCGTGGTGCCGTTAAGCCCTCATCAAACAAACAAACAAACAATTTCGGTGAGCCTCACCAGTTGTGAAATAATTGTTGTGGTTGTTCTGCTGTTTTCATATGACAGCAGTTTGGAAACTAGGTAGTATAAGTAAGATATTAGTGTGTGTTCATAAATGTGTTTTTTTCTTCAAGAAACAGATTTCTGTAAAGATTGTATAAATTGCAAAATGATGGATGCTGTAGAGTACATATGTAAGTAGATCAATGGCAAAAAGAATTGAATGTATAATTGAGAATGTAACTCTTGAATGAAATTATTTGTTCTATGAATAACAGTTTCGTTTGAAAAATGTGCATATGGAAACAAGATAACAGTTTGTAAATGTGGCAGTCTAGATCGGTATTGTGAAAGGAATGGATGTTCTCCCAAATCAATTTGGCAGGAAGTGGTGGACAGGGCATGAGGAATTCAAAATTGTATCAAAATGGTGGTCTTTAAACTGCTTAGAGGCTACATTTTACTAAAGAGCAAAAACATGTCATTGCGACAAAATCTGGACCTTTTAGCAATATTTCTGGACCTTTTAGCAAAATGTATGGATCTTTGAACAAAATTTCTGGACTTCTTGGAGAGCTGGGGAAGGGGGGGGTTGGTGGATCAACGTGGTTGTTTCCCCGTGGCTACACCTATGTATCCATGTTTGACATTTTCTTACATGAGAAGTACATTGTCCTGTTTTACTTCAAGATTTTGAGAGTTTGACTCCCAGAGTTCTCCTATTTTTATATGTGTGCTTTCATTTCCTAACAATAATGGAAAAAGTGTCCTAAATGATTGTTTTTTTTTCTTAATGTATGATAATTTTTTTGAAAAATCAGTATGAAATGGATTTTTACCAATATGGATTACTACATTATAATTATTGTTAGGTTTCAAACCGTAGCTCTAACCTTGTCAAGCTCATAAACCTTGTGCCTACCTTGCAAGTGTTTATTGTGGATGCCCTTCATTTAGGAATATAGAAATTTTGATTAAGAATTTGTTCAGTACATACTTGCTCCAACAAAAGCTATTAATGTATACCAAATTCTGTATTTTGTAAGTTAATACATTTTTATTTATTATTATTATTTTGTATTTCCTACTAATCTTTTACTATATATTTCTGTGGAGCAATTGAATGTAGAAGTATGTGTCCTTATTATTTAAAAAAAATGTTGTGTGTGTGTGGGAAGGGGGGGGGGAGAGATCAAGTGTAGGAGGGGTACATGTGTAGCAGGGGTACATGTTTAGCAGTGACACCATAGTTGAAAACATATAGCTTATGATGAAGATCATTGGCTTGTACAACTTTTACGCCTGGAATATTTTTCTCCACAATTATGTCAATTTACATTGTGCATTTTTCTGGCATTTCTTTTATGTTCATTTTATTTGAAGTAACATCAATTACTGAGATGAGTTATGAGTTGATGGATGTGATCAAGAGTCATATTAGGTACAAATACATGCATCTTTTATTAGCTTTCAAAAGTAGTGTGAATATTAAGCACAATAGATAAGTACATTAGCTCAATCTAGTCATAAGAATACACTATAAGAATTCTTAAAATTATCTTAAACTTTCTAAAGCCCCAAATTTTCAATTTCAAAGAAATTCTAAAAGGTGTAAGAGATTGTTTCTAGGTGACCAAAATTTGATAATAGAACGATCTTGACAAATTGATGCTTTAGCTTCAGATAGCATCTCTATTTGATAAAAGAGGTCGGGCCACTTTGAGATGAATATCTAAATCATGAAGCTGTATTTTGCAGCACAAAATACCTTATGGTGTAGGTCACCCAACTTACAATAGAAGCAGATAAGAGGAAGGAATTAAATATTGTTTTAAAGGTTTTATTCTTTTACAAGAAGAATTTTACTAGATTTAAATCTTATAGAGCGCTCACTTCTACAAAACAAATATTCAATCAGCGACATTTTAAATACACCATATACTTACTTAAGAACAACTAAACTTCATAGAAAGAAAACAAAAATACCAAAAAACATGAAAAAGATGAGTTTTTAGTTTCTTTTTTAAAATGTTAAAATTACTAGAAGTTTTAATGTCAGATGGTAACTTGTTCCATTACCTAGGCCCTCCCACAGAGAAAGCGCGACCCCCATAAGTTTTTCTTTGTGTTCATATCACGTGATATGTAGTTTTAGACCTCAACTATGTCGAGTTTGGAGTAAGTGACAAATGTGGGTAAAATGTATGGAGATATTGTTAAAAATTGTCATTTCTTTTTAACTCTATTCAGGAAAATATGCAAATTTGTGATGTTAACGAGTTATTTTCATCATTTTTTTTCTTTGTTTTAGTCTCCCAAGTACATGTGATAAAAACAAAGTGAACCTTAGGATTAGATTTTAAAAGTACCTTACAATCCCCTAGATTGATCAAGAAAGGGACAGGGTGTCACTGACCAAAAGAGGCATTAGTGGAATAGGGCAGAATGTAAAGTGCTTAGTGGAATAGGGCAGAATGGAGAGTGCCTAGTGGAATAGGGCAGAATGTAGAGTGCTTAGTGGAATAGGGCAGAATGGAGAGTGCCTAGTGGAATAGGGCAGAATGTAGAGTGCTTAGTGGAATAGGGCAGAATGGAGAGTGCTTAGTGGAATAGGGCAGAATGTAGAGTGCTTAGTGGAATAGGGCAGAATGGAGAGTGCCTAGTGGAATAGGGCAGAATGTAGAGTGCTTAGTGGAATAGAGCAGAATGTAGAGTGCTTAGTGGAATAGGGCAGAATGTAGAGTGCTTAGTGGAATAGGGCAGAATGGAGAGTGCTTAGTGGAATAGGGCAGAATGTAGAGTGCTTAGTGGAATAGGGCAGAATGTAGAGTGCTTAGTGGAATAGAGCAGAATGTAGAGTGCTTAGTAGAATAGGGCAGAATGTAGAGTGCTTAGTGGAATAGGGCAGAATGTAGAGTGCTTAGTGGAATAGGGCAGAATGTAGAGTGCTTAGTGGAATAGGGCAGAATGTAGAGTGCTTAGTGGAATAGAGCAGAATGTAGAGTGCTTAGTGGAATAGGGCAGATGGAGAGTGCCTAGTGGAATAGGGCAGAATGTAGAGTGCTTAGTGGAATAGGGCAGAATGGAGAGTGCTTAGTGGAATAGGGCAGAATGGAGAGTGCCTAGTGGAATAGGGCAGAATGTAGAGTGCTTAGTGGAATAGGGCAGAATGTAGAGTGCTTAGTGGAATAGGGCAGAATGGAGAGTGCCTAGTGGAATAGGGCAGAATGTAGAGTGCTTAGTGGAATAGGGCAGAATGGAGAGTGCTTAGTGGAATAGTGCAGAATGGAGAGTGCTTAGTGGAATAGGGCAGAATGGAGAGTGCTTAGTGGAATAGGGCAGAATGTAGAGTGCTTAGTGGAATAGGGCAGAATGGAGAGTGCTTAGTGGAATAGGGCAGAATGGAGAGTGCCTAGTGGAATAGGGCAGAATGTAGAGTGCTTAGTGGAATAGGGCAGAATGTAGAGTGCTTAGTGGAATAGGGCAGAATGGAGAGTGCCTAGTGGAATAGGGCAGAATGTAGAGTGCTTAGTGGAATAGGGCAGAATGGAGAGTGCCTAGTGGAATAGGGCAGAATGTAGAGTGCTTTAGTGGAATAGGGCAGAATGTAGAGTGCTTAGTGGAATAGGGCAGAATGGAGAGTGCCTAGTGGAATAGGGCAGAATGTAGAGTGCTTAGTGGAATAGGGCAGAATGGAGAGTGCTTAGTGGAATAGGGCAGAATGGAGAGTGCTTAGTGGAATAGGGCAGAATGTAGAGTGCCTAGTGGAATAGGGCAGAATGTAGAGTGCTTAGTGGAATAGGGCAGAATGTAGAGTGCTTAGTAGAATAGGGCAGAATGTAGAGTGCTTAGTGGAATAGGGCAGAATGTAGAGTGCTTAGTGGAATAGGGCAGAATGTAGAGTGCTTAGTGGAATAGGGCAGAATGTAGAGTGCTTAGTGGAATAGGGCAGAATGGAGAGTGCTTAGTAGAATAGGGCAGAATGGAGAGTGCCTAGTGGAATAGGGCAGAATGTAGAGTGCTTAGTGGAATAGGGCAGAATGGAGAGTGCCTAGTGGAATAGGGCAGAATGTAGAGTGCTTAGTGGAATAGGGCAGAATGTAGAGTGCTTAGTGGAATAGGGCAGAATGGAGAGTGCTTAGTGGAATAGAGCAGAATGTAGAGTGCTTAGTGGAATAGGGCAGAATGTAGAGTGCTTAGTAGAATAGGGCAGAATGTAGAGTGCTTAGTGGAATAGGGCAGAATGTAGAGTGCTTAGTGGAATAGGGCAGAATGTAGAGTGCTTAGTGGAATAGGGCAGAATGGAGAGTGCTTAGTGGAATAGGGCAGAATGTAGAGTGCTTAGTGGAATAGGGCAGAATGTAGAGTGCTTAGTGGAATAGGGCAGAATGGAGAGTGCCTAGTGGAATAGGGCAGAATGTAGAGTGCTTAGTGGAATAGGGCAGAATGGAGAGTGCTTAGTGGAATAGGGCAGAATGGAGAGTGCTTAGTGAAAAAGGGCAGAATGTAGAGTGCTTAGTGGAATAGGGCAGAATGGAGAGTGCTTAGTGGAATAGGGCAGAATGTAGAGTGCTTAGTGGAATAGGGCAGAATGTAGAGTGCTTAGTAGAATAGGGCAGAATGGAGAGTGCCTAGTGGAATAGGGCAGAATGTAGAGTGCTTAGTGGAATAGGGCAGAATGTAGAGTGCTTAGTGGAATAGGGCAGAATGGAGAGTGCCTAGTGGAATAGGGCAGAATGTAGAGTGCTTAGTGGAATAGGGCAGAATGGAGAGTGCTTAGTGGAATAGGGCAGAATGGAGAGTGCCTAGTGGAATAGGGCAGAATGTAGAGTGCTTAGTGGAATAGGGCAGAATGGAGAGTGCTTAGTGGAATAGGGCAGAATGGAGAGTGCTTAGTGGAATAGGGCAGAATGTAGAGTGCCTAGTGGAATAGGGCAGAATGGAGAGTGCTTAGTGGAATAGGGCAGAATGGAGAGTGCCTAGTGGAATAGGGCAGAATGTAGAGTGCTTAGTGGAATAGGGCAGAATGGAGAGTGCTTAGTGGAATAGGGCAGAATGGAGAGTGCTTAGTGGAATAGGGCAGAATGTAGAGTGCCTAGTGGAATAGGGCAGAATGGAGAGTGCCTAGTGGAGTAGGGCAGAATGTAGAGTGCTTAGTGGAATAGGGCAGAATGGAGAGTGCTTAGTGGAGTAGGGCAGAATGTAGAGTGCTTAGTGGAATAGTGCAGAATGTAGAGTGCTTAGTGGAATAGGGCAGAATGTAGAGTGCTTATTGGAATAGAGCAGAATGTAGAGTGCTTAGTGGAATAGTGCAGAATGTAGAGTGCTTAGTGGAATAGAGCAGAATGTAGAGTGCTTAGTGGAATAGGGCAGAATGTAGAGTGCTTAGTGGAATAGGGCAGAATGGAGAGTGCTTAGTGGAATAGGGCAGAAAGGGGAGGCCATGAGGGGCAGGTTGGAGCACCCCTTCAAAAAAAGCGAAACTTGGGGCCTGCCAGAACTTCAATCAAATTTTGGTGAGCAGCAGCCGGATGGCTGAATGGAGGAATTTGAGTAAAATATTTAGGAGCACTCCATAACTTACATATGCTAGAAATTGTTCAGACTTTTGATCGTTAATAGTTTGGAAACTTAGTGTTTAAACTGTTACTGTTGAAATGTTTGGTAAAACAATTCTTGAAGTCTTTACATGTATTGTTCGGTAATAATTTGGAAGCATACAGCATTCAGAGAGTTACTGTTGGAATGTTTTGTGTAATAATTAAACAATCATTGGGGAAAGTCTTTATTTGAGTATTTGGTCATCCCAGCATTTTGAACATCCAGGACTCTTTGTCGGTAAAAACATGCTACGATTTGTGCACAGGTGACCACCACGCTTTATTCTACGTGTGCAGGATACATATATTTTAAAGTTAAAAATGATCTTTTCTACGATATTTCCTCCACATTTGCAACAATTTCCTGCAAAAATTACCAAAGCGAACGTAAAGATTTAGACCTCTAAAGGTGACCAATTTCACACTGGCTGTAATGGTAAAATGCTTTTGTTTTCACCGACAAACTGGTTGTTCAGATTTACGCAAGTTCTTGTGACGTCATCCTGAATACTCGAATATGTAAATTTTCTGCTAGGAGTTGGAAGTCTATAGGCAGGGGCAACAATAGCTACTTCGAATAAAGGTGTACTAGACTGAAACAACTGGGTGTGTGTCTAGGGGTCCCTCCAAAAAAATTGAATGCTTACATAGCATGCAAAGGTATAGCAATTTTCAGGTTAATATGAATAATCAAGTGACCTTTGCACTCTCGTTGTTTGTGGGTTAAGGAGGCATGAAGTTTATCGATTTGATGTGGATAATATATCTGTGAGTCGCAAAAACGTGCGCCCTCACTTTTCAGCCTAGTGCTCCTTTAAACTGCCATGATTTAAAAATCATGAAAATTCTAATCAAAATCAATTTTAGGTCCATGTATCTACATGTAGAAATATCTATATTGGTTGAAAGAGTGTAGAAATTCGAACAGATCAGATTTTGAAGTTTAAAAATAGCACTTCTAGGGTTTGAGTTATATGGTTGAGCGAATTTTGATCGATATTGAATTCATGCAAAATCTTTGATGGATGACAGAGCAGACAGCTCAAAATCTGTGATGGATGACAGAGCGGACAGCTCAAAATCTGTGATGGATGACAGAGCAGACAGCTCAAAATCTGTGATGGATGACAGAGCGGACAGCTCAAAATCTGTGATGGATGACAGAGCAGACAGCTCAAAATCTGTGATGGATGACAGAGCGGACAGCTCAAAATCTGTGATGGATGACAGAGCGGACAGCTCAAAATCTGTGATGGATGACAGAGCGGACAGCTCAAAATCTGTGATGGATGACAGAGCAGACAGCTCAAAATCTGTGATGGATGACAGAGCGGACAGCTCAAAATCTGTGATGGATGACAGAGCGGACAGCTCAAAATCTGTGATGGATGACAGAGCGGACAGCTCAAAATCTGTGATGGATGACAGAGCGGACAGCTCAAAATCTGTGATGGATGACAGAGCAGACAGCTCAAAATCTGTGATGGATGACAGAGCCGACAGCTCAAAATCTGTGATGGATGACAGAGCGGACAGCTCAAAATCTGTGATGGATGACAGAGCAGACAGCTCAAAATCTGTGATGGATGACAGAGCAGACAGCTCAAAATCTGTGATGGATGACAGAGCAGACAGCTCAAAATCTGTGATGGATGACAGAGCGGACAGCTCAAAATCTGTGATGGATGACAGAGCAGACAGCTCAAAATCTGTGATGGATGACAGAGCAGACAGCTCAAAATCTGTGATGGATGACAGAGCAGACAGCTCAAAATCTGTGATGGATGACAGAGCGGACAGCTCAAAATCTGTGATGGATGACAGAGCAGACAGCTCAAAATCTGTGATGGATGACAGAGCAGACAGCTCAAAATCTGTGATGGATGACAGAGCAGACAGCTCAAAATCTGTGATGGATGACAGAGCGGACAGCTCAAAATCTGTGATGGATGACAGAGCAGACAGCTCAAAATCTGTGATGGATGACAGAGCAGACAGCTCAAAATCTGTGATGGATGACAGAGCAGACAGCTCAAAATCTGTGATGGATGACAGAGCGGACAGCTCAAAATCTGTGATGGATGACAGAGCAGACAGCTCAAAATCTGTGATGGATGACAGAGCAGACAGCTCAAAATCTGTGATGGATGACAGAGCGGACAGCTCAAAATCTGTGATGGATGACAGAGCAGACAGCTCAAAATCTGTGATGGATGACAGAGCAGACAGCTCAAAATCTGTGATGGATGACAGAGCAGACAGCTCAAAATCTGTGATGGATGACAGAGCAGACAGCTCAAAATCTGTGATGGATGACAGAGCAGACAGCTCAAAATCTGTGATGGAGGACAGAGCAGACAGCTCAAAATCTGTGATGGATGACAGAGCGGACAGCTCAAAATCTGTGATGGATGACAGAGCAGACAGCTCAAAATCTGTGATGGATGACAGAGCAGACAGCTCAAAGTCTTGACATTTCTTTCTTAAAACTTAGTCTCTAAAAACCATGGGAAAGTCAAGAATTTTATTGGAGGTATGACAATAACTAATCAAGTGTTGGTCAGAATTTTCTGCAGCACTTCAAAGATATATAATAGACATTTAAAACAAAAGGATTTACAACACAAAATTCCAACACAAAATTTACATAAAATATGCAAACTGATTCACAATATTTAAAAGTGCTGTTAAATGGTCAAATTTGTTGCTACTTTGATCGTTTTTGATATATTTGAGCTAAAGTTGCCTCTACACATCCGTATACCTTTAAGAATGGACCTTTATTGAATTATGTGAATTTATCCAGGTGTTATGATGCAAGTTTTATGTAAGCTGTTGAACTATACAAAGAAATGCATGTATAAATCTGCTCTTATATTATTATTTAAATATTATTTCAAATGTGTTGTTATGGCAACTGACTGTAAGTGCCTTACATTTGAGTGCATTTGATCTGTGGAATGATAACTTGAGCAATATGGTACAGTGAATGCATGGAAAAATATTTTGCAGTTTATGTCAACTTTCAGTGCTTTCTTGATTAATTGCTGCATTCATACCATTTGTTTTATAAACCATCTCAACGAATATTCATTGTAATCATGCTCTTATGCATAAAGGTAGTTGTTTATTTTTCAGCATAGAAATCTATACCTATTTTGATAATCATGGAAAACATTTGATGTAATGATCAGTGGCGTAGACAAAGGGCAGGGGAGGGGGGGCGATTTCCCCTTAATATTTTAATCCGTCGGTTCAGATTTTATTCCGTCGGTTCAGATTTTATTCCGTCAGTTCAGATTTTATTCCGTCGATTCAGATTTTATTCCGTTGGTGTAGATTGGTGCTGTTGGTTTAACAAGCTTTGACATTCCAGGTGCTTATTATGCTTTTAGATTTCAAAATGGCACTTTCTCAGAAAATGGTGTATTATAGCTCTCTTTGACATGAATTTTGACTTGTATAATACACCTTCTTACTATGCGTTGTGACATATGTTTTTGCCCTTGAAATGTCAATTTTGTGGGAGCCTCCGGGGGCTTTGCCCCCTGGACCCCTGCTGGGGCTTCTCCTCCCTGGACCCCATCAAGGGTCCTCAAGCAGGCCCCTGAACCCCATTTTGTGTTTTGTATATGGTGTATTATAGCTTTTTTAAAATTAATTTTGACTTGTATAATACACCTTCTTACTATGCATTGTGATATACTTTTTTCCCCTTAAAATGTCAATTTTACAAGAGCTTCCAGGGCTTTGGACCCCTACTGGGGCTTTGCCCCTGGACCCCACCAGGGCCCCCTGGACCCCACGCCAAAAAGTCGAGCACTTTGCCAAAAAGTCGAGCACTTTGCCAACAAGTCGAGCGCTAAATGTCGTGCCAGTTTAATTCAAATCCCCGCCCTCCCTCCCAATATGAAAATCCTGGCTACACCACTGGTCAAGTTGCATGTAGAGTTGAACACGTTACAATTTGGATAATTTTATATGTTATCGGCATTGTTCACTTGCATAATTGTTGTTGTTTTATGTCTCTACTGTATCAAGGTATAGCAAGATCAAAGTATAGCAAGATATATCTCTACTGTATCAAGGTATAGCAAGATATGTCTCTACTGTATCAAGGTATAGCAAGATCAAGGTATAGCAAGATATTCTATTTAAACAAGAAAAAGATTTGTTGTGGTAAAAATAAATCAAAGCATAGTTTAGGAAAAGAATTATTGTAGTTGGAAATTGTAGTTGTTGCACCTATACTGTGCTATCATACAGCTAATGATAGATGTCCCCCATGGGGATCCATGTCCATAACAGGTGACTTTTGCCCCCCCTTCCCCCCTCCTATTGGTGCTATTACTGAAAGTGACTACGCCCATGGACTCTGTGGGTTATATGTCAAATTATTGTGTAAATCATCCTGGTTTTGATATCATGATGACTAAATATACATATCAAATAAAAGTTTGAAAAGAAAATTTTCATTTTGACACAAATTAAAGCACAAATTGCTAGGATTAAGCAGCATTTTGTTTTCTTATTTCAATTACTAATCAGTTATCTTGCTAATGAATATTCAAGAAATAAGATGATAATAACAATATTTTGCAAATTGGCAATTTCGTTAAAACAAGACATTTGTCACTTTGTTTTAAAAAGAAGGACAAAATGAAACATGAAAAAGAAAGAATCTTTATCTCCTATATGTATTTTCAAGTAGGCCTATGGATCTCCAAAACCCATGAGGGAGGGGGGGCACTTCCATATGTGGGGTATATATACATGTGCCACCCAAGCAGTTGCCTTTTTTCAGAATTATCATAGTGTAGGTACTGTATCAAAACTCCAATCTCTCATACTGCTGGTCTCAAAAAAAATTGTATGTTTTCATACTGCAGGTTTTAAAAATTACTTATTTTCATACTGCAGGTATCAAAAATCACATATTTTCGTACTGCAGGTATCAAAAATCACTTAATTTTATACTGCAGGTATCACAATCATAAACTATCATACTGCAGTTAACAAAATCATAAACTGTCATACTGCAGTTACCACAAAAATCTCTCATACTGCAGTCCAATTTTAAAAATTCTGGGCGGTACATACCTACCACTTTAGTATGGAAGTGCTCCCCCTCCCCCCTCACTCAGCTCCAGTCCACTCAGCTGTAAAATGAGCACCAGCACTGCTGTGGGGGTAGTTATCCTGTGATGGACGGGCATCATGTCCAGGGGGCGTTGTGCTCTCATCCTCTTATGCCAAGGAAACCAGGAATAAGCCTGACAGGGTCCGTTTATGGAATTAACTTTTCTACCTGGTGAAGGAAGACTTTATACATTGGCACATTTCACACAAGCTATAGACACTGTTCTGTTTATCAAAAAATTTTGGTTGAGCCTCTGTCCATCCTCACCTCCAAAAGACAAAGTCTAAAACCTTTGTTGTTGTTGGGGTTTTTTTTAAGCATAATCAAGTATAACTAACACAAAATTTATTTTGGTATTTTTTTTGTTACCATTCATGTAATAACAATTGTAAAACAGCTTTTCTAATAATTGTAAAAGTATATTAAAGAAGTCTTATGGATAGTTACAGGTACACAGGGCTGTAATTCCCATCCAGAAAGTGTGGGGGAAGGGAATTATGACCCTCGGGAATTATGACCCTGCAGGTATAATGCATCCACAACGATATGAACTCATGTATTGTTTGGTTCTTATGTTATCGTGTGCAGAATTTTGAATAAAGCTCAGCATTAACATGAAAGTTGCTGTGATGTTTTTTTCTTCAATTACTCTACTTTAGGATAATATCTTATTCATGTTCCAGTAGGAGCGCACATTGCGATGCATGCTGAGAATTTATTTTGGGTAAAATAGTTTTGCCCAAATAATTCATGCAAAATTACACTCATTTTCATGAAATTTGTGTATGAAAATTGGTAACCATACTGGAACATTGTGCTAATAACTTTTTCCCACATTTTTTAGCAGCCTTTTTGTCTACATGTGTCACAGTGTCACAGATATGTGTTCTGTGTGTTGATATGTGTTCTGTGTGTTGATATGTGTTCTGTGTGTTGATATGTGTTATGTGTGTTGATATGTGTTCTGTGTGTTGATATGTGTTATGTGTGTTGATATGTGTTCTGTTTGTTGATATGTGTTCTGTGTGTTAATATGTGTTATGTGTATTGATATGTGTTCTGTGTGTTGATATGTGTTCTGTGTGTTGATATGTGTTCTGTGTGTTCTGTTTGTTGACATGTGTTCTGTGTGTTAATATGTGTTCTGTGTGTTGATATGTGTTCTGTGTGTTGATATGTGTTCTGTGTGTTGATATGTGTTCTGTGTGTTGACATGTGTTCTGTGTGTTAATATGTGTTCTGTGTGTTGACATGTGTTTTGTGTGTTGATATGTGATCTGTGTGTAGATATGTGTTCTGTGTTGATATGTGTTTTATGTGAATCTTGTCCTGTACCCTTTAGAGTGTTTATTTACTCGATGACTTTACTTTACCTAAAAGATTAGCAATTTATTCTTAGCACAGTGGTGGGGGTAGGGGGATCAGTTGGTCATATGTAATAGCTTCAATTGTGCCTCTCCCATTAAAAAAATCTTGTATTTGCCACCATTTGAGCATGAAGTTGTGGTTTATAGGCCCATGACTTCCCCTGGAAAACACAGTAAACTGGAACCTTGTTAAGTCCTTCAGATGCTCCGAGCAGATATTAATTAACAGATAATGAGGGTAAAAATGCATTACAATTTTGAATTTTGCACAAATTTATATTTTAGTAGGAAACAGCAAATAGTGCTTTCCTGTAAAGCCTACAGTTTACTGAGGTAATCCATTTGTGGAGACTTACAGGTATAAATTTCAGCGAAAACAAAAAAAATGAATTTTAGAAGTCGCACCACACAAATAAGATTATCACTTATTTCATGCAATTTCTAGTGCCTGTAAGTTACCTGGAAGTATTCATATTACTGAAATGAAATACTATACCATCTCAATCTTGTCAATTTGTTGAGATAATGCCGTCAGGATCTGTGAAAAGATAGGATAATTCAATCAAGTTTGGCTCGTTGTATCTTCAGGCTAGGAAAATACGTGAGGATAATGTCAGGTTGTTTATACTGAAAAATTATAACAAAGGATTGGTTGAATTGTACAATGTTGTTATTTGATATTAGAAAAGTGCAGTGCATTCATTATTTAATTCACCAGTGTCATGTACTGCAGAATTACTAGTCACTTTTAAAGAAATATGGACAGGTAAAGGTACGTTAGCTAAATTGCTTTTAAAGCTTTATATGGACATGTAACAATTTCTATGTTTGGTTGAAAGAGTATTCAAATCTGAGCAGATCAGAATCAGTTTTTGAATTGAAATAAAAAAAAAAAAAACATTTAGTACTTTTTGAGTTATATTCATAGGTGGAATTTGAAGGGGCCACTTTCCTCCAGCCCTACTTTTTTTTCTTCGAAATTTGTATCTTTTGTATGGTGATCTTTTGCATCTTAACATGAGTTTGTAGTTTTGCTGCCCCCCCCCCCTTCTCTCCCCCCCCCCCCTCCTCCTACTTTTAACTTTGCTCCTCCACTTTCAGTAGGTAAATCCCGCCCATGGTTCTGGCTTATCAAAGTTTAATCAGTTTTTGATTCCTTCAAAATTTGTGATGTATGGCTGGGTGGACAGCTCAAAATCTGTATGTCATTCTTTGAATTTCTTTTCTTAATCTTATTGTCACTGATGGGAAAGTCTGTTCCTGCTTCAATTTTATTGGGGGCATGGCAAAGACTCAAAACTATTGTTCAGAACTTGCTGCACAGTTACTGTGTTCGTGTCTCGATGCCCCTGCCCCTCCCCCTCCTATCAAGAATAAATTCCCACAAGCTATATTCAGAGTTTGTTGAAGCAACCGGCTACATCAGGTTCTCATATTGACCAAAAAGCTTGGGCAAAGTATTACCTACATGTCCCCCTTCCAATCATCAAAATCCACATTTGCTGGTGAAGACAGAAACTTCACCAAGAACATGATTTGTGACTTTGTTTCATCTTAAAATTGCCTTCTAAAAGAAATAAGAGAGATTCAAATCCTTCAAAATGTCCAAAATCTGATTAAAACTCCCACCTTGTTTACATTTAGGTCTTGATGGAGTGCTTGCACAGAGGACGGCACTTAATCACCTCTTACTCGTAGAGCAGAGTGGTTTATAAACAATGCTAGATGCATGCATGTCAGCTGGCAGCAATTTATCCTCAATATTTTGTAAGTTTGTTTTAAGTGCAATTACAAGGCACACTTTCTTCAGGGTACACAGTGAATCTTCAGTCACTTAAAATGCCAGATATTGTGTTTACCTGAATAACATGGAATTAAAACATATTATACATTCCAACATTTGTTTGGTAAAAATATAATTTACACAATCCCGACAAGACAATCGATTACAGCCGTAGAAGTGAAGGTACTAGTACTTATCGGATTGATGTGATGGGTCTATAAATTTTTTGAGACGCGTTTCCTTCTATAACATATTGTCAGTTTGCAAGAATGATTAAAATGTCAAGCAATGTTCTTCCAAATAACTTTGAAATTTACCATTTGATTAATCTTTAAGCCATTATGATATGACATGAATTCTGCATGTTCCTTGCTTCAGCCTTGGAGAATTGCATGCCTAACTTTTGTAATGGTAGGTTTAATTTTAAATGGTTGGTTTAATGGCAAAATTATGTTTTTTGTTTTTCTATGAAATTTTTTCACATATTGAAATTGGTCATAATGCAAAATTTAATGCAAACAAATTGATCCATATGATACTGCTACAAGAAATTTGCTCAATGCCACTTTTGATTTCAATTCATAAAAATGTGTTTTGCAGTTATCATGTCTTTATGATAGCAACAGGTCACTACCATAGGGACACCCACTGATGTTTCAAGAGTCAGTACTAGGAAAGTCTATTTTGGGGAGGGGGAGGGGGAATGAAATTTCATAAAAGGTAGGGGACATGGGTCTTTCTCCCCACTGGTTACATCGAGTGTCGTCAGCCCCTTCCTTAATAAAGGGGTCCACCTGTGGCTTTCTTTGTCAATGTCCAAAAAGTGGGCGGTCCAATATCTTGATGATATTATTTCTGAAAAGTATGAGTTCAGACCCTCTCTCCCCTGACTACGAGCCTGTCTGGTTGTGTATGTATCCAATATAAGTTTGAATCTAAACAGTTTTTTGTTTGATGAGGGCTTAATGGCACCATGACAACGAGGGTCAAAAATTGTGCCTGAGAAGTTAGATCATTCTAGAGGTAGACAGGAAAGAAAACTGAGGGAGATTTGGGATTCACATGAGGTTTGCCAGCGGTCACGAACAAGGGAAGCGATAAGCAGTTTGAAGTCAGAAAGGGTTTTGGGAAATGGGGTAGGGGAGGTTGAGGGCAAGCTTAGTGGCTGCATCATCTCTGTCATTGCCAGGGATGCCAACATGGCTGGGTATTTAGAAGAAAAGAATACTTTTCCTGCAGAGGGCTGGCGAAAGGAGTTTCGGGAGGAGGAGGTGGGATGTGGGGTTATGCCATTTAGGATTGAGTAAAGAAATAAGGACAGCGGCAAAGTGGTTGAGCGGAGAGTACTAAATAAAGATGAGGGCAAGTAGGGGTGAAATGGTGTTATGAGAGGCAAACTAACTTGCTACTTGTTTGAATTGACACCCTAATAAGCAGTTTTTTTTTTGATATTAGTACTCTCTGTCTCATTCTAGGTGCTGAGTCTGGAACAGACATTGGCGATCATGGCCCTCCAGTCACTTCTGTTTAGAGCTAAATGCATAAACTTATTGTTAATTGGGCTGTTGTTGATTGCCCAGTTGTTTGAGCTTTGGACATATTTAACTCACCTCCTTCCTCTGCTTCTTTTGCCCTCAATTTTCCCACATACTGCAAGCTGTTCCAACCCACCCTCCTGATAAACATGCCCGAAAAATTCCATCTGTCTCCTTATGATGGCATTGAGTAGGGACCTGTCCATGCCTGAAGCTATCAGGACATCATCATTTGTTTTCCTTTTTGTCCAAGATATTATCAAGATTCTCCTAATGAACCACATTTCCATAGCTTCTAATCTTTTCTCAATGTCACTGGTAATTGTCCAGCATTCACAACCTTAGAGAAGAGTAAACCATACATATGCTTTCAAGACACGGACTTTCGTGTCCATTCCAATATTTCTATTCTTCAGAATTGAATTCATTTTTGTAAACATGTCTTTGGCAATTGCCAATGTTAGTACTAGCAGGCCTATTTCGCAGGTGAAGATTCAATCTAAACAGGGGTGAAATGGTGCTATCAGGGGAAAACTAAATTGCTACTTGTCTGAGTTGGCACCCCAATAAGCAGTTTAGCGTGTATCACAGACTCTGGAGACTGAAATTCATGAAGACAGATTCACTGTCCAATAGAGAATTGGAACTTCAGAATCGTTAAATAAAAGTCAGACACCCCCCTCCCACTTCTAAAACATACACATCAAAATCCAATGTGTCACTTCAATTATCTTTCCAATATAGTAGAATTTGTTCTATGGGAATTTGCCAATGACCTCTTTGCCAATGACCTCTTTGCCAATGACCTCTTTGCCAATGACCTGTTTGCCAATGACCTCTTTGCCAATGACCTGTTTGCCAATGACCTGTTTGCCAATGACCTGTTTGCCAATGACCTGTTTGCCAGTGACCTGTTTGCCAGTGACCTGTTTGCCAGTGACCTGTTTGCCAGTGACCTGTTTGCCAGTGACCTGTTTGCCAGTGACCTGTTTGCCAGTGACCTGTTTGCCAGTGACCTGTTTGCCAGTGACCTGTTTGCCAGTGACCTGTTTGCCAGTGACCTGTTTGCCAGTGACCTCCCAGCCAGTGACCTCCCAGCCAGTGACCTCCCAGCCAGTGACCTCCCAGCCAGTGACCTCCCAGCCAGTGACCTCCCAGCCAGTGACCTCCCAGCCAGTGACCTCCCAGCCAGTGACCTCCCAGCCAGTGACCTCCCAGCCAGTGACCTCCCAGCCAGTGACCTCCCAGCCAGTGACCTCCCAGCCAGTGACCTCCCAGCCAGTGACCTCCCAGCCAGTGACCTCCCAGCCAGTGACCTCCCAGCCAGTGACCTCCCAGCCAGTGACCTCCCAGCCAGTGACCTCCCAGCCAGTGACCTCCCAGCCAGTGACCTCCCAGCCAGTGACCTCCCAGCCAGTGACCTCCCAGCCAGTGACCTCCCAGCCAGTGACCTCCCAGCCAGTGACCTCCCAGCCAGTGACCTCCCAGCCAGTGACCTCCCAGCCAGTGACCTCCCAGCCAGTGACCTCCCAGCCAGTGACCTCCCAGCCAGTGACCTCCCAGCCAGTGACCTCCCAGCCAGTGACCTCCCAGCCAGTGACCTCCCAGCCAGTGACCTCCCAGCCAGTGACCTCCCAGCCAGTGACCTCCCAGCCAGTGCCAGTGACCTCCCAGCCAGTGACCTCCCAGCCAGTGACCTCCCAGCCAGTGACCTCCCAGCCAGTGACCTCCCAGCCAGTGACCTCCCAGCCAGTGACCTCCCAGCCAGTGACCTCCCAGCCAGTGACCTCCCAGCCAGTGACCTCCCAGCCAGTGACCTCCCAGCCAGTGACCTCCCAGCCAGTGACCTCCCAGCCAGTGACCTCCCAGCCAGTGACCTCCCAGCCAGTGACCTCCCAGCCAGTGACCTCCCAGCCAGTGACCTCCCAGCCAGTGACCTCCCAGCCAGTGACCTCCCAGCCAGTGACCTCCCAGCCAGTGACCTCCCAGCCAGTGACCTCCCAGCCAGTGACCTCCCAGCCAGTGACCTCCCAGCCAGTGACCTCCCAGCCAGTGACCTCCCAGCCAGTGACCTCCCAGCCAGTCCCAGCCAGTGACCTCCCAGCCAGTGACCTCCCAGCCAGTGACCTCCCAGCCAGTGACCTCCCAGCCAGTGACCTCCCAGCCAGTGACCTCCCAGCCAGTGACCTCCCAGCCAGTGACCTCCCAGCCAGTGACCTCCCAGCCAGTGACCTCCCAGCCAGTGACCTCCCAGCCAGTGACCTCCCAGCCAGTGACCTCCCAGCCAGTGACCTCCCAGCCAGTGACCTCCCAGCCAGTGACCTCCCAGCCAGTGACCTCCCAGCCAGTGACCTCCCAGCCAGTGACCTCCCAGCCAGTGACCTCCCAGCCAGTGACCTCCCAGCCAGTGACCTCCCAGCCAGTGACCTCCCAGCCAGTGACCTCCCAGCCAGTGACCTCCCAGCCAGTGACCTCCCAGCCAGTGCCATGTTTTGCATGATAGGATCATTTAATGTCATTTGTTCCCCGCCTTAAGTCTTTGAAATTGTTTATATTTCCATTCATCATCGGAAAATCGATCACATTTACATGATTCTTAATGGTTCAAATCAATTTCCACATGACCTTTTACTGTGGTGCATTGAATGGAATACATTGCATGCAAAATCATATAATATGAAAGTTCATTCCCAAATATAAAATTTCATTTTCATTATGTGAAAAATACTTCGCAGTTGCAAACAAAAGCTGAATAATTCCATAGCCGGGATCTAAGCGGGGAATTGGTTTCCCCTTTCCAATGGAAATTTGTTTATTTCTAAAGTGAAGTATAATTAGAGTAAGAACCTAATTCTAAGGATTGGATTCTCTTCCCTATTTTTGAAATTAATATTTGCAGAGTTTTTCTGTTATTTTCATTAACAGAATAAGATTTTTAAATGCTTCCTTCACCATTTTGTTCCTTTTGAAGTCCTCTTTCATATAAGATGGACATGCTTGTCCATTGAACTAATCTTTAACAGAATAACATTTTGAATGCTTTTTTCATCATTTTGTTTCTTTTGAAGTTCTCTTTCATATAAAATAGACATGCTTGACCACTGAACTAATCCTTTAACTTCAGAACAAAAATCGACAAACTGTTCATTAATCATGTTGGTGAATTGTATTTTGCTTTTTATAAAGGTCGTTTTGGTTTTTGACTGCAAAAAAAACAACCTGCATTTTTTGCCCAAACACGAGTATTTGGAGGCATTCTCAATTTCACATATGGTGTATACCCTTCTAAATATATCCAATCCCTTTGTGCTGGTCTGTTTCTCTAAACATGCCTTATATCCACAAAACTATTGCTTTTAAAAACAAAACAGCAAATTCACAAAAGAATCACAGAACACAAAGTGTATCAATTAATTCCCTTTAATCTTGTTATACCTTTAAATTCACATATTTCTCATAATTATTTACCCATACGTTAAACTACAGAAAATAACAATTAAGGAATGTATTAAGAAATGAAAGAAGATCTGAATATAAATATTTCTACAATGAGAATTTACATGTAATGCAAGCTTTCCTACTTAAAAAGAAACTAAAATAAACTATGCGGATTTTTTTGAACTGGTTGCTGCCATTGTAACTACCCAGTTACATGAAATTAAGGTGAGAAATTCATTGATGCTTTAAAAATGTGAACAACGAAGTGGTCTGAGGTAACAGTGGTCATTGAAGACTACTGAGCACCTGCAAAATTAATAAAATATTGATTAAAGGGTGTCACAAACACATCAATGGCTTGGGGAGAACTTTATAACTGAAAAGTTTAAAAAAATTGAACGCTTTAAGCTTCTATAACATGAAAATTTTGTTAAAACAAAAAAAATTGAATCCTTTTAATTAATTATACATATAATTAAGCTCTAGCTATCTTAGCCTGAGTGGTTGCTAGCCACAAGCTTTAGGCAGCTGTAAGAGATTTTATTTTAGTTTAAAACAAACTTTAGGTAAAACTCTTAAGGAGGGGGAGAAGGGGCCAGTTACAAAAATTATTATCCAAAAATGTGTATTTTTTTCAGGGAGGGGGTAATTAAAAACAAAAGGGGGATTTATTTTTTGAGAAATACCAAAATGGCTGAAAATACACAAAAATGCCCAAAATAAATGTAAAAAAAATGCCCCAAATACCCAAGTTTGACATTTTCCAATTAATTCATTTTTTTAATTAATTATACATACAATTCAAGCATGTTTGTATTCATTACAAATAAAATGCAAAATAGCAATTAATATTATTAGTTTTTTGATGACTCAAGTGGGAAGGGGCACTGGCTCATGGATAGCCAACAGCACAGCGAGCCTCTTTTAAGTAAATAAGCATGAAACAATTCCTGCACCAGACTTGAAGCACAAAATTATATGATTTTAAATCACATTTACACAAATCACAGACAATCAAATTGCATCCCAAATATATACAAACAAGATCAATTTGAAAAACCGATACTTGATCAAACTTAAGCAAAACTGTTTAATAGTAATATTGCAAAAATGATACTGGTTTGAAAGTACCAGAAAACTAAAACACACATCAACAAACGGAAGCTTAGCTCATATCTTGGGTTATACTTTTGACAATATTCAATCATTTCCAGGACCCTATAAATTGAAGGGGGCACAAGGGCTTATTTGTGACTTTGTAGAAGAACTAGAAGGGTAAATAAAGTCATGGTTCGCATGCCCATGCAAATTGACACCCATATCATATGACCTGGCCAATTATAAAAATGGCATCTCACACTATGTCCTACATGGCATCCTCATGTCCCACATAGCCTCCTACCCTATGTCACACATTGCATCCCAACCTATGTCACACTGTTACTCATGGCATCCCACCATGTCTATGCCCCCACATGGCATCCCACCCCATGTCCCACATGGCATCCCACCCCATGTCCCACATGGCATCCCACCCCATGTCCCATATGGCATCCCACTCCATGTCCCACATGATTGAGCATACTATGTATGAAAGTGTCAGTTCATATAATAACTTATATGCAAATGACTTGTTGAAATGGGGTGGTACCTAATGTCCCACATGACATCCCATGTCCCGCATGACATTCCATTCCATGGCATTCCACTTGATGTCCCACATGGCCTTCCACCTTATGTCCCACATGGCGTTCCACCATATATCCTACATGGCATCCACCCCATGTCCCAAATGGCATCCCACCCCATGTCCCACATGGCATCCCACCCCATGTCCTGCATGCCATCCCATAGGCTCCATAAGAAGTCTCATCCAAGCTATCAGTCCCTGATTGAGCATACTATGTATGAAAGTGTCAGTTTATATAATAACTTATATGCAAATGCTTTGTAGAGTCAAACAATTATGCCTGATATAACCCTTGGTGTATACCACATGGTATATATTATATTATATGGCCCCCATCCATGTCCCACATGGCATCCCTCTCTATGTCCATATGCACTCACATCCTATCACATTCCCTGACTGAGCATACTGAATAAAAAAAGTCTGGTCAGTTCATATACTGTAGCAACTTTATGCAAATGAACACAATAATAAAGGCAGACTTTAATAATCATGCCTGATACAACTGTTGGTGCCCAAATATTTTGAAGAATTTTACATATTTTAAATCTCCTGTGCTACAAGACAGATGCTTGAGGATCTCTGAAGAATATTGGAAAATTACATCATTTTACAATTATCTTCTAAAGAAATATCAAATGCTTTGTAGACTTTTTAAGGAAACTAGTCTTCAATCTGTCTTAAGTGTCTCTGAAAAACTAACATTTTGTAAGCAAATTCAAACCTTCTATAAGGATATCTGAAAAAACTTTCAACTTTTTCTGAGAAAGTCTGAAGAAACTTTAAAATGTTCTGAGGAATTCTCAAAAAGTTTAACATTTGAGAAAATCTCAGGAAAAACTGTGGACGACTGGACAGACAAAATCGCCATTACATAGGTTCGCATTATGCCTCGCATGCTCACCAAAAAATAAGTGTACTTGTTCCTTAATACAATGATGCAAATTAAGGGAGAATATGAGTGGAAATGGTTACTATGGTTACACGGGTTATACATTAAAATTTCCAACTTATTGGTATGATTGAAATATACAGAACTCAAAGGTAAATTTTAATTTGAATAAATTCTGACTAAAAAATTTCTGCTTTATTTCACAAGGCATTTCAACATGCTGTGTAAATACCATTACTACAATTTATGAAAATATCTGCTGTCCGGCGGATTTCAGAAAGCTTAATCTTGCTGCATGTCAAAAACCACAACCATTTGTGTGATACTAGCTCTGTCTAAACTTTCTGCTACACTAATTCAATAAAAGGATTTTATTGTTAGCCAGCAAATGCAGTGTATATGCTTGGCTTATTAGTTCAAGGTTGTAAAGCAGAAAGCTTACTGACTAACAATAGTTGGCTGTTTAAAGCATTTAGAGCTTAATGATTTGTCTGCAGAGAGCATGCATAACTAAGTCTACTTGAAATTTTTAAAAGAAATATTTTCAGCACAGAGCGTAACAACCTCTACTCCTCATGATCGTTCAATTATACCAAAAAAATTAAATCAGAAACAAACTGACAAACACCACCTGATACATCATGAATGCCCAAAACAAATACTGCAGTTAAATTCATCATTATTATTACACTATATATAATACATAATTCTTGTAAAATGTAGGCACTTACTTGTACAGTAGTCTCACTTTTCTCCAATTAAAGGAATATTCCCATGGATTTTCATTGTTCATATATGATAAAGAAAATTTGTAGAAGCAAAGTGGTGAAAAAACTATGTTAATATCTTATTCCGTTTAGAAGTTATAACAATTTAAAGAGTAGAAAAATGTTCTTAAAAACACCTCATACCGTATATGTCCTTCAGCTTCTTGACGTCATCAAGGCAATTCCAGCACAGTTCTTATGTATTTCTTATAAATTTAATCACACTTTTTTTACATTATCGAACAACATTTTTGGTTCATTATAGAAATAGGGTGGAATATATAATTTACAAGAAACATGTTTTTTTTTTTTGGTGTACATCACATTTTCAATGAGAAAAAAATCCAAATCATTTTGAAAATACAAGACATTTTGTTGAAAATGTCTCTATGACATGACAGATGTTGCCAATCAGTCATTTTTTTCCAAATTCAAAAATACTTTAAAATGTTGTAACTTCTAAATGGAATAAGATAATAACATAGTTTTTTCACCACTTTGTTTCTACAAATTTTCTATATCATATATACAAAAATGAAAATCCATGGGAATATTACTTTAAGTCTATAATTGTCCCTTACAACCCTACCCCTGTACATATATCAACCATTGTGGAGACGATGTACTATAGTTTTATATAATTCTAAACATTTACCACTACAGTATTTTATGTTTTTTCTGACTTCTGTACAATAACATACCCATCTAATTGTTTTCAACAATATAATTGTTTGCTCACAAAATGACAAAAATAAAAAAACTACATGGAATTTCAGTAGGCTCAATGTTCAGCTGTAATGAGTTGTAATTATTTCAATGCAATATGGCTCCATAACAATGTCATGACAACCATATTCTGTGGCAAAACAGTACTCATTTTTAAAAACAAATACTGAACATAGAAATTATTCTGCTTGTTGTAAAAACAAACTGCTAAAGTGACATCTTTATAAAACTTCACAAAAATTATATCATACAGTATATACTGTACCCTCACACTCTTATCTGCCAAAAATATTAAGGACATAAAACTCAACTAGAAAATCCATTAATGATACGATATGATATGATAATTGATTCTTATATAGCGCTTTACTACACATGTAATCTAAACACTTTACAATTAACCAGTCTGAGTTAGATGATTGACAGCTTTTTCAATGAATCACTGCATGAATTTGCCTCCCAACAAAATCTGCGTAACTAAGTGAGGCAAACATCCTATGCAGTACAGTACAGCTAGCTAGCGACACGTGCTCATGTAGTCAATGCAATTTACTTTACAAAAAAAATTCTACACACACAAACTGAGTGACGGCAAAATAATGAACAAAAATTGCGCTTACAGGCCCGCTGCAGGCTTTGTAAATCTGATTGCTGTTACCCAGAATAGTTAGCAAACTGAATTTTGTTTATCCCTTTTGGTAAAAACTCTAAAGATCCGGAGAAGTGCCATATATGGATCAAAGCTTGTAGCAGGCCTCACGAATATTTAAATGCCAATATTGGTAATGAATGATTGTTAATTTGAGGTTTGTTTGCCCCACCTAGTTACCGCGTTGCTATGGTGGGTGTGGCTTATTTCCTAATTCAGAGACTTTAATTTAGCCAGTCATAATTCTCTAGGCAGTAGCTCGAGATCAGAGCCTTGAACTTGACTGGAAGTGAATGAATGAACACCATGTTTTCATGGTTCTCTTCTCGAATAGCATTCAGAGAACCAGGTAGGATGTTTATTGTCCTACCATTGGGGCAGACAGTTTGTCCCCTCCGAAGGATGGTGTGCATCATTCAACCATTGCCACTTCTTTCAATGGCTGAATGAGGAGTAGCAGCTGCAGACAAAAAGCTTCCGCTTCAATATTCGGTGTATTTGTCTGCATAGCTGTGGAAAAACTCCTGACCAAGCCTTCAACCCGGGACTTCCAGCATCTGTCGTGTGCTCTGCCAACTGAGCTAACCATTGGAGAATGGGTAGTGGGATTGGGGAAATGAATAATTGATCAAATGACACATGCAGTACAGTAGCAGCTCAATGAGTGAATAGCTACAGTACCTGTGCTCAAGGGTTCTTAATAACATTTTTTGAAGGGCCATTATTTCACAACAGCTTCAGGTCATGGGCCAATCACATGGCAAACCCAGCATCATGTGACAAACAAAACCCATCAAAACAATCCCTGAATACAAACAAGTTGAGAACGTGCGCGATAAGAAGGATGCACACCAGATGTCGGCGGTTCTCTTATCCACCTTCCTATAACAAGCTTGCGAGCCATAGCAAAAGTAAAGATAACATTTTATTTGATAAACTGCAATGTTTTAGTGAGCTGATCTGCCCACGAAAAAATCAAAACAAACAAGTATTTTGCGATTTTTACCGATCTCATTCAGATTGATCTTACATGCAATGCACTGTATTGCATTATATAATGACTATTGTTCGCGGGCCAGATTGGATGGTCTGGCGGGCCAGATTTGGCCCGTGGGCCGCCTATTAAGAATCACCGATATCAGTATGTGGTATATGTGAAGAGATACAGCAGTTCTGCCTATTCATTACCATCCCCAGCACCTCAGAGATTTCATTAAATCAGGTGAAGATTTAATAGGTGTGAACCATTTTTAGACAGTATCAGCAGCTGATTTGTAACTGCCTTTCTCCTTGCAACCAAATAACGCTCCCTTTCTGACTAACACAACTCAAAAAGCTGCATGTTTACTGTACAACTCATATAGGCAAGATTTGGGTGCAAAAAGGGACTTTACCCCCTCCCCACACACACACACACTTTTCCCAGATGCATATCCTTTGTATGGTGATTTTTGGGTGATTTAATTATTTTGCTTTGAATTCCTGCTGATGGTACATATATTCACCTGTAGGTAATGAGTCATTCTCATCTGCTACTGATTGTGAAATAGGTTTCCCTACACACGTTTCCCAATAAGCAAAACATACACAGGTAGTCATCACAATAAAAGAAGACAGACTATTTCAAAACATAAAAACTTTATAAATGTATAAATTACAAATAATTTGTAATTAATACACTGAATTCATAATATGCTGAACTGATATGAATAGGGCCAACAAAGCCTCATTTGCCAATCTTTAGCAAATATAAAGCTAGTGAAACTCTCTAAGACAGGCAAAGATAACAACTACTGTACTGTACAGTAAATACTACTTGTAAATATTTTCCAACAACTTATCAATAAAACTTAATAATATTTGCCAAAATGCAAGAAATGCAATAAATGCATGTCCACTCTTATAAAATACTACATACTATGTGTTTTCTTATAGAGAAAATTGACACTGGCTTTTAAAAAACTGTGTTTCACTTTCGATGGAATTGTTAATGCAGTTCATATTGTAAGCCAACATGCACGGCTATTACATATGTTGCACACTAATCAAATTACCAATGATGTATACAAACAACCGCACTACTATAAAATACACACAGTTCCATATCATAATAGAAAAGAAGTAATTTTGTGATGCTATACAAAACAACATACTTTTTGAAGGTTGTGGAGTGGAATATCATATTAATTGGACCATGTTTTCAGATGCCAAATACAATGCATCACACATGGCCAATCAAGCGCGAATTATGACTCAAGCAGACGGATACATTGAGAGGCTGAATAAAGGGCACTTACAGTAATTGTTCCAAATGATGGGAAACATATCACAAATAGTAGCTCAAAGCACATGTTAGCTCGATAGTGTTAAAATTAACAGCAATATAGTTTAATAAGGGAATGTACCAAGAGACAACGTGTCATCAGTGGGATATGTGGAAAGGTGAATATTTTTGTGAAAGCACAGTGAAGGGCAACGTTTAGACAGCGTTTGTTATCTCTCTGAATATTTTCCTGTGTAAAAAAAAAAGAAGTGTTTTACACAAGGTTTATGTCTTGCAATGTACTTTCATATATGTAGATCCAATAAAAAAGTGAACTTTTTTGTGAAAGCACAGTAAAGGGCAATGTTTAAAGGTTATGCACCTATGAATTGAATGACGCACCCTCTGACCCCCAGGATATGTGCATCAATGTTCATGGGTGCGTCATACATTCATACTCATTGACGCACACCGGAGTAGTATTTTTGACTGACAATTGCCTACTTTTGACACACCTCAAAATGATTTTCTGACAGACATATTGGTAACAATGACAGTCTTTGTGATGCACCTGACAAGAATTTATATCGATATTGATAACAATAATTTGATGTACAATGACTAACCCCCTGCGTCAAAATTTGATTGTAATTGACGCAATAATGACGCACATATCCCAGGGGGCGGAGGGTGCATCATACAATTGATAGGTGCATTAGTTCAGGGGTCAAGCAAGTCCATTTAATATGAAAGAGGACTTCAAAAGAAACAAAATGGTGAAGAAAGCATTCAAAACTCTTATTCCGTTAAGAAGATATTTAAGTTTAAAGTTTGGAAACATTTGGGTAAAAATGACTGAAATCAGAATAGTTGTGATGTCATAGCCTCAGATTCCTCAAAGTTGTATGTATTCCATTGTTTTTTCCTGCAATTTTGTGGCTTGAAAAACATTAGATTTGTCAGAAAATTAGTAAAACCTAATCCTGTAAGGGTAATTATACTTTACCCCCAGGAGAAAAGTTGAAGGCAAATAATTAAAATACAGTAGTAAAAAAATTAAGTAACTCTAATTTGAAATACATAAACAATTGTTAAGAATGTGAGGATTAGGATGCCAACTTTCGATATCAGACTTACTACACCAGTCATTTCTACACAGATAAGATAGAGCTTCAAACCTGTATGTCTTCTTAACGGAATAAGATTTTGGAATGAATTTTTTATTATTTTGTTTCTTTTGAAGTCTTCTTTTATACACGATATAACTTGCTTGACCACTGAACTAATCCTCTAAATAGCGTTTGTTATCTTTTGAATACTTAGCTGTATAAAAAAAAGTGTTTTACACAAGGTACTTTCATATATGTAGGTCAGTCCAATAAAAAGGTGAATATTTTTGTGAAAGCACAGGGAAGAGCAGCGTTTAAATAGCATTTATCTTTCTGAATATTTTCCTTAATTACACAAGGTTGATGTCTTGCAATGTACTTTCATACATGTAGGTCCAATAAAAAGATGAATATTTTTGTGAAAGCAGTGAAGGGCAAGATTTAAATAGCATTTGCTATCTATCCGAACATTTTTATGCATAAAAATGGTGCTTTATACATGGTTGATATCTTGCAATGTATGCAATTTCAGAAGTCCAATGATGATGTAATGATAAAGTCACTTACAGTATTACTCAGATGCTGTACAATCTAAGGTTTTGCAGGAAATGGAAATTATAATCTTCAAATGAATAAACTGTATTTACAGTGCTATGCCTGATTAATATGATCATAACTTTCGATAAAGAATTTCAAGGCTGTTAAAAACAGAACTGCATTTTTAAATACAGTATACTGTATAGTATAACACAGCATAGCAAGGTTTAACGTCTTGAAAGCATCCAGTGCTGGACATTATATCAAGACGGCCACGGCCTTTAATAACCAGTTGTGATCTCTGGTTGCAGACCCACTGGGATTCAAACCTGGGACATGCGGACCTGGGACATGCGGGTAAGACGACAAAGCACTAACCACTACACCATGGAGGTATAATCTTAGAAGTAAATGGACACAGGGCCTACATCACAATCCAAACTACAAAGGGCTATAAGTTGTGAAGCATTCTAATCATTTGTGTCTACAGGTAAGTTTGAAATAAATGCTTTCCATGCAGTGCATGATTTTACTCATAATCAACCTAAATTAATAGGAGTCATAATGACTCTCCCATAAGATGCATCATCATGAGCACAAATTTCTCACAGGATCCCAGTCCTTCAATTTTCCAATAATTCCGACAAAAAAATAAAAATGGAATTCTACAGAATATAATGTCATGCAATTTGCATATCGATATTGTCTGAAGGTGAATAGCTCCCAAGCATACACCAAATAGAATCCTCTGACAACAATCACTGCAAACAAAGAAACCTAAGAGGAAACTTAACAAAAGAGGGTAGATTCAATCTCAGCCAAGGCACTTGTGATTTCACTTCACTCAATAAATATGATATCTACATTGGCGGCTGTAAGAGATTTTAGTTGGGAGGGGCAAAATATGATTGGGGGAGGAGGAAAACATGATTGGGGGGCAAAAGTATACTTATTTTTTGTTATACATATAATTCAATGCAAAAAAAGCACCCCTTTGGCCAGCTGCCACTGGGTATCTATCACAAACCATGATTACACTATAAGAACCGTACTACCCTATGTTATCTCAGCAAAGCTCAATTTACTACTAAGGTGTACCTACTGTACTAAGGGGTACCACTTGGCTCTTTATACCTCCAAGGCTCCTAGTATTGCATTGTCAGAGGGTGATTCACCTTGACCTCATTGTCTCCACCCTGCCCCTTTTCACCAGTGTAAAAAGATGCAGGGACATTACTTGTTGTATTGATTACTCCTTTATTTACATTTCAAGTGCCCTCAAATGTGCCCTCAAACCTGCCCTCAAACGTGCCCTCAAAGTGCCCTTGAAACTTTAAAATTGCCCCTTTTGATCAGTGACACCTGTCCCTTTCTAGATCAACATAGGGGTTTAATGGGTACCACTTGGTACCTCCTTGTTACTTAAAGAGCAAAAAAAATAATAGAGATATGGACCTGGAAAATTACCAGGTTTGATTAAGAAGGTACCACATTAGACCCACTTGGTTATATCACTACCTCCATGATTGCATTGTGTAGAAGTGGCATAGAAGTGATTTTATGTACATCTGTACAGTAGCCAATGGCACCAGTTCATAATTTTCCCATGGCTAAAGATACAATATTTTCCTACTGGCATAGATATTTCATACCACTTTCTTATGGCAACAAATTCTGATCTCAACAAACACATAAGTTTAATGATGTACTATACCATTTACATTTCCCCAGAAAAAAAGTTCAAGTTCATTTTGGTTGGTGGTAAGTTTCAAATCCGTTCTCAATATTGTGCCTGATCGGTTCTAACCGAAAGATAACAAAATTGATTGAGAAAACAGCTAATGAGAAAAATCTTTAAAAAAAAACCCCAATATTTACTTGGGGGATCTTACAGGTCATCAATATTCAAACTCTTCTTGTATACTGATGATATTAGAATGTTAAAGAGGAAATCTTTTTCAAAGAAAATTGCTTGACAAATCACCAGTAAATCTAGACAACTACATACTAGTGACTTCACTTCCACGCTGGTTATTGATTAATATTTATAAAAGTCATTATTTGCATAAATATTTTAACCAATCAAAACTTATGTATTTCTGCTCCTATTTACATGATAACTGGCCTTTAATATATATTGTATTAGACACCCAAATTTAACTGTCAGCAACAAATGAAATCTTTCAAAATGGCAATCATTTAATTCATGATCAATATCTGTTGCAATAACTTTTTAGTCCAAAACCCTTAAAGCCTAAAGGTTGAACAAAACATCCCTTAAAATCACTCATCAATAAACAAACAAAACCTTCACTGTTAAATACCACCCTTTTGTATATTATTACTTCAAGCTAGACACTTTGCCCACTGGGGAATACTTTTACCCTTGTGTTGAGTGTGAAAGTCAGTGCAGCTGCAGTGAAATCTTTTTACTATCAATGTCAGATTATGACCATGGAAAGTGGGGTGAAGTGTGTGGATTGTAGAAATAAGAAATATCTGGTGTGATTGCTTGTGCTGGATTGTGGTTTCTGTTGTGAGGAATCCAAAAATGTAGACCCAACATATTTCAGATTTTGTCAGGGCTTAAGACACAAAATGTACTGTGAGGTTTAGACTTAATGTTGTCACAATACCCATCATACTACAGTATCACTATCTTGTGACATTTTCCAATCAACCATTTTTCACATTTATTGAACAATTAACAGTATACTAGGAACTTGCAATTCAAGTGAAATATACTCTAATAATATCACCACTACTGTGAAATTCTTTATTTGTGTTTGGTATGTATTTCACACAGAATATAAATTCTGCACCAACACGTCAGTTGATCATGGTTAATTATTTTATTTTCCTCTGCAAATGATTTTATGCCCTATACACACACTACTTTTCTTATTGCCATTCATCATGCAATCTTTCAATCAGGACCAATTTCACAATAGAATCCTCTATTCTAACTTTGTATTTGCAACATCCATATCCACACAGCAGGATGATGTTTGATTGGTTGTTGATGAAAGGGGTCTGCCAAGAGTTGCCGAAGTGGAGCTTTGAATTCATCCATCATCACTTACTCTAATAATGGAAGAGTCCCAATCTCTATTATTTGTTGTTTGCATCAAATACGGTCAAATCTTCATCATCGTCATCCTCATCAAGAGGTCGAAGTTCAACTTCAGTGTTGGGTGTTGCAAGAACTCCATATTTTTTGGTTTTATGTCTCCTTTTACCTCTGGAAAATGAAGAGAAAAGTGGAAAAATTTAAAATTGCTTTTCAAAGAATTGATTTGATGCAAATTTCATAATCTTAGAGGTCTATGGACATCTAGATGCAATAAGGGGTGTCAGCTGACGTCATGAAGTCACGTGACTTTGTTTATATTGCCATTTTGTCGAGTGAAAACGATCGTCCGCTGTACACTTATTTAGACTTATAAACGCTTGCATGTTGTTATAGAAGATTTGTTTGTTTGTTTGATGAGGGCTTAACAGACCACGACAACGAGGGTCAAATTGTGCCTGAGAGGTCAGATCATTCTAGAGGTAGGAAGGAAAGGAAACAGGGGGAGAATGAGAGAAATTTAAGAACAAAAGGTCAGAAAGCTGTGATCGAGAGGGGAGGTGCATGGTTGAAACAAAAACAAAGTAGAGAGGGGGTGGAAGAGGAGAATTAAATATGGTTGTAGAGGGAAGCATGATGAACGAAGGAGATAATTTAATCTGGAGGATTTTTCTGGAAGAACTCAGCAATTGAAATGTGGGGAGTGAGGGAAGCTCTGGGTAGGTTATACAGGGGGAAAGCAAGTATAATGTGATTGACTGTGAGGGTGAGGAAGTTTTGAATAAAGATGGGGAGATAACCTCTGAGGCCGATGGTGTGAAGTTTGCGGGTATTTTCAAGTAGTGTCAAAAGCTTTCTCGAGGTCAAAAAATATGGCAATGAGGTGTTTCTTTTTTGCAAAGAATTCCCGGATAGTGGTGTCGAGCATAATTAACTGGTCTAGGGTATTGCGACGTTTTCGGAAGCCGCTTTGGTGAGGGGAAAGGATTCTGTTGGTCTCAAGGAACCAGTTTAGTCTCTAATTAATGATCCTTTCCATAATTTTACAGAGACAGCAGGTGAGGGCAATGGGCGGTAGCTGGAGGGGTCGGTACTGTCCTTCCCCGGTTTAAGGACAGGGATGACAATAGCTGTCCTCCAGATATGGGAAAAGGAGTGTGAGGACCAAATGTGGTTGAAGATGGTGAGTAGGGTAGTGGTGGCCTTGATGGGGAGGTGTTTCAGGAACTGGTCGGGGATGTTATCTGGGCCCTTGGAGGTGCAGCCAGCGTCGTGGATGGCTTGGTTTAATTCAGAAAGAATGAGAGGGGTGTTGTAGCTTTCGGGGTTGTCGGAGGGAAAAGTGATTCTCCGGGCATCGCCGCAAGTTTTTTGGTTTTGAAGGCATTGGAATAGTTGGTCGAGGATGAGATGTTGCTGAAAGAGGCGGCGAGGTGGTTAACGATGTCCTTTTTTGGTGTGAGGTCACCATTCCAAGAGAGATGGGAGATGGGAGATTTGCCTACTCTGCCTAGAAGCTGTTAACCATTCTCCAAATCTTCTTAGTGGGGGTGTTGGTGGTGAGAGAAGAGATGAAGTTGTTCCAAGTGTTGGTTTTACTGTCCTTGATAGTGCGTCTGGCCTTGGCACGGCTGATGCGAAAGAGGTTGAGGTTATGGGTTGTCAGGTTAGTTTTGAAGTTCCTGAGGGCTCTTTTCCTGTTCTTGATGGCAGTTTTGCAGTAATCAGAGAACCAGGGGTTGGGGGGATGATTTGGGGGTTTGGAGGTTTTGGGAATTGAGCAAGTGGCGATGTTGATAAGGATATTACTAAAGTTTGACATGGGATCCTCATCTTGAGGAGATGGGGGAGAGGTGTGAGTCACAGAGAATTTCGAAAAGGGGCCAGTCAGCCTTCTCGAGCTTCCAATTGGTGGTGTGGTCAGTGGGGGTTTGAAGGTTGGAGTGTATAAAAGAAGGTAATGATCACTACCACAGAGGTCAGCAATGACTCTCTAGCTAAAATCAAGGAGGAGGTTGGGGGAACAGATAGACAGGTCAATACAGGTAAGGGAGCCTGTGGCAGGGTGAAGGTAGGTCGAGGAGTTAGTGTTGAGCAAGGAGAGGCTGTGCTGACGAAGAGCATTTTTGATGAGCTTGCCTCTGGGGGTGGTGGTAATACAGCCCCAAAGAGGGTTGTAAGCATTGAAGTCACCAAGAAGGATGAAGGGGGAGGGGAGCTGAGAGATGAGGTTGTTAAGGCTGCTTGGCTGAATGTTGGTGTTGGGGGCAGATAGATATTGCAAAGAGTAAATGTTTTGTGGAGGGAGATAGATATACAGATGGCCTGAAGGTCGGTGTGCACATGAACAGGGCTGTGTGGGATATCGTGTCTAATGAGAATGGAGACGCCCCCACAGGCCCTGTCGGCGTCCACTTGATGTTTGTGATAGCGAGCGAAGTTGTTGAGGGAGTAATGGTTGGTGGTTTTCAAGAAAGTTTCTGGTAGGCAGAAGACGACTGGTTGAAGGTGGTGGCCAGAAGGTCAATTTCTTCAGAATTGGCCAGAAGGCTCCTTATGTTCCATTGTATGATGTTATGAATGTTATTGTTATTGTTTATGTTGCACGCTATTAGGAGGCAGGGGTTATCTTGAGGAAGATCTGTTGGGTCTGAGTTGGTTTATTTTTCTTTGGATTTGTCCCTGTTTCTTTAGGAACGGTTGTTTTTGAAAGTTGGAGGAAAAGTATGTTCGGTAACCGAACAATCCATGTTCTCTTCCGTGTCATTTGTGTGGGTTTGGATGGTGGACTGTTTGTTTATTGGTTGTTTCTTGATTTGTTGCTTGTTGATTGGATGACTTTTAGCCAGGTTGGCTTGAGTTTGATGTTTGTTGGCATTTGAGGTGTTGGCGTAGGGGATGGCAGAAGTCTTAGAGGAGGAAGGAAGGTTAGGAGGAGAAGTGGTGGTGGTGGAGGTCGTTTGGGTAATGGGTGTGGTTTGTTTGTTGTCAATGGTGATGGGCTTAGGACTAGGAAAGAAGTGCCATGTGAGGTCTGTTTGGGTATGTGAGTCAGTTTTAGTTGTGTTAGAGGAGGGGGGGGGGGAATATTGGTGTTGGAGAAGACTATGCTTGAGTAGGATGGTTTAGTATGGAGTGAAGCCAGAAATTGCTTCCTGGCCTCTGGGTGTGTGATGTTGGGATTAAGGGTTTTTAGTTTCATATTTTGTTTTTCTTGGAGCCAGGTGGGGCAGTCTTTAGAGAAGGAGGGATGGTTAGCCGGATGAGCACTGTTGCAATTTGTGCAGTGTGGGGTGCTGGTGCAGGAGGTGCTGTCGTGGTCTAGGGCACCACATTTGCCACAGCGCGCTTGGCTGCGGCAGTTTTTTCCTTAGCCATACCTCTAGCACTTATGACAACGGAGGGGGTTCGGGATATAAGGGGTGACTGGGATTCTCAGGTAGCCTGCTGTGATGTGGGAAGGGAGAGTTGGTGTGGAAAATGTTAGAAATATGGTGTTTGTGGATGTTTCGGCACCGTCTCTCTTGAGGACGAGACAACGGGCTTCAGTTACGTTTTGGTTTGTCAGTTCCTTTAAGAGGTCTTCATCAGTTAGGTGGGCCAGGTCTCTGGATCTGACCACACCTTTGCTGTAGTTTAGGGAATGGTGGGGGGTGACGGTAAAATTAATATCAGTATTGGCTAGGGTTTAGGTGGTGAGGAAGGTGGTGGCTTGAGTGTCTCTGGTGCAGTGCACCAGGAGATCGCCAGATCTGAGGGTGGAGACTTTGGGGAGGGTACCGACAAGGGCTTGGAGTGCCTTGTGGATTAGGAAAGGGGAAACTTTTTTTAAACTATCTTCTTTATTTGTGGCCTGTATTATAAGAATTTTAGGGATTGGGGCTGAATAATAGTCAATAGTGGTAGTAGGTGGGTCACGGGGAGGGGAGGGAGGGAGGACTTTAAAAGAAACAAATGGTGAAGAAAGCATTCAAAAATCTTACTTTGTTAAAGAATTAGTTCAGTGGTCAGGCATGTCCATCTTATTTTAAAAAAGACTTCAAAAGAAACAAAATGGTAAAGAAAGCATTCAAAAATCTTATTCCAATAAAGGATTAGTTCAGTGGTCAGGCATGTCCATCTTATTTAAAAGAGGACTTCAAAAAAAAAAATGGTAAAGCATTCAAAAATCTTATTCTATTTAAGTCAAGCATGTCCATCTTATTTAAAAAAGGACTTTAAAAGAAACAAAATGGTAAAGAAAGTGTACAAAAACCTTATTCCATTAAGGACATATTCAAGTTTAAAGCTCTGTCTTACCTGTGTAGAAATGACTGGTGTACTAAGTCTACTATGGAAAGTTGGCATCTTCATCCTCACATTCTTAACAATTGTTAAGGTATTTTAAACAAATTTTATTTAATTTTTTCAGTATTCAAATTGTTTTCCTCTGATTTTTCTGCAGGTGGTATATTATAAATACCCTTCCTAGATTATTTTTACTAGTTTTCTGACATATCCCATGGTTCTAAAGCCACAAAATCGCAGGACAAAATATGATAGAATACATAAAGACTTTAAGAAATCTGAGGCTATGACATCACAACTAGTCCGAATGCAGTCTTTTCTACACAAGTGATGCCAAACTTAAAACTTTATGACATGAATCCAGTTTACTGTTCTTGAGATACTGTGTTAACAAGCTCTTTTCAGCAAAATCATAATAAGCCCTGTCCACTATGCAAATGAATGAAATTCAACATTTTTACATCATGAACATGATATACACACCAGCGAACATCATAATTATCCCAAATATGAAACAAAACAGACATGTGGTTGTTAAAATAAGAACATTTCAAGATTTTACATTGAGCCCGCCTTACTCATATATATGCAAGATATCACAAACAAAAACAATAAAGCACATCATCTACGAACCATGGGCTATCTGTGTACCAAATATGACATGAATCCAGTTTACTGTTCTTGAGATACCATGTTTACAAGCTTTTTTTGCAGCAAAATCATATTAAGCTCCGCCCACTATGCATATTAATGAAACTCAATGTTTTTTCATCATGAATATGTACACACCAGATAACATCATAAATACATGTACAACAAATATGAAACAAAACAATCATGTGGTTATTAAAATATGAACATTTAAAGATTTTTACATTAAGCCCCGCCTACTCATTAATATGATTGACATCATCAAAAACAATAGGGCACACTTACAGACCATGGCTATCTGTGTACCACATATGATATGAATCCAGTGTATCGTTCTTGGGATATTACATTTACGAGCTGGCCTTCACAAACATACACACACACATACATACACACACGCCATCATGGCCATATAGATTCCTGATGCTATCGCATCGGAACCATACAGTGAAACAAGAACTGTTGGAAGGACAGTATGCTCGACTATATTCAATGCTAGTGTAGAGAATGGGCATATAGAGGGAAGTATATACAGAAATAGGGTAGCAGGGGCAAATGATTTCAAATTACTTGAGCTTTGAAAGATGCACTTACATTTTTATTTGCTTTATTAATTTTCACATTTTGTTATAAGCTTCAAAATATCATTAAGTTTTAAGACAAAAAAAGCTCAAGGTTATCTCACCCATGCAGTAACTCAGAAAACATGTAAAAGTTAAGTCTTTATAACTTGTGCACCTCTTTTACTTTACTCTTTTACTATCAAATGAAAGAAAGGAGAGGGCCTAACTTTCCAATGTCAATGAAGACCTGTACCCTCCCCCAACCTCTACACCTTCCCAGAACTACATCCTGAATGGCAATAAAACTTCCAATTTAAGAAAATATGTGTGTCAAGCAGCATGAAAAATGTACAATAACATTAAAGGAATATTCCCATGGATTGTCATTTTTTCATATATGATAGATAAAATTAGAAACACAGTGGTGAAAAAAACTTTGTTAATATCTGATTCTGTTTAGAAGTTATAACAATTTAAAGAGTAGAAAAAATGTTCCTAAAAACACCTCGTGCAGTATGTCCTTCAGCTTGGTGATGTCATCAAGGTAATTCCAGCACAGTTCTTATGTGTTTCTATCACTTTTTTTACATAATCAAACAGCATTTTTGGTTCATTATACAGATAGGGTGGAATATATCATTTACAAGAAAATATTTTCTTTTTTCTTGGTGTACACCACATTTACAACGAGAAAAAAAAAAATCCAAATCATTTTTAAAGAAATACAAGAAGTTTTGTTGAATTTGTCTTTATGATAACACAGATGTTGCCAATTAGTCATTTTTTCCAAATAAAAAAAATATATATATATTTTAAACAATAAGATTAACATAGTTTTTTTTACCACCTTGTTTCTAAAAAATTTCTGTATCATACAGAATGTGAAAATGAAAATCTATGGGAATATTTCTTTAAAGCAAAATTATTATAACCTGTCCCAAATGTCATCCCATGCTTATACTCCTTGCAAGCACCTGAAATCCTGATACTGTATGTCATTCCACCACTTGCATGACCTGAAATCCAGATGACACCCACCACATGCCATTCGACCGTCCCATATGTCAACCCACCCTGTTCCACATGCCAACCCACCCTATTCCGCATGCCAACCTACCCTATTCCACATGCCAACCCACCCTACTCCACATGCCAACCCACCCTATTCCACATGCCAACCCACCCTGTCCAACATGCCAACGGATCCTGACCAACATCCCACCTCACCCTACCCTACATACAATTTCACCCTGTACCACATGAAATCCCCTGTCCAACATGCCAATGGATCCTGACCAACATCCCACCTCACCCTACCCTACATACAATTTCACCCTGTACCACATGAAATCCCACCCACATCCTAATTCCTTCAGCTACAGTACTTTATCATCATGTCATCTTCTACCTAACATTCCTCTTATTGTTTTTATTTCCCAAACCCCTAATTTAAAATTCTTTAAAGCGAGTAAACTTAAAACTTAAACTCTCTAAACTTCGCTGTTAAAAAATATCCAAACCAGTGCGCAACAAGCAGTGTGTGTAATATGCTGCAGAAAAAAATGTTGAAAGCGTGTCTGTTATTTGCTGAAAAAAATAGTAACACCTATTATGAACCAATCACAAATTGTGTTCAAATAAATTTGTTACATGTTACTGAGCATGCACGTAACAGAATCATGGAATCAGTCAGTAATTCCCAGCATAGAGTTAATGAGGTAGAATCATGTATTTAATATTCCAGAATACCAAGTGACCCGTCCCGTGAAATTTCGAGGAAGTGAGTATATCATTATTTTATGGTATATCATGTAGACAGGTAAATAAAAGAGACAAGAACAATTTGTATTCTGTTTCTTTATTCACAAAAAAAACAAAGATATGGTTGAAAAACAAGAAATATCACAAGATTTTACAAGGAACTGTACACTGTTAGATTTTAACACATATACTCCTTCCGCAAAAGATATTGAAAAGGCCTTGTCAGCACGTCTGATACCTGGATACCCAACCGATAATGCAGGGCGAACCCCCAGGGGGCAGGGCGGGGCGGGCCCAACGAGGGGAAGGGCGGGCCGCCTCTGTAAAACAGCAAAGTAGTAGTAGGGGTCAGCTATTGTTAAGTCTTAGCCTACTACTAGGCTAGGCCTAGCTGTGTACTTACCGCACTGTTTTGAAAACGAAAAATATAACTGCAACTGCCGTTATCGCCAGCATAAGGTACAACATTCTTTTTAACATTTCGGGATTCTCAGAAATGCTGTCAAAGTAACCTTTCTCGTCCGCTGACTTTTGAGAGTTCGTGCCATTTTTCCGTCTTGCATTTTGTGTGTCGAATTCTCAGAATTGTTTTCTGTAACACCGTCCCGTTTCACGACAACAATTTTGTTCCCAATACTTCTTCCTTCACAACTGCTTAAACTAACTAAAACACAAAACGCATAAGACAGAATAAAAACAAATGGCGCATAATTTTGAATCTTAGTTAGGAAATCCATGATGAAAAATTACTCAGACAGCCAAAGAACTTAAATTTCTTTGACTCAGCTTCGTCAACAGCTTGTGCTTGATAAACTACACGTTGGCCTACGCCTAACTGTAGTGTTAATAATAATAGGTACGGTCTAGCCTACCTGCCTACACTGTAGCCTATACACTAGCGACATGTACGACGTCAACAAACTAATATCAGCATATTTTGTCTTTTGGGCAAAAGAGTAAAAAAAAAAAAAATTATCATTCCATATCTCAAAAAGTTAAACTAGTCAACATAAGGAACTTTTTTAATATTAAATTACAATTTGCTATGCTTATACATTAATCCTATGTTTATTTAATAAATTGAAAAGCTGTTTGCATTCAAACATTACTTCTTTTTATGATCAAGCACAATGATATAGAAGCCAAAGGATTGAAGCAACAATTTAAAGTATAGATAATATAATCAAAGCATCTTGTGACGTGAGATCTCAGTATTGGTCACGTCAAATTTTTTACAACAAAATACATCCAACATCATCAAGTTAGTCATCAGTTTTCGTGGGCCACATGAAACGGCTATTCATTTTGGAGTCAAATCTTTAGCTAGGGGACTCTCTGATATTTAATTTATGGACGTGCAACAATTCCCTCTCACCACCAACATAAATAGGACAGAAACATGTGAGCTAAATGGTCAGATATTTATTAAAAGATTACTGAAAGAGACTGATTCAATATCACCAACAAAACCAAAATTAATATAAATATATAACCTTTATATAGCCCAGGAAGAATTGAGAAACGATGAGCAGTGCACATTGCAGGTAAATATATTTATTCACTGAGAGATCAAGTTTGCACAGACATACAAAATGATGTATTGAAAAAGAAAAAAAAGTTATTAGAAATGATCTGTACGATGAAAGTACTACAAAATGTTACACAGCTTGGAAAGGGGAAGAGAAGGCGGGAGGGGGGAGGGGAAGGGGGTAAACATAGGCGGCTGTAAGAAATTTTAATTAGGTAAAAAAATATGATTGGAGGTAAAAATCTTAAAACATATATACATATATTTCACGCATGTTTGTAATCTTTTATCACAAAAACCCTCAATAATCAGCAAATCGTTGGGGAGGAGTAGGGGAAATCATCCACCGCCGCCCCTATGGCAAGACGCCAATGAAAGTAATACAATGGCACTGGAAAACTGAATAAAAAAGCAGGAATTTAAACATCATGAAATATGAAAAATGCTTAAATATGATACTAAGAGTGGAATCAAATCCAAGAGAGGAACAGTATGAGAAACTATAAAAGGGGCACACAAATGCAAAACTAATAGGCCTAAATGAATGGATATATGGAGCAAAAACCAACACAATGAATAAAAACAAATAGTCAAAAATTGCAAAATGGGGTTCGAACAAAACAAAATTATCCAAAAGGACAATAAAATGGAGGTAGTAAACTTTAATTCTGAAAAAAAACCTCATGTAAATTTAGTAAAATTATAATCATTTAAGCATACATTTAATAATAATAATAATAATGATAATGATAATATAATAATAATAATAATAATAATATTGATAATAATAATGATAATAATAATAATAATAATAATAATAATAATAATAATAATAATAATAATAATAATAATAATAATAATAATAATAATAATAATAATAATAATAATAATAATAATAATAATAATAATAATAATAAATAATAATAATAATAATAATAATAATAATAATAATAATAATAATAATAATAATAATAATAATAATAATAATAATAATAATAATAATAATAATAATAATAATAATAATAATAATAATAATAATAATAATAATAATAATAATAATAATAATAATAATAATAATAATAATAATAATAATAATAATAATAATAATAATAATAATAATAATAATAATAATAATAATAATAATAATAATGATAATGATAATAAGTAAGATTTATAACGCGCACATTCTAATGGATGCTCAAGGCGCCGTACATATAACAATATATAACAATTACAGATAAGTATACATGAACAATAAGATAAATGAAGAGTGATTTGAAATTAACTACATCACACATGAGATAATTTTTTGTTTTTTTTTTTAATGAGTTAACAAAACAAGACAACCTGATATGGAGTGGTAATTGATTCCAAAGACGCGGAGCTACAACAGCAAATGAAACATACTAGCAGCATAAGGAAATTATTGCAATTTAATTTGAAAGCACCTTTGGAGTGGTAAACCTTGATATCAGAAGTGAGATATGAATCCAGAGTTCAGTAAAAGGATAATATATTTTCAGATTTTCGTTACATTCAAAATAAGCCTATCTGGCCCGAGAATAGCTTGGCCTATCTGGAGAATATATCGATTTTGGCTATATTATTTTTTTGAATCTTATCAAATCCTAAAACTATAAAATGATGATAACTTTTGAACGGGAATTTGCTTTTTTTGTTTGGCTATGTTCACGAGGTCTACTGCCTAACTGCGTTTTTCAAAACAATTTAGGCATAACCCGATAATGGGCGGCATTTTCCTACCGCGTGCTGAAAGTATAGGGTAAGGGCAGGGGCTCAAATTCACACTTGGGCCTACGACAAATCCAAATTTCTAGGTGACAAGTGCAAAAATTGCACTGGTAAAATAAGTTTCCATCAAAAATTGCTGCTAATCGGGAAATCCTCTTCAATTTTTTCTTCAAATTTCCCTTATTTTCGGAATTTTTTTTTCATTGTCTGACTCTTTTTTCTTCAATTTCAGGAGAGTTTGGTCAGTTTTGAGAAATTTTGGGCAATTTTATCCAAAATTTTTACCATCATTGTCGTCGTCGTCAGCACCATTGTCAGTATCAACATCGTCATCATCACCATTGTCTTCACCGTCATCGTCATCACCATCACCACCGTCATCATCTTCATCATAACCACCACCACCGTCATCATCTTCATCATCACCACCACCACCGTCATCATCTTCATCATCACCACCACCACCGTCATCATCTTCATCATCACCACCACCACCGTCATCATCTTCATCATCACCACCATCGTGAATTGTCATCATTTTCATCATCACCATCTTCATTATCAACACCATCATCATCATCATCGTCATCATCATTATCATCCTCATAGCCATATCATTAGATTTTGTACTGTTGACTTGGAAATGTTGGAGTTACCTTGTATAGGCTATAATAAATTAGATTAAAGTAAAGTCCTTCGGTATTCACCAGATATTGTAATACTAATTACAATAGAGGTGGCAACAGGTCATACATTATGTAATAAACTCTGCGACTGCTATTGTAATAATTATTATACAATAGCGGGCAAATACCAAAGACTTTATTCTAATCGAAAGTAATATATAATGTATCAGCTATTGTAATAATTGTTACAATAGCGGTTATGACTACAATAGCGGTTGCGACAACGCTGGCTGATAATAATTTTATCCAATATGTTAGCAAATTTCGATGAATTTGTTCCTCAAACAGTCAAAAACAATTTGTATTCCTTTAACTAAAGACAGCTAAAAGAAGGAATCTTGTTTCATTAAAATTCATACAATTGCGATGTTCATTTATTCACGTCACATCCGGTTGTGGGTCGATTTAAATTAAGTACGAACTTTACGCATTGTATATTGTATTGGGCTATAGTTATTTCCGCGGCGGTTATTGATTGGTTGACGGTATTTGTGTATGGCCAATCAGTAAAGTTGAGGCCCAGATACAGCCATAGAGGGTGTACAATTGAAGGAACAACCTGTCGGGAGGTGCACAATTAAAGTAACAGCCTCTGCCGGAGGATGCACATTTAACAGGTCTCTACCGCAATTATAATAACAATCGCTATTATAATGATTGTCAACATCGTCGTCGTCATCATCATCACCACCACCACCATCATCATGTCAATTTCATGTCAACTTTAACTATAAAGTTGGGGTCATACTAACCAGGATTTATAATATCAACACTTTATCTTGGTCACCGTAGTTTTTCACCATAGGAAATATTCAGAGGAAGGCGACGACGAGTGAACACACAATTACAATGACGGGGTCGTCGCCTGCGTATTCGGTTATGATAGTACAAATACTATCACGAAACGCTTAATACGACCCGGACGAGAACACAGGTACGACGTACGGACATACATAACATCGACAACCAAGTCAATGTCCACGGCCTTTGATAACCAGTTGTGGTGCACTGGCGTTTCAGAGGAAAATTTTCAGTTAGGTTTTTATGGTCAAAACTGGGATATTTATCTACTTTTAATCATACCCTCACAAACATTTTTTTCAAGAAATAGGCCTATTAATGTTAAAAAGGAATATTCCCATGGATTAGTCATTTTCATGAATATGATCAGATGATAGAGTTCTATTAAAGAAACAATTTGTGGTATAAAAATCATGTTGATATCTTTTCCCATTCAGAAGCTATTGCATTTAAAGATTCTGCGAGTGAGTTGAAAAGTGACTTAGCAGTCAGAGGCGTAGCCAGAGGGATGGGGGTGGGGCCCATGCCTCCCCATGAGATTTTTCCGATGGTTTTTTTTACCAGGAGATAATTCTTAGTCTCCAGTTTACGTTAAGTTTCTTCAATTTTCGGGAAATTTCATTCAATGTTCGGTTAATTTATTTCAATCTTTGGGAATTTTCCTTCATTCTCTTCATTTTCGGAAAATTTGTTTTGGGGCACTTTTTCTTCGATTTTCAATCAATTTTTTTATTTTCGGTTAATTTATTTCAATGTTTATGAAATGTCTTTCAATTTTGGACAATTTCCTTAATTTTTATGCAGTTTTTCTTCAATTTTCAGAAAATTTCCTTTTTGCACTTATGAGGCCATGTTTCTTCAATTTTCGTCAATTTTTTTCAAGTTTTTTGGAAATTTCCTTTATTTTGGAGTAATTTTTTATTGGTTTTCTTCATTTTTGGTAAATTTCTTTAATGTTTGGGACAGTTCTTTCATTTTTGGGTAAGTTTTTTCGATTTTCGGTAAATTTCTACTTTTCGGGAGATTTTCTCTCAATATTTGTGATATCCCTTTCAATGTTTGGGAAATATATTTCACTGTCGTAAATTTTCGGGCATTTTCTTCATTTAAAGACAATTTTTCTTCAATTTTCTTCAAATTTTGGGAATTTTCTTCAAATTTTGGGATATCTCTTTCATTCGGTTGGAAATTTTTTTTATTCTTGTGCAATTTTCGGAAAATTTCTTACATTTGGGGGAAATTTTTCTTCCGTTTTGGTCAATTTGAATCAATTATCAGGTAAAGTTCCCAAATTTTACCAAAAATTTTACCAAAATTTCTTTCATTTTTTTTGTTAACAATCCCAATTTCCCCAATCGAATGAAAACCTTTGAGAGAGGACCTTTATCTCTGCTCCCCGCTATAAAAGACCACGCCCTCTTGTCTGTTCCATTAATCATGTCAAAACTGCTTATAAAACAGGTTAAAACATCATCCCTGGTTTGGTTTGACTTTTTTAAAATAATTTTATATATTTCTATAATACAAGAAAATGTGTTTTTTTTTTACAATAGAGTGTAAGGTTCATGGGCAGATGAGGCAAAACACATTCTTATAAATATGTCAATAGTGTTTGCATACCCCCATGCAATGCAGTCCAAAGAAAAATTGCTTCATTTTTTAGAAAAAAGGTAATTGATTCTCAAAGAAATATAAAAATAGTCCTTTATGACATCAGGCTGTACAATGTGAGATCACTTTTTAACACACCGCGCAATCTTTGAAATGCTCCTACACGGAAAAAAATCTATACATGATTTTTATACTAAATTGTTTCTTTTATAGTCCTTTTTCATATATAAAAAAATGAAAATTTAAGGAATTAATATACATACGCGTAGGAGACATGGAATTGTCACATCTGTACATAGGAGGTGGAACTGAGGAACACATGAATTTTCCCTATAGTCAAAGTTGGGGGCCAACAGCACTAAATGTTGGACTTTTTCATACTTAAAAATCCTTCGCAACCGCCTATTAACCTACCTTTGTTTTCCCAGCTTATAATTGATAAAAACCTCATAAAATAGAGCCTTTCTGTGTGTGCGAGCCACCCCCAATTTCATTAGTGGGGCATCTTTAAAATAGGTCATGCTGGGCAACTCTATTTGGACACGGGCCATTGTCATGACATAGACTGACATGCCCGAGTACCCAAGTTTTTTTGTAAAGTGTAAAGATTCAGGAGGTGCCCCTTTACAGAGATAAAAAAAAAGTCTTATTTGAATTATATTTAAGTCCCTTTATTAAAATTGATCTTTTCATTGACAAATTGAAGAAAGTAACACAAACATCAAGCAGTGAATGGCCCAAATTCCACACGTGAAGCGCCTTTAATTTGGGTTCTGGAAAGAAAACATACAAATGTACAATGAGGACCCTGCCTTGCTGAAGTCTGGGTGTGAATTTGCCAGCCACCTGGTCTAATTTATATTAATATACCGAGTAACATTTATTCTCATTAAGAAAATGATGGCCTGAATAATTTCTAAAGACCCGTTTTTGCTTTTCACATTATTTTAGACATTAAATATTAGGCCGATTCACGACCAATACAATTGACTAATCATGATTTATAAGTCTACAAATCCTTCCTATTTCAAGACTTATGATTCTATAAATTTTCCAATTTTTGTAGATTTTAGTATAAAATTGTATTTGTTTGATTATTGGTTGAATTTTGAAAGCTGTAAATTAAAACAAAAAGGGAAAATTGATTTCTAGTAATTTTCGAACCGATAAAAGTTAATACATTTTTTGTGTGTGTGAGGGAGGGGGGGGTGGGAGGGAGGTAAAAGCATTTGGAAACTGCCCATCAGATCCTGTGCCACCAGATTCAAACATCTTCCGCCGCCCCTGCCCTCATGGTATACTTTCGGCCAACCCAAACAAATTTCAGGCAAAGTAACATTTTCTATTCCCCCTCTCCAACAAACTCAGGCTACTATACGCCTGCAGATCCGTAGGAAGGGGAAAGGTGCATTCGCCCCACCGACCTCCAAGGTAAACAAATCTCAAATACCTCAAGTCCATATAATTCATGTGAAATTTAACTAAAGAAAAAAACAATCCTCCCACCCACCTCCAGAAAATCTACATAAGCGTAGAAAACTGGGTGAAGGGAATTTTACCTCATGATATACTTTCGGCCAACCCAAACGAAATTCAGGCAACGTAATATTTTCTAGCAAATTTATATTCCATTTCCCCTCCCTAACAAATTCAGGCTACTATACGACTACAAATCTGTAGGGAGGGGATGCGTTGGCCCCCACCAATCGCCAAGGCAGTGGCGTAGCTAGATTTTTTTCCAGGGGGAGGGGGACAAAACCATAAAAATTTCTTACTCGATATTTTGAGCAAAGTGACAGCTATTTTAAGCAAAGTGACAGCAATTTTGAATGAATACTTCAGAAACTTTTAGGGAAATGTCGGATATATTGAGAAAAGCTTTACAAATTTTGAGGGAAAAGTCGGATATTTTGAGGAAAAACATTTAAAAATTGTGAGAAAATGTCGGAAATTTAGTAGCATCCTCTTCCCATGGCTGGTACTCTGCTTCTATCAGGATTACCAAAAAACATAACTGCGTTTTTATTTTGCAAATTAGAATCTGCACAAATTTTCCAAGTTTTGGGAAGTTTCCGGCCAGGGAAAAATCACCCCTTCCCCTCTTTAGCTACGTCATTGGTATTCATCAAATCTATAACTGATGTGTTACTTAAATACCTTTTTTTCCGATTCGTTTTTTAACCAATATGTTCAGATTTTCTGTGTGCAAAAGCATAAGGGAATAAGCCTAAATTTTCCCAACTCCCCTAAATTTCCAGGGGAAATTGCACTACTATGCCAAAGTACATCAATCTCATATACCTCAAGTCTCTATACTTCATGTGAAATTGGGGAAATACTGAGGAAAATGATTCCCCCCACCCAATTAAAATTGGGAGATATTACAGTTTTACTTATCAAAATCAGTGGCGCAACTAGGTTGAGGGGGGCCCGTGGGGAATGTAGCATTTGGAGAACCCCATAACAAACATATCGCAGTATCAATGGTCTGGACCCCCAAATCTCGAGTTTTGCTCGTGCCTGTGGAGTTTATTCACCTTATTATTGTGCCACTGATCAGAATGCTGAGATATAATCAAGTTATGTTGAATTTTCCAAATTCAAACTTTCCTGAAAAACAAAACAAAAACATAACAATTTGTGCTCTTGATTCTCATTGCATGAAATTCTCATTGTATGATACCAATGTACCAGAACCAATTCGTGTGCCGTTTGGACTGATCCTTTCTTCATAAAATCCAATCCCTCCTGCAAATATCTTGGTTACAACTGAAACACATGAGAAAAATTATTTCTACTTCTCTTACACCTTTTGCTGATAGGTACTCATTACACTTCAGAAGTGCGTGAGCTTACTGCTTTATAGGTTCTCCAGAAGAGGTGGGCAAACTAGCTATGCAATACTTTTTGTGTCATCAATATACTACAATAGCTTATGTGTAATCAGTACACTTTACTACACCGATGGGTACAGGGTGAACATTTTAGCATATTTTATGGATCGTTGTACCATTGCCATATTTTTTTTGGGGAGTCACCATATGACCCTGTCAACCCCCACCAGTTTATGAATAGACTAAAGAATAATAATTGCTTTAGCTTTTCTTGTGGTGCTTTAACAGACCTCTGTGGTGTACTGGTATAGTGCTTTTCCCTCTCACCCGCACGTCTCAGGTTCAAATCCCGGTGGGTCTGCAACCAGTGAGTTCACAACTGGTTATCAAAGGCCATGGCCGTCTTGATATAATGTCCAGCACTGGATGCTTTCAGGATGTTAAATTTTGCTATGCTATGCTAAGTATAGGATACAAAATGCTCATCCATGTTAGATGAACTCTCATGTTTTGATTATAGGTATATAGGCTTGTTAGTAAGAACGTGAGCCTAAATGGTTTATACTGCCAAAACCATGCAAAAAGTTAAAACAAAATTGGTTAAAACCTGACCATTTTTAAACTTTGATAACTAATTAGCATAAATTGTGCGATATTTTGTGACCTAGGAATGGGTTAACTAGCAAATTTCTTATGTTTTTCAGCCCTTCTCCCAAACTATGAATGGGAGAAAATGGCTGTGTTGAACAGGAAATTTAATATTATCATAACCTTGGTGCAGATTTAGCAATAGAATACACTTTGAGAACCTTTGATATTTGGGAAAGAAATACATAACAGATTTGTAGCTGTATTCTTTTTCATACACCGTCACTTTTGCACATGCAGGATGTTTTTCACAAAGTTTCAATTTGTCTTAACAAATTAAAGTGCCATTTGTGACCGTTTTAAGACTGTTCTACTCAGGTCCATGCACCTTTAAACAGTCCAAATTGTCACACGAAATGCTGTAGAGTGTTTTTTTTTTTATAGAAGTCTTAAGGCCGTTACACACCAAATGAGACGCGGCGAGCGATTTTTTAAAGAAAATTGAATAAAACGAAGGAAAAGAAACATTTTGACCCCTTGTTTTTAGAAAAGCATCGTCATCGCATGGCTATTCAGATGATAACTGAAAATTGATTGAAAGAGCCTTTTTACGCCCATTAAAGCAAAAATACGCGTCGCGACAGAAAATCGCGCCCTGCTAAAGCAAATTTCTCCACAGTTTGAACAAAAAATCATTTCTAATAAATTTTCCAGTATCATCAGAGAGCCTCAATTGTAAACTTCATCGTGTGTAAGCAAAAAGTCAAAGCATCTTATAAAATTTGTTTCCTGTATGATTATCTAAAAAATCGCTCGTCGTGTCGCGTCCGGTGTGTTTCCGCCTTTAGACTTCTTTCCCCTGGGGCTAGGTTGTGGTTTCATTCCATCAATTGACAGGATATATCAAAGGAGCACTTGGCCGAAATGTGAAGGCATATTTTTCTTGAAGTCTCTAGATTATTCGAACACACTTTTCTTGTGTTTGATGTGAATGTTCAAATCAACCGTAATCATTTTTGATTGAAAACTTCTGTAATATTTCAACGACACGAGTATACAAAATTAGACCTGTGTTTTATAGAGGAATTTCATCACGTGACACCAACTCATTTTTCAGGGCAAGTGTTGTTGCGTTTCATGCGTCTTAACAAACACACTACATGCTAACCTGACCAGTTCAGCTAATTTTACTAATTGCAAAGTTTTTTTTTTTTTGCTTTCGATTTTACTTCATATTTTCCTTACGTTTTATATATTCACCAGGTATATGAAGAGTAACTTTTACATAAACACCATCTGATTGTTCTTTAAATGCAGACAATGCCTACATTCCTGATATAAAGTGTTCGCTGCAAATCCTAGTGAACTGTAGGTTGAAAGCCGTTGCGTCGTACAGCAGAAAACCCACAATCAGAATCAGATGGAAATCGAGAAAACATCTTTTTATTTTAAAACCTATTCTTTGATTAACAATTACGAAAATCAATACCTTTTGAGAAAATCTGTTTTAAAAGTTTGAAAATAGCATATTTAATTTTAAACTTATGGCTGATTTAAGTTTAAGGATATTTTATAAATAGTTTTACAAATGTGAAGGTAGCTCAATTTTTTCATGCAAGTCTTTAAATCTATTTTCATACAATTCAGTTATTGTAAATGGTTAGAATGTCTGCTGCTCTGCTTAAATATTGCAAATAATTTTGGCAGAGGACCAAACCACCATGGTTTAAGTAAGATAATACAGAAGTTTGTCCATCCATCTAACCACTGTGTGATATTAGATAAGGTTACCAAAGTCATTATTCAAACTGGAATTTAAACCTTTAATCTATACTGAAACAATTTGAATAAAAGGTGTCCTCTTTTCACCGGTCCAGCAGCAACTAGGGATATTGTAATAGGGCTGTGGAAGAAATTAATAACACTATAACAAATTTTTCAATTGGTTCAAATGCTTGAAATTTGTCTATCGGACAAAAGACCTTATTTTGCAATGTCTTTCTACCTCTTCTGTACATATTGTCTTGAGAGAATATATCACAATGTGGCGCATTTGCAGAAAAATTGACAACATTAAAAAATTTGGTGAGCACTGGGAGAAATTTGTTTAAAGGATTAGACCAGGGGACCAGCAAGTCCATCTTATATGAAAGAGGACTTCAAAAGAAACAAAATGGTAAAGAAAGCATTCAAAAATTCTATTCCGTTAAGGAGATATCTAAGTTAAAGTTTGTTATCAATTGTGTAGAAATGACTGAAATCAGATTAGTTGTGATGTCACAGCCTCAGATCCCCAAAGTCTTTATGCATTCTATCATATTTTGTCCTGGGATTTTGTTGCTTAAAATCCATGGGATATATAAAAAAAAAAAGTAAAACTGTATCTGGGAAGGGTATTCATAATATACCACCTGAAGAAAGTTTGAGGAAAATAATTTAAAGAGTGAAAAAATGAAGTAAACTTTCTTTAAAATACATTAACAATTATTAAGAATGTGAGAATGAGGACGCCAACTTTCCATAGTAGACTTATTACACCAGTTATTTCTTCACAGATAAGACAGAGCTTTAAACTGAATATCTCCTTAATGGAATAAGATTTTTGAACACTTTCTTAACCATTTTGTTTCGTTTGAAATACTTGTTCATATAAGATGGACATGCTTGACCACTTAACTAATCCTTTAACAGAATATGATTTTTGAACGCTTTCTTCATTATTTTGTTTCGTTTGAAATCCTTGTTCATATAAGATAGACATGCTTGACCACTGAACTAACCCTTTAACGGAATATGATTTTTGAACGCTTTCTTCACCATTTTATTTCGTTTGAAATCCTTGTTCATATAAGATGGACATGCTTGACCATTAAACTAATCCTTTAACAGGATATGATCTTTGAACGCTTTCTTCACCATTTTGTTTTGTTTGAAATCCTTGTTCATTTAAGATGGACATGCTTGAACACTAAACTAATACTTTAACTGTACCTTGCACATGATGGAGGTATAAAAACCTCCATGCACAACCCAATCAAAGAGACCTAGCCATGTACCTGACTATCAAAATTCATTTGCAGACTCAGGATTGTTTCTGTGAAATTAATTTCATCATAAGGGATCAGTTATCCCTTTGGGACCTCAATCTCGATGTACACCATACTCATTGCCTCCATTTTGTCTGCATTCACTGTTGTTGCATGGAAAGACCCTCACATGTGAAATGTCTGCTTCATGCTTTGCATCTATCAAATGGGAGTTCCAAGTATATCTAATCTATAAACAGTTATTCTTCCAAAAAAGTCTGTGCTTTCATGAAATATTATTCGAAGGTCTCGCACAACAAAATGTCCATCCACTGGGAAGCTGTAAGGAATGGTTAAGAAAGTATAACTAAATGTACTGCAATTCTATACATGACATAGATGCAGTCAAGTTTCCAAACATTCAAGTTGACAAAGATCTAAGAATAATTGAAGAGTCTTAAACAGCAATGAAACCCATCAACATTGGGTTAGCATTTACCAATAAGAAGCTTTCTTCATTTTTGGTCAAATCGTTAAGAGAATAAAGAAATGGAATAAAGCTACTCTTCAATCTTTAATTAAAATTAAAATTCTTCAAACCTTCTGCCACACTGCCACAGTGTTTGAAAAGAGAAGCCTTTGTAGTACAACTAGTACCATGGGTGGGATTTGTCTACTGAAAGTGGGGGGAAAGGGAGGGGGGGGGGGAAGTCAAATATAAGGGGAGGAGGCAAAATCATGCTAAGATGCAAAAAATCACTATACAAAGATATAAATTTGGAAAAAAAGTGGGGGGAAAGTTCCCCCCTAGCCCTCACCCTCAAACCCCGTCTATGGCTAGTACCTTGTTTCAAATTTACCAACATAAAACTGACCAACATGACCTGGCAATTTATTGTTGAATTTTAAGCAAACTATAGAAACTCTACGGTCACTTCCAGCAATATCATGTTTTGAACAATTTCCAAAACTAACGTTCAAACTTTGATCAGTTAATGACTCAAAACCACTGTAGTTTGTGGCAAAATTTGAACACTTTTGTTGGAAAGCTATTTCTGAAATTCAAGCAGACAAAAACTAAACTAACATTCCAAAATACATACATTGTATAAAATGTTATACTTGATTTTCTCTCTCAAACCAAACTGCACTACTTATGTATTATAAAATAGTACCTGTATTGAAAGGTATATCATACTTTTGGTCAACAATACATCATCATCTTCCTCACATCATTAACCAGTTCTTATTAAATGACATTCATTCTTAGGCTCCTTTGCAGTTCTATTAGAAAAGTTATGCCTACATATTTCAGAGAAAATAGCTTTTCTTTATGAAAAAAGGATATCTGACATGAATTATCATCTCTGGGGAAAAATTCCATGATTGTCTTCAGTTGACTTCCATCTCCCCCCGATGACTCATCTTGATGAGCTTCAAGATGACACCGTTTCCCAACAAATCCTCCATGAAACATCAACTGTATCTCCTGAAGGTGAAAGGGTTCCTCAAAGACAACTCCAATCCATTGTGGGGCTCCCTACAAATTAACAATCAATTATTTGAATGTAATAGAATACTTACAATTTTTAATTCCGATAAAATATTTTACAATGAGAACTGTTTATTTCATTATAAAGGTTTACCATGTTATAAAAAAAAATATAAAAAAAATAATAATTGTAAAGGTCACAAAATAATTTCTGAAGAAACCGCTTGTCAAGTGAAATTATTCGATGGAAACCTTTAATATTAGCAGCCATGCATGACATGTACAGTATGTAAGAAAAATGTTTTGCAAATATATTTAGAAATATTGATTCACAGAGCTCTAGTTTCTTATTTTCATCACATAAAAAGTCATTTCCATACATGTACTCCAAAACCTGTACCAACTTAAAATAATTGACTTTTACTGAACATATGTACAGTATGTACAGTACGTCCTAGAATGCTTGGTTTGATTAGAAGAAATTTGTGTTTTCTTGGCAGAGAGGTTGTTCTTAATTTGTATAAGCAGTTGGTTAGCCTCACCTTGAGTATACTATTCAGGCTTGGAAACCCTTTTATGAGAAGGATAAGTTCATTTTGGAGCAGGTCCAGTAAAGAGCCACTAGACTTATTCCCGAAGTAAGGAATCTCTCTCTAGGTTGTGAATTCTTGGTTTGACCACGCTTGAGTTGAGAAAAGTACATGGCGATGTGATTCAGGTTTTTAAATTAATTTCTGGTAGTGATGTTTTGACTTCCAGTAATTTCTTGCATATTTCAGCTAATCCTCATGTGAATGTGGTAACAGTTTGAAGTTGACCAAAGATTTCTCACGGATAGATATTCAGCATTTTAGCTTTTCGCAAAGAGTTGTTAATGAGTGGATTAGTTTGCCTGGGTTGGAACTTGGTAGTTAGCTCTAATTCTGTTCACAATTTCAAAGTCAACATTGACAAGTTCTTTACTAACTCTATGCGTCTTTGATTTTTGTTTTGGTGGTGGTGGTGTTAGTTTGGGCCTTTTATGTGTTGACTCACCTTTCTTAGCCCGTTATCTTGTTATGTTATGTTATGTTAAGTCAATACAGGCAATACAAAAACTTAGTTTATTTCTAAATACACAGTTGCTAAGTTTATATACTAAAACTTCATCAGTATAAATTTTCAATGAAAAAGGAAAATTCATCTATTCTGTAAAATAAGGAATGTGTCACCTGATCAGAGTTCCAACAAGTTTCTTCATTGCCATCAAAGAGAAATTGTTTTCCAAATTGCTTTACATTATTGTTCAGTACACTGCTGACTCTGTGCACAAAAATAAAAATGAACAGCTGAGATATTATTCTAATAGGGATGATATTACAGTGAATCAAAATGAGTTGTTAAAAATTGGTACGATGGTTTTCTAGTCCAAGCACACATGTACAACCCCTCACCCTGCCCCTAGAATAAAAACTCTTTTTTCAGCTACATTTAGAAAGAGCTTTCTGGTTTTCTAATTATAATCACATAAATCACTGATACATTTCAAAATCTTTGGCATTGCAAGAATTGCCTTTAACATCAGTGGAGTAGGAAGATATTTGACACTGGGAGGGGAGGAGGAGGGGGAAAGCAGATTTTGATTTTTGTCCCAACAAATCTACAAAATTGTACAAGTCTATTATCACTGTAAAACTATTAGTAAGGGTAGGAGGGGGAATCATAAAATTATTTGAAATTTGGTAAAATTTCCTGAAAATGGATTGAAGATATTTCACAAAATTGAATATAATTTAATGAAAATAAAAGAAATTTCACAAAAATTGATAAAAAATTCTGGAAAATGAAGACAATTTTACACAAATTTAAGGGAATTTCACGAGAAAGGGTAAAAAAAGTGTGTCACAATGCATAGTAAGAAGGTATATTATCCAAGTCAAAATTCATGTCAAAGAGAACTATAATACACCATATACAAAACATAAAATCAAAGCGCTGGACATGTTGGTATAGATTCCAGGGGCTTGCTTAAGGGCCCCTGGTGGGGTCCAGGGGTGAAGCCCCATTAGGATTCCAGGTGGCAAAAAGCTCCGGTAGGAGTCCTGGGGGCAAAGCCCCTAAAAGCTCTCATGATATTGACATTTCAAGGGCAAAAGCATATGTCACAATGCATAGTAAGAAGGTGTATTATACAAGTCAAAATTTATGTCAAAGAAAGCTATAATACACCATATACAAAACACAAAACCATGAAAACGCATGTGGAAATATAAGGTTTTATTGTTTACGTTTTTACATGGTTAGGTCCACCGTCACTAATTGAAAAATATGTTTTATCTAAAAGAAAAGTTTTCAATAATTTATTACAAACTTATGTAAATGTTGTCAAACTTTTAAAATGAGCCTGTTCTTTATCACATGCACTCCAAAATCCACCTCCCCCTCTCTTTCTGTCTTAGTATGTATTTAAATAAAAAATTGCACAAATGTTTAATATATTATTACTAAAAACGTTTTTCTGAGAAAGTGCCCTTTTGAAATCTAAAAACATAATAAGCACCTGGAATGTTAAAGCTTGTTGAATCGATGACACCAATCTGAACCGGCAGATTAAAATCTGAACCAACGGATTAAAATCTGAACTGACGGATTGAATTATTGGGGGGAGGGATGCCCCCTCTGTCTATGCCACTGGTACCCACATGCAGTTGCTGCCAACAGCTTCGATCTTCACATATCAAAACCTCCAATGCATGCATCCACTCCTGACTTGCAAATTATATTTACAGTGTGGAAGTAGCTTTTTTTTAATAAGAAATAAAAGTTCAAACAAATTTCGCTGCGACTAAAAGAATATTGTAATAATGATAAATACAGCGTACGGGTAGCTCAGACAAACGATTTATTCATGTACAATAAGATTTACATTACGATACTAACGTTAGGCCCTGTAACGTTACTGGTCCTTGCCTTGAAATAAAACTTCGTGAAATTAGTATATGGCAAAAATATATGATAATGTTAGTTTCTACAGTGTGTAATTTAACCGATTGCTGTTAAGACCCAGTTTAAAATACAAACCTTTTCTTTGAACACTTTTCAATCATAGACTTCATAACGAAAAATCTTCACGTAATCTTTCCCGTTGGACAGAGAAGTTTGAAAATGTGTGATTTTGTTTTACTTTTAGTATTAGATCTGCAGTCTTGATCGCATCGGAACGAGGAAGAAGTGACGTCAGAAGACAAGGGGAAATCCCTGAAAAAGAATAGGGCTTGATAACTGTTGAACTTCTCACATTTTATTTTAATTTAAATTTTGATTATTTTTTCACTGAATTGAAACTTTATTATATATATTTGCTTTAAAGAGGACTTGATTATGCTATATAAGTCTCGTTGATATAAAATGATAACGTTTTTTTGTTTGCTTGTTTAAAAATCTTTGCACAACTTTTCAAGACGCACTGATTTAATCATCGTACTATTGGAATCTCAGACGTCCGACTCTTGATGCAGATTATATATTAAAGAGCGTTGAATTCGTAAATTAGGGTCAAGAAATTTACTGCGCCAATTTTCAAATGAACGCTTTAACAGTGTTTCGCAGCATATCATCAAATTTTAACGTGAGATTGCTTAAAATTCACAACTCTGCAGTCATGCCAAAGAAGAAATCTTCAATTTCAAAACCCGAAAAGTGTGGGACTGCGACGAGTGAGGTAGGCCTATTATTACTGATTAAGTCTACTTAGTACCACACTACTACTTAGGCTATTGAAATAAAAGTTGCTGCCAAACTAGCCTAGCTTAGGGCTAACTTTTGTTATTCTGATATTTTTCTTAGCATAACCTAGGTTTTACAAACTGAAATTTATAACCATTTTTCTTACATGAATGTTTTTAACCTAAAAATTGTAACATTACTGCATTCAACCCAAGGCTATCAATCATTTAATAATAAATGTAATGGGAATGAAATGAAAGCCTGGCTAAAGCACTTAAGATTTCTTGTAAAATCTAAAAAAAGTATATAAAAATTTTTATTTGCTTATCACCCTCACTGGCATCAGTTTTTAGAGAAGCCAAGATGTTGTATTTTTTCAACTTTAAAAGTACCATATTAAATTTTTCTTAAATCAGTCATTTAGTATCCATACTTCCCTTTCTTTCTACCGAAATATGATTAATTACTTCTGATAATTCTCAATATTTAGTACGCCTGATGTGGTTGCCCAGATCCAGAACGCTGCAAATTGCTGAAATGAATTACCTAATAAGACTTTTTACGGGGCCTCAATATACTACAGTACTGATGCTAGCAGTTTGACACCAGCCAGTTTTTTGGTGCAATTGTCAAAACTGCTTGCATCAGGACTGTATCATGTATGGCTTACCGTTTAATATTCTAGGATTGTTAAAGTTACAATGCTGTTGAAGGGCATAGAAATCGGTAAGGTCATTAGTTGGTGTACTGCAGCTGCTAAAGACACAATTTGGTACATGTCTATTGTGTTTGAAAGTGGCTGCTATTTTAAAAGTCTTCATCAATAATAAATAATGCAGTATTAATGCCGTTAAACCGCATCAAACCAAGCCAAATGTATCTTGATTGTTGAACCTACCGAAATGTTGCTGTATAAAAAGTTTGGTTTTGAAGAATTTTCGACACTAATTATGAAGCCTAGGGATAATGATTGTGCTTGAGTTATTATAATAATATTTGGTTCTTATTTAGCACTTTTTCTACACACGTATTCAAAGTGCTTTTCAATGGCCAGTCAAATTCTCTGGCAGCAGCTCAAGATCAGTGCCATGAACTTGACTGGAAGTGAGAGAATGAACACCAAGTTTTTTCTCTTTTCAAATAGTGTTCAGAGAACAGGCAGGTAACTTTCCTCCTTTTGGGACCACCATTTAACATCCTCATCCGATGGACAATGAGCGCCACCCAACCATTGGCCATTTTCCCCAAAAGTCAGGATGGGTGAAGGTGTGATGCAGAAGACAAACCCCTGTGCTTTATGTCAGCGTATCTTTCTGCATCACCCTTCTTTGATTTTACAAATAATAACCATGTGGAGAATTCTAAAGTTTTTCATATTTTTTTTTTTTTTAAATGATAACAGGTGATGGGAATTAAAACAAATTTTATCTGTTTATTGATGAATAGCCAAATGATATTTTGATGGAATGTACATGTACAAGCAAGAAAACTATTTACAAACTTGAAATGAATGGGGATGAAATGGTACTGTAGTTATCTGAATCTTGAATGGAATATCACTGACAACGCTTTAAATAGAGAAGCTGTACTTCAACTCTTATAATCATTTTACTCACAGATACTCACAGATCCTATTTGACTTTAGGATATTCCTGGATCCTCTTCTGTCAGCTGAAAGCTTGTATTTATGCTGAATGTATCTTGTCTAGTTGGGTTAATCTGGATGCATTCTTTGTAATTATAGTATAAGGGCTGGTTTGTCGAATGTCTGTCTAGTCTTTCCTGATGTTCAGCCGTGGGCGGATTTTTAAGATCTTATACTCATGACCCCTAGTCGATGAATCCCCTTTGAGTTGTATGAAGTTTGACACTTCCAAACATTTTCTTAATGTTGATTAACTACTTTTTAACATATACAGTACCAGGAAAATTATTATTAAAGGGGCAATCTAGAGGTTGCATTATAATTTTTTGTCTGGCATATTTGGTTATGACAATCCCTTGATTTTGGCATATTTTGTAAATTTGCTGTCATATATACAGGGCACTGCGTAATGTACAGGGTACTGCACGTTAACGAAGCTTGCAACATCTACCATGCTCCAGGCTTGCTTTTACACATACAACACAATACAGGAGGAAAGTAGAATCCTAGCCATTGATATCGTTGACAATTGACAACCTGCATTCAAAACAACATCAAAACTTTCATGTACAGTGTACAGTACACACTAGTTAATATTTAACATAGCATAGCAGAGCAAGGTTTAACATCCCTAAAGCATACAGTGCTGGACATTACATCAAGACGACCACAGCCTTTGGTTACCAGTTGTGAACTCACTGGTTGCAGACCCACTGGGATACGGAGCCAGGACGTGCGGGTGAGAGGACAAAGGTCTGTGTTTGTGTTTATGTACAGTATTTGTACGGACATGTTGAATCATTTGGCCGTTAGCTAGTCTCGTAGTTGTGTCATTTTTCTTTTATTTCTGAGTAATTCATAATCATTTTTGTGTGAAATAAAACTTTCAATCGTATCAGAGATGTGAGATTTTCATGATTTCATTTTAAATTAATGAGAAATTCTGGCGTAAAATTTCAAATGTTATATTTAAATTTTATGACGCAGGTACAACATGTGTCATAAGAAATTTCAGCCATAGCGTAATATACAACAAATTTGTCATTAATGTGATCCCTGGGGGCAATACATGAACAGAAAGTGTAGCTTGATAAAAAAGAAACAAACAAATTTGTCTCTGAAAGTGAAAATATAAATCTTAGCAAAACATTTAATCAGATACCACATGTGCAAAGTGGAATGCATAATGCTACATGTAAGGGATGAGGAAAATCCCATTTTATAATATATTTATATATATTTTTATGGCCTTTGATATAAATATTGCCATTCCCAATGTTATATGTAATTGTATGACCTTTGACAAGAATAAGGTCATTTTCCAGGTTGAAATTATAATTATATGGTGTGTCACACAAAGAGGATGTCACTCACTGGCAGGTTAATTGCATGGGCTTTGACAAGAAGAATGCAAATTTCCAGGTTAATTGTATGACCTTTGACAAAAAGAGTGCCATTCCCATAAGTACTTGGGCCTTGACAAGAAAAATGCCATTTCCATGTCAATTGTATGGCCTTTGGTACAAAGAGTGCCACTCCCTAAGGTAAAATTGCCATTTCAAGATTAATTGTATGGCTTTGACACAAATAGTATCATTTCTAAGTTAATTGCATGGGTTTTAACAATTTAAGAAGAATACCATTGTCCATGTTAATTGGATGACCTTTGACACAAAGATTGCCATTCCTATAAGTGCATGGGCCTTGACAAGAAGAATGCCATTTCCAGATTAATAATTGTATGGCCTTTGACACAAAGAGTACCATTCCCAAGGTTAATTGCATGGCCTTTGACAAGAAGAATGCCATTTCTAGGTTAATTGTATACATGTAGCTTGTAACACAGAGAGTGCCATTCCCATGTTAATTGCATGGTCTTTGACAAGAAGAATGCCATTGACCATATTAAGGTTAATTGCATGGCCTATGACAAGAAGAATGCCATTTCTAGGTTAATTGTATACAAGAAGAATGCCATTCCCATTTTCCAGAATGCCATTTTAATTGTATGGCCTTTGACACAAAGAGTGCCATTTCCAATGTTAATTGCATGGCCTTTGACAAGTAGAAAGCCATTTTCAGCTTAATTGTATGGCCTTTGACACAAAAGGTCATTTCTTTGATGACTCCCTAAATCTTTTGCACAAATTCAGAATACCTACAACATTGTCTTTAGATGTTTAAGGATAAGCTTTAAACGAAAACCTTTCTTGTTTTCTGATGAAAAACTTCAAAACTAAGAATGTTCTCAGGATAGCAATAAGTTATGGATGTCCGGACTTTATAGAGCTACTGTAAAATCATTTGAAATCTAGGTGCTGTGGAAGATTCTTTGAATAGTGAAAATACAGGTACCTTGTAGCTCTATGACTGAAAAACATAGATTTAAATAAGCAAATTGAGAACTGTTCAATGTATGATAACACTAAGCTTTGCATATAATTATGTCTGAAAAAAAAAACTTTTAAATTGTTCAAATTTTACCATTTTTAGTGGAACTTGCTGCTATTTTGATAATGGTTTTTAAAGATTTTCCAACAAGTTAGCCAAAATTGCCTATTTTTCAACAGTTCTATGTATGCAAGTAAGAAATGCATATGGCTTACAGTAAATAGCCAAATTATGGCTGAATAGATTTTCATGACTTTTGAATATATATTAAATTTGAGATGTATAACAAAATACTGTAGACAGCTCAAACTTTTTATGTAATTCTTAAAATTCTAACAATTCTGAAAATGTATCTGTCTAATAATACTTCCATAAGGCCTAAAATAATTGTTTTCTTGTGGAATATTGTATGGGAGGGGCGGGTGAAAAAAGGTTTATTTTTTTTACACATATCACTGAAATGGAATATTTCCTGATGACACTTTCAACCAACACTGGCTTACTCAGGGTTTATAGTATCAAGAAAACTTACAACAGAATTAAACACTTCACTTCATTTTTAAATAGTTGGTTCCTTTTATTTTGCCTAAAGTTTATATCTCGCTAATGCTTTGTGTGTGATTTGGGATTTTCTTAAGTTGCCTGACACACTCGTTATAAACAGGCAGGACAACTTTGTATTCTATCAGTTAATAGGCTTGGGCGATATATCGATATTTCGATATATTTCGATATTGACCTATATCGATATGGCCGATATTGAGTTCAAGGGTCGTATCGACATATCGATATTATGTTTTTTCAATAATACACAACACATGAAGTATTACAAAACTAAACATGACTATCAAACATCCAAGTATTTTTTATTGAGCAGCCACAAAAAGTTAATAAATTTCATTTATATCAAAGTTTCAGGCAGTCAGTTATGATCAAACTTTATTAAAACATTGATATTGTGATAACAATTACCCAAAAATCCTTCCATGAACAAAAAAACCACTTGACTCGTGGAGTACAGAGGCATTGCGCAATACTTCAACTTTATACTTGATGGCTTACGATGTTCAGACAACACAAATCATAAGATGTTGAATCCTCAAACATCGTGTTAAGTTTCCTCAAAGGGAATACTGAATCTGAATTTTTAAATCAATCAGTCATTAATTGACAAATTACTGACAAAATTATGAGTTTTCTCACTATTTTGTTCGTTCAGAAAGTCTAAAGTAAAAGTGACAAACTGGTCTTGCCAGATCGATCAGATAATGTACAGTGCAGTAACTACATACACACACAGTGTCACTACTGTACAGTGCTTTACTATGTACACACATACCATCTACCACTGTTTCTTCTTGGTGACAACACTCGTGCGATGATAGAAGCAGACTAGAAATTCAATAATATGCATCATATATGGACTTCTGAATTTCTAGAAGTCCATATAATGCTACCAAAATAATGCCTCTTTAGTACAACTTTCATAAGAAGTAAGTGAGTTATAAAATTTTAAGAAGAATTGGAGCCGATTTTTGTAGGGCATACAGTGTAGGCCTAATACCAATTCCACAACTTTTTTTTTTTTTTTTTAAGAATATGCCGAGGCCTAAACTTTTCAAAGTTTCTGTGATTGATCTTTTGAGATAGAAACCATGTAAAGAACATTTTTAAACATAATGTGTGTTTATTTGAAGATCATATGTATATATTTTGCAGTGATTTCTGTTAAATTGTACAAAAAGTTTTACTTGACATTTTTTGAGCCGAGACGAGATTACCTTGCCCAGAACAGTACATACAGCTTACGTATGACGTCCTATAATTTGCATATCGATATTTCGATATTATCGATATTTTTCCGGCGATATATCGATATTGCATTATGTTCAATATCGCCCAAGCCTATCAGTTAATCACTAGCTTTCTGGGCATTGGGCTTCATTTCCTTCACAGTAACAGGCTAACACCAACAGGCAAAAGTGGTTGCCATGCCATTTGTGGGAATTTGTAGGGATTATTACAAAGTGTAGGGATATTTGAAATTTAAAATAAAAAACTTTAAAAATGCCACCATTATTTTTCAGCAAGTTACGGGTGGCGGAGAGCAAATAAACGACTTGATTTTTAGGCCTAATCTCAGTCACTGAATATGAAAATCTATTCCTTCTAGGTGAGTATTTGGATTATTGTAAATACTCAAAAACATCTACTCAGAAATTGATTAATGCCAATATATATTAAGAATTTTTATCTCTTGGACCCAAGAGATACAAACCCGACACCCTTGTTTTTTTCAAAATCAGGGGTAATCCACACCTAACCCGAGAGCCTCTTTACAATTCAATTGCTAGCAATCAGATATTGTTACACCATACACACACAGGGGTAATCCACACCTTTCAACCTGATAGCCTCTTTACGCTTCACTTGCTAGAAACCAGCTACTGTAACACTACACAATAGGTCATTCATCTGGGGCTAAAACCACATGCCTGCTTTGCAGTGAATTGGAACAGGTCAGTCTTTAGCTGACCCTAAAAATAAATTATGCATTATATGCATGGAGGAATTTGTGCAATGCCCATGAATGATTGATAGACTATTCCTCCCAAGGAGGGTTTTTCATCATGTATTTAATTAGAAGAGTATGTCATCATGCTTCAATATTTTATTTTCCTAGAAATCAACTACTCCACCATCACCAGTTTCAGAGAAGAAAGATGGCAGTATTGCGATATCCATTCAGGCAAAACCAGGGGCAAAGTACAATTCAATAACAGGTGATGTATAGTTTCAGTGTGGGAGAATGAATTCACAGGCAAGCATGTTCATTAGACAGAGGATAAAATTTGGAACAAAATTTAAAAAAAGTGATAAACATTTGATTCAATTTAGGGGATAACTTTAATGTTAAGATAAAGTTTGAAGTTGTAATAGATTTGTATGGAAATGACTACCAGACTGAAAAAGGCAGGGATGCTGAGAGCCACAGGTGGAGGACCTCTAGTCAGTTATTTTTATTCCAAGATAAAGTTTATTTCCTCATACTGACCCAAACTTGGTAATTTGGAATCTAAGACATATTTCATTTTTGTCTTTATACATGATGTAGCAAAGAACATCAGGGTCTGTAACAAATATTTCAGGGTCATTTAATCTCATGCACTTTTAATTTACAACTTATCAAGGAGCTCATATCAGCTAACCCTAACCTCTATTCTTCTTCCTCCAGTTCGCAGTGAGCTCATTAACACTTTTAAATAAGCTTATTTTACATTTTATGTGATAATTACAGTTGCAGTTGTGGGCTGATTGAAATCGGATGACTGTAAATGTTCAAACTAACCTTTCATTGATCCTCATACACTTTCTCTACATACACATGTACAGTAAATAGTCTTTAAGAACATTGGCAATTTCATTGTTCTTTAATCTCACTGTTAAGTAGCACAACTTACCAAGGGGCTCATAACAGCTAACCTAAACTTCTACTAGCTCACAATGAACTTATTCCAGCTCACATTTAGCTCATTAAATGAGCTTGTTTTTATTTTATGTGCTCACTGAAGTTCTAATTGTAAACTGATTGAAATTTGATGGCTTTGCACAGGTTCAAACTAATGTAGCACCTTTTGTTTATTCCTTATACATTGTAACCAGCCGTTTTCAGACCTTTAGCTTGATTTAAAAAGGGGCAAGGTGCTAGACTTGTTGAGGGGCACATTAATGCACTGCGTCTTTTCGGCCATGGTGATGAAGCTCTGAGATTTTAGCTATAATCATACCTCAGAATGAAACTATTCTGATCGATAAGAACCATTCATGAACCAAAGAGGATAATTGCTTACTATGCTATCATTCTGTGTTCTATATCCATGTATTTCATTTATGAGGTTAATTTAAAAAAAAATTCTTTCATGAAAGGAAGGGCGGACCCCAGGGGGCAGGGCGGGACCACGGAGGGGCAGGGCGGGCTGCCCCTGAAAACAGCAAAGCTAGGGGTCTGGTTTTCTTATAAACTGTTTAAAGGTATATGCATCGGTAATTCCATATGAAAGCAGGGGCGGACTGGCTGTTGGGAGATTCAGAACACTCATGATGACTTGGCCCAGAAGTGACCTGGTGGCCTGTAAACAAAGAAAACTTGAATCAGATAAATAAAGCCAAATCAAGCTATAGGTTGCTATGAGCCAAAATCTTCTAATATCTCTAGCTCAAAACCCCTTAATTCCCAAAGGACCATGGACCCCACTGGTCACCCCCAGATCCCCCCAAAATGACCAGACTTGGTTTGTGTTTTCCGACCTGCTTTAACCTGCCAGTCCACCTCTGTATAAAACAGCATACAATTATGAACAGAACAGTCACAATAGCACTTACAGTTTTTAATTTATGACAAATCAAAGTTAGTTAAATTTTCAGAATGTACAAAAGTGATGATGTATGAAAAGGTGTACAGCTAAAACTCTTTAATGTAATTTTTATATTTCTTGCCCAAATTTCAAATAAAAATATTTTCAAATTCTACTGTTAAATCTGGGCCAAGTTATTAAAAAATATCCAATTTCCTGTTTACTGTAGCCAACTTCTCCCATTCAATTTTTTTTGGGAAAGACCAAAAACAATAGGCTAACATGAGCAATTTTTAGTTGTCCCATTCTGAGGTCACAAAATATTGCTCAATTTATGCTTACAGTATATTAGGTATGTAAGTTTTAAAATGCTGTAAAATATTTTGCTGTTTGCATGGTTTTTAGTGTTTATTTGTATACATGCTAATGCATTACAGTTTATGTTGTTGTTACATGCCCATATATACCATTTAACATGGAAGCAGTTTTTTGGGGGAATACATTTATTACCCAAGCTATCATTTGAACTGCCTTTACCATGGGTAAAAATGGAAAACTTTTCATTAAAAATATTTTAAAGTCATTTTAGTTATTATGTCTCATATCTGAATGTTTGTTATTTGTTTATGAAATTGATTTTTGGTCCTGAATTTGTAATTGAAATACAAAGATAAAGGAAAGGTATCGCCTCATACAAACATTCATAAAAAGTTAAGCGCCTCTGTGCTGGTAATTGTCAGGGTTTTTAATTTTTTTATTGCTTGTGAGAAATTTGCGATGTTATCGATCACACACCATCCGTTGCGAACACAGGAAACCAATATATTTATATTGATAACATCACAGACTTCTCGCAATCAATAAGGAAAGTTGCAAACCGGAAGTAAGGTTATCAGCACTGCAGAATTCACTTTGAATTTATTTATGGGAGGATACCTTTCTATTAAGTAGAAAAAATAAAACCACTATTTAATTATCTGTTCTTCATAAATGCTCATTTACTAAACCTTCAATAAATCTAACATTCTTTTAACGTGTACAATACACAGTAAACAACGACAAACTTGAGGCATCCTTAAAGCGTATATACTCACGCTTTCTACAAGGGAAATTTGAAAGTCTGGATTTCATATCAGTCCATTTGATACAATAATTGAATGCATTAGATGGAATAGTTAATAGATGAGTATACTTACTGGTTTCTTTTTCAAATGATTTTTGTACCAGATGTGTCGGCAGAGAGTGTTGGAGTACAGATTGCAGCACCAGCCACGGACGGAGAAGCTAACCAAGAGCTGGTTAAGTTCATAGCATCTGTGCTCGGCGTAAGAAAAAGTGATGTCTCTATTCATAGGGTGAGAAAAATTACATTTTTATTTTCATTTTTTTATAACATGTTTTTTTATAAATAACATTTTAATATGGGAAGTACAGAATATGCTGCTTTTTGGTTCATTATTTATTGTATTTGTTTTTCAATTTAGTTCAACATTAAGAATTTTTGTCCCCTGGACCCCTCTAACCCTGACACCCCTGGTTTCCTTAAAAATTAGGGGTAATCTACACCTTCCAACACGAGAGCCTCTTCACAGTTCACTTGCTAGCAATCAGCTATTGTTACACTCTACACAACACAGGTGTAATCCATACCTTCTAGCCTGAGAGCTTCTCCATGGATCACTTGCTAGCAACAAGTTACTGTTGCACTGTACACAATAGGTCATTCATCTGGAGCTGAAGCCACATGCCTATTTTGCAGTGAAGCAGAATCAGATTAGTCATTGGCTGACTTTAAAAATAAATCTGCATTATTCTCATGGGGGAATTTGTGCAATGCCCATGAATGATTGATGGATCATTCCTCCTAAAGAGTGTTATTTCATCATGATATATTATTCTTGTTAAATGATTAGCTTAGTGATAAAGCAAGTTCATCTCATATGAAAGAGGAACTCAAAAGAAACAAAATGTTGAAGAAAGCATTCAAAATTCTTATTCCGTTAAAGAGCTTATGTAAGTTTGTTCTGTAACATTTGCGTAAAACAACTGACATTGGACTGTCACAGCCTCAGGTTCTTCAAAGTGTTTATGTATTCTTTTATATCTTTTCCTGAAATTTGTTGGCTTAAAAACCATTGGATATGTCAAGAATAAGTAGTAAAACAGGATCGAGTAATGGTAATTGATTGTGCAAAAAGTGAAAAAAAGTTAAATCAGATTTCTTCAAAATACATTAACAATTGTTTTAAAAGTGAAGATGAGGGTGCCAACCTTCTGTAGTAGACTTTAGACCACATGTCTTATCTGCATAGATGAGACATAACTTTAAGCGTGAATATCTCCTTAACGGAATAAGATATTAGAGTAGTTTCTTCGCCATTTTGTTTCTATTAAAGTCCTCTTTTATATGAGATGGACTTGCTGGACCTCTGAACTAACCCTTTAAACAGGCCACCAGCAATTCCTCATGAGGAGTGGGAAAATGAAGACATCAATGATAACATATGGGTGTGTACATAATCTTGAACATGATTTAAGTAACATTACTAGCAACATCATTTATGCTATGTGAAAGAGCATTACATTTTGGGTAACAGGTTCGATGTTATCTAAGAGCAAAAAATCAAATTAGTCAACTCATTTACCGAAACTGTTTTTTGTTTATTTTATATGGTTTATAGCTTTAATTTTATGCTGGTGAAATTTGTAGCCAGGGGAGGGAAAAGGATCAGAGCTTACTAGGCCTATATACAAGTAAAAGTTTTAAGGCATTACCAAGATTTCTTATGTAATTCTAGCTGTTGAAGAGTGTATGATATCATCAAAATGCTGCGAAGAAAAGAAAAAAAAGACGCAAATTGACATCATTCAGAGACCTTTTAGGCAAGTAGAGGAGGTGCATCTGTTATTGTAATAGTTTTCTGAACGATCTATTTCTCCTCTACCCGGGTATATATTTGTTAAGTAATCTTAGATCTGAAAATATGGTGGAAAGGAATGGATGCCTCAGAAAGGTGGTTTTGAGATCATTTATTTAGTACTTGTTCAGAAAAAATGGAAGGAAAAAAACAATTATGCATTATTGAGAAAGAAATTTGACTAAAAACAAATATCAACATTTTGACATTCAGCTATGTCACAAAGTGCCTTACAACAAGTAAGTGACAAGGTGAGATCTGTGGCTGTGAACCTGAGTTAACCCCGCATTGACAGAGACTGTGGATAAAAAAAAAAAAAATGAAGAGTTTGGAAGCAAGATATGCTTCTTGCTGTTTATTTTATAAACAGGAATATTCTCCTTTCCTGCAATGGTAATAATAATAAAAGTGAAGGTTATGATAATATTGCAATAATCCTCAGCACTGGCAACAATACAATAATACTAATAATAATATATACAAAGAACACAGTGATACCAAGAAACACCCACACCTTTAAATAGTCACAGGTGAACTCTACCTGACAATAAAGTCAGCTCACACAGTAAATATACCAACAAGCAGTTCACAAAGAATAAACTTCACCCCTTTCACACAACCCCCTCTCACACAGCACCATATACACGTCGTACCTGGCTATACGATTGAATGCTACTTGTGTTCACATAAATCGAACTACATGCGCAGACAATAATATGACCAAAGAAATTAGTGCAGCAGATCACAACTCACTTGTACTACTAGCATGCATGCCCTAATATCCAAATTAATTACACACAAATAAGCATATGGATAGTATCACGTGACTTTAGAGTCCTGTTAATCAAGTTAATAAGGAAATACACATTATAATTCAAAACAGCTGCCCTGATAAGTTATAACATATCAGGTTCTTAAATCATTTATACCATGATACATTTAATACTTTGCAACAGATTCCAATCTTAATGTCAAAACAATTGGTCGAACCCTAATTGTTCTTTCTCTACTATTGTTTACCCATTGAACTTCGCTCAGGATTGGAAAGAATGAACACAGTGGTCACAATACCTGCAAACAGTTCTGTAATGCAGGATATAATGCACATGGCGGTCACAATACCTGCAAACAGTTCTGTAATGCAGGATAAAATGCACACGGCGGTCACAATACCTGCAAACAGTTCTGTAATGCAGGATAGAATGCACACGGCGGTCACAATACCTGCGTAATGCAGGATAGAATGCACACGGCGGTCACAATACCTGCAAACAGTTCTGCAATGCAAATGTTCTTCAGTTTATCAGCTCAAAACAACAGTTACGTTCGAGAAAACAATAAAACAATACGCGCTGTTCTTTTACAAGTATCTGCAAACCTTGAATTGGCTTCGCCCTCCCAGTATCTGAAATAAATGCACGTCACCACAGACTAGTCAGTGAACCCGTCGATAATGTCAGCATCTAGTCACATGGTCACCCCAATCGTATGGCCACTTGACCCCTGTGTGCTGCCCTGGCAGCATTTTGTGAGACGTCTCAGCTAATTGGAAACATCACTGGTACACGCCAGCTTCTAAAGTGGGCCTTCAACCTAGAACCCTGTAGAAAATATTCAAAAATCGGTTTTTAATCCCCTGATTGTAACCATATATAACATACATACTTAACATTGATTGATTTAGTAAATACTTGTCAGAAAATAACACTTTTAGTAACTGTCTAGTACATGCATGTAAATAAATCAATATTGCTTCGAAGCCAATATGACTTGATAATCAATCTTTTAGATAGGGGTTACTTGCTCCCTCACCTATTTGCAAACATAGATCCTCGGTCAAATCCTCACTTACTGGCAAATATTTACCCTCGGTCAAATTCTACGACATGATAAATCCCCCTTTCATTTCTTCCTTTTATATAATATTACAAGCAAACGAACACACATACAAACACACGCAGCTAAGTACATCCCACGCAAAGCATCTCGCGGGAGCTTAAACCACATAATAACACCAATCAGAACTTCAGTCACGTCTCACATAGCAATGCATTGCAAATATAATAAGTTAACTTCTCAAATCAGCAAAACACCCTAGTCAGCCAGTAAAATACGAAATATAACTGACAGGTTCAGGATCACCTCTTCCTCTCTACCTGGTTCTTTAGATAACACCACACTACAGGTCGCGGATCACCTCTTTCTCTCTACCTGGACCTTTAGATAACACCACACTACAGGTCCCGGATCACCTCTTTCTCTCTACCTGGTCCTTTAGATAACACCACACTACAGGTCCAGGATCACCTCTTCCTCTCTACCTGGTCCTTTAGATAACGCCACACTACAGGTCCAGGATCACCTCTTCCTCTCTACCTGGTCCTTTAGATAACACCACACTACAGGTCCCGGATCACCTCTTCCTCTCTACCTCGTCCTTTAGATAACACCACACTACAGGTCCAGGATCACCTCTTCCTCTCTACCTGGTCCTTTAGATAACACCACACTACAGGTCCAGGATCACCTCTTCCTCTCTACCTGGTCCTTTAGATAACACCACACTACAGGTCCAGGATTACCTCTTCCTCTCTACCTGGTCCTTTAGATAACACCACACTTAGTATAAATCACACGGGTTCCACAATTGAACACCTCTGGGCAAATTTGTTTGAAGGTACCTCCTTGAGGTTATCACGTCCAGGGACAGTACACTCCCCTTGTATAATGGAATATAGTCTGATGTCCTGATACTGTTTACAATAGACTTTATATTAAAATTTCCCGCTCAAACCCTGCCTTTGTTTAAGAGAAGATACAGTTTACGAAGCTACTAGATTACATAATGCCCACAACATATAAACATATATACAATAGTTAAGCCCAAGCAACTTCACATAAGTTGAATGCATAATATGTGGACTTAAGTTTAAAGAGATTTCAAGATATAAAACACATTCGTGACAAGCTACCATGAGCTTTCATTTGCCAGATATAAAACACATTCGTGACAAGCTACCATGAGCTTTCATTTGCCAAATATAAAACACATTCGTGACGAGCTACCATGAGCTTTTATTTGCCAGATATAAAACATTCGTGACAAGCTACCATGAGCTTTCATTTGCCAGATATAAAATACATTCGTGACAAGCTACCATGAGCTTTCATTTGCCAGATATAAAACACATTCGTGACAAGCTACCATGAGCTTTTATTTGCCAGATATAAAACACATTCGTGACAAGCTACCATGAGCTTTCATTTGCCAGATATAAAACACATTCGTAACAAACTACCATGAGCTTTCATTTGCCAGATATAAAACACATTCGTGGCAAGCTACCATGAGTTTTCATTTGCCAGATATAAAACACATTTGTGACAAGCTACCATGAGCTTTCATTTGCCAGATATAAAACATTCGTGACAAGCTACCATGAGCTTTCATTTGCCAGACATAAAACACATTCGTGACAAGCTACCATGAGCTTTCATTTGCCAGATATAAAACATTCATGACAAGCTACCATGAGCTTTCATTTGCAAGACATAAAACACATTCGTGACAAGCTACCATGAGCTTTCATTTGCCAGATATAAAACACATTCGTGACAAGCTACCAAGAGCTTTCATTTGCCAGATATAAAACATTCGTGACAAGCTACCATGAGCTTTCATTTGCCAGATATAAAACACATTCGTGACAAGCTACCATGAGCTTTTATTTGCCAGATATAAAACACATTCGTGACAAGCTACCATGAGCTTTCATTTGCCAGATATAAAACACATCGTGACAAGCTATCATGAGCTTTCATTTGCCAGATATAAAACACATCGTGACAAGCTACCATGAGCTTTCATTTGCCAGATATAAAACACATTTGTGACAAGTTATCATGAGCTTTCATTTGCCAGATATAAAACACATCCGCCACAACTACCATGAGCTTTTATTTGCCAGATATAAAACACATTCGTGACAAGTTATCATGAGCTTTCATTTGCCAGATATAAAACACATCCGCCACAACTACCATGAGCTTTTATTTGCCAGATATAAAACACATTCGTGACAAGCTACCATGAGCTTTCATTTGCCAGATATAAAACACATTCGTGACAAGCTACCATGAGCTTTCATTTGCCAAATATAAAACACATCGTGACAAGCTATCATGAGCTTTCATTTGCCAGATATAAAACACATTCGTGACAAGCTACCATGAGCTTTCATTTGCCAGATATAAAACACATCGTGACAAGCTATCATGAGCTTTCATTTGCCAGATATAAAACACATTCGTGACAAGCTACCATGAGCTTTCATTTGCCAGATATAAAAACATTTGTGACAAGCTACCATGAGCTTTTATTTGCCAGATATAAAACACATTCATGACAAGCTACCATGAGCTTTCATTTGCCAGATATAAAACACATCGTGACAAGCTATCATGAGCTTTCATTTGCCAGATATAAAACACATCGTGACAAGCTACCATGAGCTTTCATTTGCCAGATATAAAACACATTTGTGACAAGTTATCATGAGCTTTCATTTGCCAGATATAAAACACATCCGCCACAACTACCATGAGCTTTTATTTGCCAGATATAAAACACATTCGTGACAAGTTATCATGAGCTTTCATTTGCCAGATATAAAACACATCCGCCACAACTACCATGAGCTTTTATTTGCCAGATATAAAACACATTCGTGACAAGCTACCATGAGCTTTCATTTGCCAGATATAAAACACATTCGTGACAAGCTACCATGAGCTTTCATTTGCCAGATATAAAACACATCGTGACAAGCTATCATGAGCTTTCATTTGCCAGATATAAAACACATTCGTGACAAGCTACCATGAGCTTTCATTCGCCAGATATAAAACACATCATGACAAGCTACCCAGAGCTTTCATTTGCCAGATATAAAACACATCGTGACAAGCTACCATGAGCTTTCATTTGCCTTCACCTGTCATTTATTGTCTTGAGTTTTTTTCGACAAGATTCACATTTCCTTTTGTGCCAGAAAACCATTTTGTTTTGGGGTTTTTGATGCCAGACACCAGTTGATTTAATTTCTTTAGAGGCCAGAAAACCATTTTGGGGTTTTCCCTTTAGGGCATGGATTATTTGTTGAGCATATTCCATCATAATATTTCAACTAGTTTCCTCTTAAAACATTCCTACCCCTTAATTTCTTTTTCCTGTTCCAATGTACACCAAATTTGTATTATTTTTTTGTAAGCACTAACAAAACCATACACCATTTACCTAATTAAACTTAATTAAAAGGAAAAACAATTTATTTCACTTTTTCTAATTAGAACTTAAGCCCCTGGTATACCTGCTAAGAGAATTGGTATAAGAAATGGAGTGCAAAGCATATATCAATTTGATGGCATATCTAATGTCAGGCTTTTACTTTAAAAGACAACATGAATTAATTCCAGATGTCATTCAACAACCAGAATTTTTTTACTTTTCATAACAAGACATTTTTGTATGTAAATATTGTACTACACAACCAACATGTCACACAAGAATTTATGATCCTGCAGCTTGCGAACTGAAGAATTTTACCACAGATTAACAAAGCCTTAGAATTCCCGTAATATATATCCTAAACACATTAAGGCTGCTGACAGGCGTCTCAAAGGAACAATGTTATTAGCAACCATGACATTTCAAACTACTTTAAACAGTGTCAGGTACCAATAATCTGCTTCATGAAAAAAACTTTATCACTTTAGTCTTTTGCAGTAAGAGGTTTGAATTGTTGTCAAGGTGTACGTACTGTGGTTTATTTGATGAGAGATGAAGTAAAGAAAATCAATTATTATTATTTTTTTTTAATTACGAAGGAAGTGGGCAATTTCAGAGGAAGGATATTATGAGAGCAAAGAACTCTTTCTAATACAGGTAAATTATGAAACAAAGATACTTCATTGTTGTGTGGATAGATAGGATTTTTCTTATTCTACTTTGATCTTCTTCATAGAAAGTTATTCAAGTGCCTGTGGAAAAGAGATTAAATTACTCAAAACAATATTCCAACAAAATTTGTTTCTTGATCACAGCAGATGGAAAAGTGCTAAGTCACATTTTCTCAACTCCCACGAGATTGGATGTCACCTGTGAGATGAATCTTACACCTACATTTAAAACAACTTTTTATTTTTTTTTTAGATTTCAGCAAAGGCTGTTTAGAGGCAGATCTATATTTAAGGCAGATATTTTCATGCCAAAAAGTTTCTCTTTAAGGCCGCACCCAACACCTGAGTTAATCCTGAAAACCCGGGTATGACAATTACCAACCCGACTTCCTGTTCAGTGTATTGTGTTTCCACTCCAGACAATGATTGTTTATCTGCCATTCCCATGCACACCACAGCCAAGTAGCCCAAGACTATTTGTATCTATAAGATTATACAAAGCCAGAGCTGAATAATCAAGGCACTTTTTAAGATTGAAATCGCTCATCCGTGTTAGGTGTCTTAGTGGGAGAAGTTTGTTTTCAAACTGATGATAAAAATAGTGGTGTATCATAATGCCTGAGGTAATAATGTGCATTAACTGTGAATAATTGACAGACCATTTCTCCTAAGGAAAGATAACAGTGTCAGGTACATGTACTAATAATCTGTTTCCATAAAACTTTATCACTTTACTCTTTTGTCGTCAAAGTGTAAATCATCAAGGTGTAAATCATCAAGGTGTAGGTCTTCAAGGTGTAAACTTGTTTATTTGGATTTAGATGAAGTAAAGGAATCACAAACAAACAAAAAATTACGAATGCAATTTCAGAGGAAGGAATTTATTAGAGAAACTCACTCTTTTTAATACAAGTAAATTATGAAACAAAGATACTTGATTAATGTGTGGGTACATTAGATAGAATTTTACTTACTCTATATTCCTCTTCTTCATAGAAAGTCATTCAACTGCCTGTTCAAATGAATTGCTGGCACTGAATTACTAACCTTTTTTTTCCATTAACTTTTTTTTTTTATGGCTGATGTATATTTGTATAAATGGTTCTTTTGAAAGTTGCCAAAAATAGGTATTTTAAAGTATGATTTTTAGCATTATAAGAATGATTCACTTATTCCACTAGATTTTAGGTAACTATAGAATTAAGACATTTAAGTGTGATACACATTAAACATTTCAAGAGTTATGTACCCTGAAAATAAAAAAGTAAAGAATTATTTTGAAAAATTCTTAAATTCTTTGCATTCAGCCCAATGACCAAACAATTAACTATTCATTATAAACCTCTGTTGGCACAAAATGATTTTAATTGTTAAAGTGCTGTTAAACACAAATTAACTAAAATAAAAATTGTTTTAGTCACCATATAGCCAAAGTAAAAGGAAAATTTCAACATCCTGAAGTTATAAAAGTATATTTGAGAAATTTCATATAATAAAGTATTCCTCTTTAATTTCAGTGAATATTAATGATGCAATTGAGTTTAGTTATAACAGTTTCCTGTCTGTAGATAATAAAGTCAAGTAAAAGGGTCACTTCAATTTTAGGAAGGGGCAATTTTCCAATTGAAACCTATTTCCCCATACATGGTACTGACAAAAATGCCAGTTTCTTACTATTAGGTCAGTAATTAAGGGCCATTTCATTTTGAAAGGGGTACTTTGTAATATTTTTTTTTAACTGTGTGCAAATTCCATCAGTTCTTGTATTTTTGACAGTAACTGAAGGGCAATTTTCCTTTCAAAAGGGGCACTTTTGTCATTTTTCAGAAAAGTGGGGAGGGGAGGCAGTAGGGGCACGTGGCCCTTGTTTTACTTTGTTTTCACATAAATTTGTCAGATTTTTCCTGTTTGTTGGACAGCATGTTTATAATTTCTTCAGATCTGTCAGATTGATGTGAGAAGTTGATATTCTGAGGTAAAGTTTTGGTGTGTACAAGGACTTCCCTTATAAATACCCCACATGAAATGGATGCTCCCAATTGAGGCTGATTCATCTCTTATAGATACAAAGTTATATGCTCTACTAAGATTACAAAACTGTGGCATAGCTAGGGCCCTACAGGCAAGTAGGACCTATGGTATAATGGTATAGTTTTTACAGGCCCCCTCTAGGGCCGGGCAGGGGGCTGCCTGCCCTGCCCCTTCCCCCTCCTTAGCCACTGTTTTAAAGATTACTTGGGACAACTGTATAGTACAATGGAACATTAATTGACAAAGGAAATCTTATCATAATTGCCAGTGGTTTTCATAATAAAACAAAAAAGAGGTAGAATCAAACTGGGCTGGTTATATATCAGCTAGGGTGTAACTTTATGGTCAAGTAATGTAAATGTAGATCAAATTTTTACATAAAGCAAAAATTAATCACTTCAGAATTTATTGCTCATTCTAACAAGCAACCAAAAAACTCTTATATTTCCTTCATCCTTTAAAAATGCTGACATAGTTACTCTTCTGTCTTGTTCCAAACACATTCATTATCATGTCAGAATTTATTCCTCATACAATTGTAGACTGACTGCTAAATGTGTCATGTTGTTAAAGAGCAAGCGTACATTTGGGAGAGTCATTGATTGAAAATTGAGCTTGGTTATGTCCTCGATATTCCAGTTATAAATTCCCTGGTGACAGCATTACCCAAATTTGTATAGAGATACTCTTCTTTACTTTAGATCAAAGTTGCATTAGGACTTCCACTTTGTATAATAGATAGTGTGTGTTCAAGAAAGAATATTGATGTATTTTTATGTGTATTGTATTCTTTTTCAAATTTCTTGATGAAGATTTCACTTTGCACTTTTTGAACTTATAGATTTACAGTACCTTCCCCTTTTATAGACTGACGTACTTCATAAATGAATTCATGACAAAAACAATCTCGATCAACATTCTGTTTTGATGAACACATTTGAAATTTTGTTGCTTAATTAATTGTTTTTGAAATTTGCAGATTAATGAGGAGATAAGTTTGTGTTGACTTGATCCCAGATGAAATGATTTGCCAGCTTAGATGGACAGCATGTCTTATTCTGCATTAAATTCATCTTTAGAAGAAAAAATCAAATATTTCTAGTATCTTATAAACTTTCCTAATTGTTATTTTGTAATATTTCAAAAGAAAGTAGTAAAACAGAATTTAGCAGGGTAATTATAATTTATCACCTGCAGAAATTTTGAGGAAAAATAATTCAAATAGTAAAAACGTGAAATTAATTTTCTTTAAAATACATTAAAAATTGTAAAGAATGTGAGGATGAGGATGCCAACCTTCCATAGTAGACTTACTGCACCAGTCAATTATGCACAAATGAGGCACTAGTCTTAGCTCTAAACTTGATATTTTCTTAACGGTATAAGATATTTGAATGCTTTCTTCACCATTTTGTTTCTTGTGAAGTCCTCTTTCATATATGATGAACTTGCTTGACCACTGAACTGTTGCTTTGATTTTAGATTTAGGAAAGAAATCAAAGAATTACATGAAGATCATACATCATAAATTTAGCATTATAAATTAAACATTGATCAATCTTTGACCAGTCCTAACTCCTGGTGCACTGCACTGAAGACACTCAAGCCACCACCCTACTCATCACCAAAACCCTAGCCAATACCGGTATTGACGTTACAATCAACCCCCACCGTTCTCTAAACTCCAGCAAAGGTGTGGTCAGAACCAGAGACCTAGCCTACCTGATTGTGAAGACCTTGTAGAGGAACTTGCAAATCAACACGTAACTGAAGCCTGTTGTCTCATCCTCAAAAGGGATGGTGCCGAAACACCTACCAATACCATCTTCCTGACATTTTCCATACCAACTTTCCCCTCCCACATATCTGCTGGCTACCTGAGAATCTCAGTCACCCCCTATACCCTTAACCCCCTCTGTTGTCATAAGTGACAGAGGTATGGCCATGGTAAAAACTCCTGCCGCAGCCAAGCGCGCTGTGGCAACTGTGGAGCCCTGGACCATGATAGCACCTCCTGCACCAGTACCCCAAACTGCACCAATTGTGACGGTACTCATCCAGCTAACCATCCCTCCTTCTTAAAAGACTACCCCACCTGGCTTCAAGAAAAAAAAAATAACCAAACTAAAAACCCTTAATCCCAACATCACATACCCAGAGGCCAGGAAGCAATTTCTCACCTCACTCCACGCTAAGCCATCCTACTCGAGCGCAGTCTCCTCTAACACCAATATCGCCCCTCCCAAACAGACCTCACCTGGCTTTTCTTACCCAGTCCTAAGCCCATCACCATTGCCAACAACCCAACCACACCCATTACCCAAACCATTTCTACCACTACCACTTCTCTCCTCAACCCTCCATCCTCCTCTAAGACTCCTGCCATTCCCTACCCCAACACCTCTAATGCCATCAAACATCAAGCTCAAGCCAACCTGGCTAACAATCATCCAATCCATAAACCAAGAAACAACCAATCAAGAAACAGCCCACCATCCAAACCCACACATATGACACGGAAGAGAACGTGGATTGTTCGATTACCGAACATACTTTTCGTCCAACTTTCAAAAACAACCGTTCCCAAAGAAACAGGGACAGATCCAAAGAAAAAATAAGCCAACTCAGACCCAACAGATCTTCCTCAAGATAACCCCCTGCCTCCTTATGGCATGCAACATAAACTATAACATTCACAACATTATACAATGGAACATAAGGAATCTTAAGGCCAATTCTGAAGAAATTGACCTTCTGGCCACCACCTTCAACCCGGTCATCTTCTGCCTACAAGAAACCTTCTTGAAAACCACTGACCATTATTCCCTCAACAACTTCGCTTGCTATCACAAACATCAAATGGATGCCAACAGGGCCTGTGGGGGCGTCTCCATTCTCGTTAGACACGAAATTCCACACAGCCCTGTTCATGTGCACATCGACCTTCAGGCCATCTGTATGTCTATCTCCCTCCACAAAACCTTCACTCTTTGCAATATCTATCTCCCCCCAACGCCAACATTCAGCCAACCAGCCCTAACAACCTCATCTTCAGCTCCCCTCCCCCTTCATCCTTTTGGTGACTTCAATGCCCACAACCTTCTGTGGGGCTCTATTACCACCACCCCAGAGGCAAGCTCATTGAGAATGAGAACACTCTTCGGCAGCACAGCCTCTCCTTGCTCAACACTAACTTCCCGACCTACCTTCACCCTGCCACAGGCTCCCTTACCTGTATTGACCTGTCTATCTGTTCCCCCAACCTCCTTGATTTTAGCTGGAGAGTCACTGCTGATCTCTGTGGTAGTGACCATTTCCCTCTTCTTATACACTCCAACCTCCAAACCCCCACTGACCACACCCTAATTGAAACCTCGAGAAGGCTGACTGGCCCTTTTTCGAAACCCTCTGTAACTCACACCTCTCCCCCCATCTCCTTGAGAGTGAGGGTCCCATGTCAAACTTCAGTAATATCCTTATCAGCATTGCCACCTGCTCAATTCCCAAATCCTCCAAACCCGCTAATCATCCCCCAACCCCTGGTTTTTGATGACTGCAAAACCGCCATCAACAACAGGAAAAGGGCCCTCAGGAACTTCAAAACTAACCCCACCACCCACAACCTCTTTCGCATCAGCCATGCCAAGGCCAGGCGCACTATCAAGGACAGTAAAGCCAACACTTGGAACAACTTCATCTCTTCTCTCACCACCAACACCCCCACTAAGAAGATTTGAAGAATGGTCAACAGCTTCCACGGCAGGGTGGGCAAGTCTCCCATCTTCCATCTTTCCTGGAATGGTGACCTTCTCACCGCAAAAAAGAAAATCTTTAACCATCTGCCGTCTCTTTCAGCAACATCTCCTCCTCGGCCAAGTACTCCAATGCTTTCAAAACCAAAATGGTCCTGATAGGACTAAAACCCTATCTCCTCCCTTTAGCTTACTCATTAAATCAGACCTCCGTCTCTGCATCAACCTTGCCACTGTCAGCACCTTCTTCTGGTCCACTTTTCCTTCTTGGGCCACCCCCCGTCCCTTCTATCCACCTGGGCCTCTTCAGTCATCACAAAACCCAAACAAACCCTAACCTCTTCATCAATCGCCACAAGCAAATCAAAGACCAACTCTCAAACTACACCTCCATCTACTGTATACTGATGGCTCTAGGAAGGCAACAAGACAGCTGCTGCTGCCATTCATCCAAGACATCAACCTCAGTAGCAGACTTCCCGACTACTCATCCATCTTTTCAGCAGAGGCAAAGGCCATCCTCCTCCCCTCAACTTTATTGAGTAACTCTCCGCTCAGCCACTTTGCCATTTTCTCTGACTCCAAGGCTCTTCTTACTTCTTTACTCAATCTTAAATGAGTAACTTAACATCTCACCTCCTGCGGAACCTCCTTTTGCCCACCCTCTGCAGGAAAAGTATTCTTTCCTTTTGGATACCCAGCCATGTTGGCATCCCTTGCAATGACAAGGTTGATGCAGCCACTGAGCTTGCCTTCAACCTCCTCCCTACCCCTTTTTCCAAAACCCTTTCTGACATCAAACCGCTTATCGCTTCCCTTGTTCGTGACCGCTGGCAAACCTCATAGAACTCCCAAATTGATAACAAACTCTACGTCATCCAGCCCACCATTCTGATCAAACCCACCATCAACAACCTCTGTCATATCGATAACGTTCATATTACCCGTCTTAGAATAGGTCACACCCACCTCACTTACTCCCACCTCCTTATTGGCTCCCCCAACCCCTCTGCAACAATTGCCATTGCACCCTCACAGCTTCCCTCTACAACCATATTTAGTTTATCTCTTCAACCCCCCTTTCTACTTTGTTTTTTTCACCCTTGCACCTCCTCTCTCGATCCCAGCTTTCTGACTTTTTGTTCTTATATTTTTCTCATTCTCCTCCTGTTTCTTTTCCTTCCTACCTCTAGAATGATCTGACCTCCTGGCACAATTTGACCCTCATTGTCGCGGTGTCGTTAAGCCCTCATCAATCAATCATCAAAAACGTAAAGTGCAATTTTAGAATGCAAAAAAAAATATCTGATCTGTTCAGATTTTAATTCTTTTAACCAATAAACAAATTGCTACATGTCCAGAGAATGTTAAAGCATATGCTTGTCTATGTACCCTTACAGAAATATTAGCTTGGAGCAAGCTTGCAGCATGCTTGCAGCAAGCTTGGAGCATGCTTGCAACAAGCTTGGAGCATGCTTGCAACAAGCTTGGAGCATGCTTGCAACAAGCTAACATTTCAAATGCTTGCTTGCAGCAACGAAGCATGCTTGCAGCAAATTGCATGCTTGCAGCAAGCTTGCATGCTTGCAGAAAAGCCTTCTGCAAGCTAGTATTTGGAACAAAAGAAACTATCTGCAAACGTTCTGCAAGCTAGTTAAAAAACTTTTGCAAGAAACTATCTGCAAACTTGCGCCAGTTAAAAAGCTAACAAGTATTTTATGCTAGCTTGCACAAGCTAAATATTTTATGTTAGCTTGTGCAAGCTAAATATTTTATGTTAGCTTGTGCACGCTAATGTTAGCGCGCAAGCTAGTATTAGTTCCAAATACTAGCTTGCTGCAAGCTTGCAGCATGCTTGCACAAGCTTGCAGCATGCTTGTGCAAGCTTGCAGCATGCTTGCACAAGCTTGCAGCATGCAAGCTAAAAATGTTAGCTTGTCACAAGTGTGGTGCAAGCTAAAATTTCTGTAAGGGTATAGGTGATCTCACCTGCAATTATGTACTGTATGATCATTGAAAGTACTGCAATGAACAGTTAAATGTTTATCATGACTAAAGCTCAAAATCTCATCCGAAATAGTTGATGGATTAACTAAGACCTCTGCAAACAGTTTGATTTGGTACATCAATCATCCAGTGTTAATTGGTCAACCTTTGTTTGAAAACCCATTAAATTATTGTATATTTAATGCTGATTTGCTGATGTTGGTATGGACAGGTGCAGCAGTTTATTGTTTTTGAGGACAGGTGCTTGGGTTTCCAGAATTTTCAATAGGTACCAATACCCGAGCAGTTCTTTATTAACATCTGCATCGTGATGTAGTACAAGATCCAAAATGATATTTCACTGGCATACCTAAAATGGAAATTTACAAAAGTTGAAGATGTCCATTTACATTACACATGTCAAGCTAACCACAACCATATCAAGATGACTTTGTGTCACACCGAATAATACAAAGTTCATTTACCTTAAGAGGAATTACATCATGGAATAGTTTGATTATAAAATTAAAGAAAGTTTAACAGTTAATGCATTGAAAAGGTCCATAAAACAAGCAATTTCTCAAAGAAGTTTCTGATAGATAAAATTGTCGGTTTCCTGCCAATTTCACTTTATATTGCCATTTATAATTTTTTGATTCGCATGCGTAGCATTATGTGAACCTATGTAATGGTGATTACATCCATCCGGCCGTCCGTTCCTGAGATTTCCTCAGAAATGTTTAAGTTTTTTGAGAATTCCTCAGAAAATGTTAAAGTTTCTTCAGAGTTCCTCAGGAAAAGTTAAAGTTTTTTCAGATATCCTTATGGAAGGTGAGAATTTCCTTATAACATGTTAAAGTTTTTCAGAGATACTTAAGATAGGATTGAAGACTAGTTTCCTTAAAAAGTTTACAATACATTTGATATTTTCTTAGCAGATAAGCGTAAAATGATATAATTTTCCAATTTTCTTCAGAGATCTTTAAGTCTCTCTTGTAGTACTTGAGATTTAAAATCCTTAAAATTCTTCAAAATATTTGGGCACCAACAGTTGTATCGGGCATGATTTTTTAAACTCCACCTTTATTATTGTGCTTATTTGCATAAAGTTGGTACAGTATTATGACCTGACCAGACTTTTTTTATTTAATATGCTTAGTCAGGGAGTGTGACAGGATGTGATTGCATATGGACATATGAAGGGATGCCATGTGGGATATGGATGGGGGCCATGAGGGACATATGATATAATATTTACCATGTTGTATACACCAAGGGCTATATCAGGCATAATTATTTGACTCCACCTTTTTTTCTTATTCAACAACTCATCTGCATATAAGTTATTACATGAACTGACACTTTAATACATAGTATGCTCAGTCAGGGACTGTGATAGCTAGGATGAGACTTCTTATGGAGCTTATGGGATGTCATGTCAGACATAGGGTGGGATGCCATGTTGGACATGGGGTGGGATGCCATGTGGGACATGGGGTGGGATGCCATGTGGAACAGGGTGGAATGCCACGTAGGATATGTGGCGGAATGCCATGCAGGACATAGGGTGGATTGCCATGGGATGGAATGTCATGTGGGACAGGGGATGTCATGTGGGACATGGCGTCCCACCCCATTTCAACAAGTCATTTGCATATAAGTTATTATATGAACTGACACTTTTATACATAGTATGCTCAATCAGGGACTGATAGCTAGGATGAGACTTCTTATGGAGCCTATGGGATGTCATGTGGGACATGGGGTGGGATGCCATGTGGGACATGGAATGGGATGCCATGTGGGACATGGGGTGGGATGCCATGTGGAACAGGGTAGACTGCCATGTGGGACATGGTGGGATGCCACGAGTAACACAGAGTGTGACATAGGTTGGGATGCCATGTGTGACATAAGGTAGAATGCCATGTGTGACATAGGGTAGGAGACTATGTGGGACATAGGGTAGGAGTCCCTGGAGACATGGGATGTGGGACATGGGATGTGATGCCATGTGGGACATTAAGTAGGATGTCATTGGGACATTAGGAGGTATACCATGTGGAACATATGGTGATATGCTATGTGGAACATCAGGTGGGAAGCCACTGATGCGGGACACAGGGAGGGATGCCATGTGGGACATAGGGAGGGATGTCATGTGGTACTTATGGTTGGAATAATGTGGGACATACATGTAGGATGGGATCCATGTGGGTCATAGCGTGGGATGCCATGTGGGACATATGGTGGAATGCCATGTGGGACATATGGTGGAATGCCATGTGAGACACTGTATGAAGGTTTGCCATGTGGAAGATATGGTGGAGTGCCATGTGGGACAAGGCATGGTATTAATACTATTATTATTATTATGGGTTTTTTTCTTTCTTGATGTTTTATGCCATTTTAAAATTTTAACCATGTGTCAATTTTTAACCATGTTCTTAAATTTATGTCATTTTGTATTTATCTGTTTACTATCTTTTTATACATGTTTTACTTTTGATTGTTTAAGTCTTATCCATATTTTTATTTCTTATACCATTTTGTTAATTTTTATGTTGTACTGTAAGCCAGGGCCCCAAGGTAGACCAACTTAATGTTGATTGGGACACCCTGGTAAAATATGCATGAATCAATCAACTTTCAATCAATCAATTAATAAATGAATGATTGAATCAATCAATCAATCAAGGAACGGATGAACGAATGAATGGACGAAAGGAATGAATGAACGAATGAATGAATAAATATCTTAATCTTTGAACTAATAGTGCAATTTTGGCAAAATGAGTTTCTTGTAATGCAACTTTTTTCTGTAATAAATAATAAAGTTTGAATGATTTTGATGATTGTTTTCTTTCAATAATTACAACTAAAAATTTCAGTTTAAGAATAAAAAGGTTAATTACAATTAATAAACTAATTACAATAAATAAGAAATGCATAGTAAACTTGCTTTCATTAAAGTGTTCCAATTTATTGCTTTACTAGGATTTTGATCCCAATCAAGATTGTCCAGAGAGTACTGAAATGGGGTCAATCTGGTGAAGGAACTTTGCTTTAAGTAATAACATCATAGCTGTCATAATATCCTACTGCTCTGACATTATGACACCATATGACATATGACACCATGGTGTCATATAACACCATGGTGTCATATGACACCATGGTGTCTTATGACACCATAACATCATGATTGGTGTAATATTATGACTTCCATATGATATCATATACTATAGTCATCAGGGCATAGCCAAATTAGGGGTGGGGGGGTGACTTTCCCCAATATTTTAATCTGTGGGTTGAGATTTGTACATGTATGTATGTTGGTACATCTTGTCCATTAACTTCCATTACTTGCTCTTCCATATGGAAATCCTAGCTACTCCGCTGCTTTAGTTGTTGAAAATGAATCTGGGTTTTTTATTACTTTTATTTAGATTTTTGCCAGTTTAGAGAAATATCTTTTTTGATCCCCTCGCCAACGAAGTTGGTGAAGAGGTGATATAGCATCTTTATCATTCGTCCGTCCATCCACATCTATTGTCTGTCCATCCACATCTATTGTCTGTCCGTCCACATCCATTGTTCGTCTGTCCACATCTATTGTCCATCTGACCTCATGCATTTTTCTGCTACTAGGGAACAATGGATTGCTGCCAAAGGAAAGGAATTCCCAACTATTTTTATGAAAGAAATTTATATAAAGGAGAACAAATGCATTCCAGACTTGAATAGCAGCAATTAAAGGATTTGTTCTTGGATGAAAAAAAAAAGTTGAATAATAAGAACTGATGACTGAATGGAATTTATAATGAAGCATGAAGCAAATTGCCCAGATGGCATTTTTCCTTTGACTAATATCTCCTCCACTGTTTCTGATGGCAGCACCATAGTTGACTAATATCTCCTCCACTGTTTCTGATGGCAGCACCATAGTGACCCTGAATGACATGAATAGCCTTTTGCATCAGCCTCCCAGCTCCACCAAGTCCTTTGTATTTTTTGGCACCATCTATAAACTCTTTACCTTTATCTTTGTTCACAACATTTGTCAATCTTTTGCCCATGCATTTTTTTTTAACATGTCCCACACATTCATATCTGGTGATAACTTTGTCCTTATAAATTGGGGGGTTTGCATCTGTGACAATACCCTAGCCTTAACCCTTGCCTTCACAAGTCCTGTAAATCTATTTCCAAAAACCTTCTTTTTCTTTTCCCAGGCATTTTGGCAAGAAAAAAATGATAACTTCAACTTCAATTTTTTTTCAAAATAGATCATAAACTTTCACAATGAGAAACAGCTGATAAGAGGTCATTACTACTACATAGACACAACTTGAATGCCTATTGTGTATAACTCATTCATGTTTTGTTAAAGCAAGACAGATGTGATTGGTTATTTACTTTGATCAGTGAAAGTAGTTTGAAGAGAGATTTACTATTAAGAAACTTCTGCTTTGAGTAATAAACTATCTGTTATAAAAACTGTCTGATTGGATCCATGACATTTGATATCTCTATTACATGGGCATTGGTCTAGGAGAAGTCTTTATGAAAACAAGACTTGTTCTCTGCATTTAAAACTGTAGGTTGGTGTTTAAATAGCATTCGTTTTTTGACCATTTTTTTGTCATTTTTAGGGCAGATTTTGTCTTCCTTAAGAAAAAAAGGACGGGAAGATTTGCCCTTCAAGGAAAGTGGGGACAGGTATCCTTATATGATAATTATCAGCTGATTGAGTAATCTGAAATTCTTAATTTTATGTTGGTATGAGCAGGGGTGGAGAAAGGAATTGAGGGCAAAGTGACAGGAAATCCAGAGAGGGTACTATCCTTATTAAAGATTTCTAATGAGGATCTGAAGCAGGGGAAAGAGTATAGTTTTAATGAATAGCACTAAATACCTGCAAGAGTAGTTCTAAAATTAGTCTCTACACAGTGAGGCTTTAGCAGCTGCAAGGGCAAAGAGTATGGTTGGTTTGATTAGAAGACATTTTTGTTTTCTTGGTAGAGAGGTTGTTCTTAATTTGTATAATCAGTTAGCTCAGGCCTTGGTTTGATTCATTTTTGTTTTCTTGGTGAGTATTTGCTATTCAGGCTTCAGGCCTCACCTTGAGTAGTCCACCTTGAGTTTATTCAGGAGAAGCTATTCAAAACTATTCACCTTTTGCTATTCAGGTTCTTTTATGAAAGAAGCAGGTTCAGCAAAGAGCCGTTTGACTTATTTCTGAAGTAAGGAATTTCTCTTATGAATCTAGGTTGTGAATTCTTGGTTTCTTGGTTTAACCTATCTGGCAGTGTTGAGTTGAGTTGAATAGTATGATATGTTGATACCTTTATAAAATAGTTGATTCAGGATACCTTCATCTTATTTTTAAATTCCTATCTGGCAGTGATAATAAGTGGACACCATCATCAAATAAGTTGACACCTCCATCACATGTGGTCCTTTTGGTGTTCTGTAAACAACGGGCTCACGAGTTTTATACAGTGAATAAGAATGTACATCTTACTGTATGGGAGCAATTATAATGATACATGATGTTCTAAATATTATGAGAAGAATTTCTGTTAAATCTTCTGCAAATGTGGAAGGAAAAAATGGTAGAAGGTGAAAAATAGTTCACACCTTTGCAGAATTAATGTTTTTGAGACAAGATTAAATTGATTTTGGTTTTGAAAGAAAGTAAAGAGAAGCACAATATTAAAAGTGAAATACAATTCTTGGATTCCTCCTTAGCAATATAACCTAAAATGAAATTAACATGTGATGACTCATTGCTGCTGACATACATCTACTTTTGATGACAAGAGGGAGTGGGTTCTGCAGGTGCGGATCCAGGAATTTCCGAAAGGACTAAGTTTTGTTCTGTTGTGTATGAGGTTTGATTCTCTTTGTGCAAAACTTGCAAAGATGTTATTCTTCTCACACACTATCTCTAGACTATGTAGATATCAACCATAATTTCAGTTAGAATAGGAACTTTTAGAAAAAGAGATTAAGTGCGGAGGGTATATGTGGACTGCACCCTCTCCCCCTTCTCCCCCCTCCCCCTTCCTCCTCCTCCTCCTCCTCCCCCCTTCCTTCTCCATTCTGTGTTTAAAGGAGCTCTTGGTTGTTAAGTTACAGCATGTTTTTTTTTTTATCTTTTGAATTTTAAAATAACACAAGTCTAAATTTTGATACTCATGTTTTAAAACATTACTTGGTATTCATTAGAAATATTTATGATTAATTTGAACATTTTATTTCATGTAGGTGTAGGGGGAAATTTCGCCCTACTTTTCTGCAAAATAACAAAAGTGCCCCTTTTGAAATGAAAAGTGCCCCTCAATAACTGTTAAAGGTTTAAGAACTGGTAGAATGTGCACACAATTTTAAAAGAACAAATATTACCAAAGTGCCCCTTTCAAAATAAAGGCCCCTTAATTACTGACCCAATACTAACCCAAATTGTAGAAACTACTTTCCATTAAAGATTACAAAACTTTTCCTTCTGAAAGTGCCTCTCAATTGCCAAAGATTTTTCTTTTAGAAAAGTCATGGACAATATGCCTTTTTTGTTTGTCGATAATTAATTATATCTAAAGACTTAAAATTGTCAGTCCCATGAACAGGGATTGTGTCCCCCATTGGAAAAGTGCCCTGTTCTTAAAATGAAGTACCTCTTTTCTTTGTCATTTTGGGATCACTAATTATATCTATAGACAGGGGAGCCATGTATATATCTGACTTGGGAAGATCCCCCTAAAAGTTTGTGCCCCCTAATGGTTGTACCCCTAAGCTCCCTACACCCCCTGTTCATATCAAAGGTTTTAGTACCTTTATGGGTACACAAAGTGTGTTTGAATATTCTTGAGACTCCAAAATACTAGGCCCTTACATGTCAGCCAAATGCTCATTTAAAGGAATAGTTCAGTGGTCAAGCAAGTTTATCTTAGGTGAAAGAGGACTTTAAAAGAAACAAAATGGTGAAGAAAACATTAAAATAGCTAATTCTGTTAAAGAGATATTCAAGTTTAAAGCTCTGCCTTATCTGTGTAGAAATGATTGGTATAGTATGTTTGTTATGGGAAGGTGGTGCCTTCATCCTCACATTCTTAATAATTGATGTTTTTTGAGAAAAAGTTATTAAACTTTTTGACTATTTAAATAATTTTTCCTCACACTTTCTTCAGGTGGTAAATTATAATTACCCTTGCTAAATTCTGTTTGACTTTTTTTCAGATGTATACAATGTTTTTAAGTTACAAAATTACAAGACAAAATATGATAGACTACTTAAAAGGTTTGAATCTGAGGCTATGACATCACAACTAGTCTGATTTCAATCGTTTCTACATAAATGATATCAAACTTTACACTCAAATATCTCCTTAACGAAATAAAATTATAGAATGATTTCTTCACTATTTTGTTTCTCTTTAAGTCCTTTTTCATATAAGATGAATTTGTTTGACCCCTGAACTAATCCTTAAAGTTAGCTCTTCCACATATGATATATTTTTCAGAACTTCAGAAGATCAGTAAAGTTTCTTACACATAACAGAACAATTCTCATAGAAAATACTTTTTATTTATTAAAAATAATAGTCCTGTTTTTTTGTTTTTTCTCAATCCCTCATTCTCAAATTAAATTTTCTCTAGAATATTTTTTCCTTTTCAAACAGAAAGGATGATTTTACATATTATGTTTGCTTTTAAAATGACATCTGAGTGTTTCTTAATTGTTAACAACAAATTTTGACATTATTTTTTGTGGAAAATCGTCATTGTGCATTAAGGAAAATTCACTGACTGTAACGTGTCAAACATAGTTTTGAAAAACAGTTTTTCCTTGAACGTTTTTGTATCGGTGTCAAGTACTTCAAAGTCATCAGAAAGGAGCGGAGCTACTCTCTGCCAACTTCAGGTGTAGTTCAGCAAATTGTAAAATTGTGTCAAGTATATCTTCAATCAGTGATTTGAGTTATTCTTGAGGAATAATTTGTTTTATGCTGCATAGCTTGATGTGCTATTCATAGATGTAATCGGAATCATATTTCAGGTTGTGGCATCACTTTTGTTGTTGTATTGAACTTCCATCAGGAATTGTGAAGCCACAACTGCGTAACGCAACTTTAACAACATGCTGCTCCCTGTTGAAAATTAATGTGAATTTAGATCATAGACATAAATGCCCTATATTTTCATAACTATGATGGCTTTACAGAATTAACGTCTCTGAGTTACGAAATAAGCCACAAATACCATAGCATTGCAGTAACTAGGTGGGGCAAACAAACCTCAAATCCACAATCGTGTATGACCAATGCATTTACATTTAGATGTGCAGTGTGGCTTGTTCCAAGTTTTGATCCATTTATGGTATTTCCCCGGATCTTTAGAGATTTTAACAAAAGAAATAAACAAAAATCAGCTTGCTAACCATTTGGATAACGGGATTGGGATTTACAAAGCCCCGTAATGGGCTTGTAGGCACAATTTTTGTTCACCATCTTGTGTCACTCGTTATGAGTGTGCAGAAATTTGTTTTGTATAGTTTATTGCATTGACTGCATAGGGCGTGCTGCTAGCTACATGTAGCTGTACTCTAATAGTACCACCTCCGATGTTTGCCACACTTAGTTTCACAAATTTTGTTGCTAGGCAAATTTGTGCGGTGATTGGTTGAAAAGCTGTCAATCATCTAGCTCAGACAGGTTAATTGCATCAGTATCAGTGAGCTGATTCAGTTTTTCAAAACATTTATGTGTGTCAGAGGTCAGGCATGTCTATATAGTAACCTGCATGTCACAAGATAAATATGAAAAGACAAGGTGTTGGAAAACTATAAAAAAATCAATGCTATTTTATTCATATTAAGGGTATAAGATACATGGGCATAGCAAGTGCTTGGGACTTCATCTCAATAATTAAACAATATTGTTTCCAATAATATAGAAAGAGGCAAAGAAATACTTGAAAGTTGTTGTGGATCTGCAAATATGACATGTTGTACACTGCACCAGTCATGTTTCATATAACACTAGTAGAATCTTTGAATTGCAGAGCATGGAGTGTCTGTGACATGGTGACATTTTGTCACAAAATTTCATTGTCCAAAAATCATACATTTTGAAAATTTTGTGACAAAATAAACATAAACAGATGTATTTAAATTTGTCTGACATTTTGTGACACGTTTTACCCCTTCACTCACACTCATTGGTATTTTGGAACATATGCGGTCATGATGGTGTGTGTGTGTGTGTGATGCCCAGCTCGTAAATACCTTATCTCAAGACCGATACACCTCATTTATGTCATATGGGGTACACAGATAGCCCATGGTTCATAAATGTGCCCCATTGTTCATAGATGTGCCCCATTGTCCATAGATGTGCCCCATTAATGGTGAAGTCATGCATATTAATGAGGCAGGGTTTAATGTAAAAATCAAAATCTGGAAATGTTCATATTTTAACAACCGCATGTCTGTCTTGTGTCATATGTGGTATAATTATAGTATTAGCTAGTGTGTACATGTTTATGATGTAAAAATGTTAGATTTCGTTAATTTGCATAGTGGGCGGGGCTTAATCTGATTTTGCTGAAAAGAGCTTGTAAACACGGTTTCTTAAGAACGGTAAACTGGATTCATGTCATATGTGGTACACAGATAGCCCATGGTCCGCAGATGTGCCCTATTGTTTTTGGTGGCGATGTCATGCATATTAATGAGTAGGCGGAGCTTAATGATGAAATCTTTGAACGCTCATATTTTAAGAACCCCAAGTCTGTTTTGTTTCATATGTGGTGTAATTATGATGTTAGCTAGTGATGTAGATGTCATGGTACCAAAATGTTGAATTTCATTAATATGCATAGTGGACAGGGCTTAACATGATTTTGTTGAAAAGAGCTTGAAAATAAAGTATCTCAAGAATGATACATGGGATTCAGTTCATATTTGGTACACAGATAGCCATGGTCTGCTGATGTGCCCTATTGTTTTGGTGGCGAGATCATGTATATTAGTGAGTAGGCGGGGCTTAATGTAAAATCTTGAAATGCTCATATTTTAACAATTGCATTGTTTGTTTTATGTCATATTTGATATAATTATGTTGTTAGCTAGTGTGTACATGTTCATTGTACCTAAATATTGAATTTCATTGATATGCATAGTGGGCGGGGCTTAACATGATTTTGTTGACAATCGCATTGTTGTTTTTCATATTTGGTTTAATGGTGATGTCAGCTAGTGTATTGATATGCAATGACATGACAGGTAATACAAAACTTGCAAATCAATCATCATATGAAAAAAGCATCGGAACCACAAAACCTTTTGGTTCTGGTTCATGAAACAGACATAACCAAATGATCCTTTCTATGAGTATCACTGGCCAACTGGTTATGATGTGTGATCTATGCCAATCAAATGTGACAAAGGCAAAACTGATGTGACTTTCTGACAATAGGTGCAAAAAATTATGCGACATTTGAGACATTTATGTGACAAATTTGAAAGTTTTTGACGTGACAGTTTGTGACAAGCCATCAATCATCACTCCATTCTCTGGAATTGTGATAACGCCAACACAGAATAAGTTTCAACATGTTTTTTATTTTTACTGATTTGTTTTTATAATAGTCCTCTATCATTTAAATGAAAATTCATGGGAATATTCCTTTCATTACCTGTATTTACAGAAGTTCAACTCCAGATTGAAATGGCGGTGTTTTACCTGTTACAAAATGATGCTGATTACACACAAAAACTATCAACAACGTTCACATTACCCACTCACTCCCACCTCCTTATTGGCTCCCTCAACACCCCTGCAACAATTGCCATTGCACCCTCACAGTCCATCACGTTCTCCTTGCTTGCCCCCTGTACAATCTTCCCAGAGCTTCCCTTGTTCCCCACAATTCAATAATTGAGCTCTTCCAGAAAAACCCTCTGGATAAAATTATCTCCTTCCTTCATCATGCTTCCCTCTACAACCATATATAGTCCTCCTCTCCCACCCCCCTTTCTCTACTTTCTTCCCCCATGCACCTCCTCTCCCGATCCCAGCTTTCTGGCTTTTAGTTCCGTGTTTCTTTCAATCTCCACTTGTTTTCTTTCCTTCCTACCTCTGGAATGATCTAACTTCTCAGACACAATTTGACCCTCGCTTTCGTGGTGCTGTTAAGTCCTCATCAATCAATCAATCAATCAATCATCAAAAACAAAAGGTGCAACTATGTTTCTTTCCTGTAGAATTCTTAATGAGACATTTATTAAAGTTTTACTTGAGTCGGCATAGATACCAAGGGGGGGGGAGCTACACCCCCCTACTTCCGTAAAGCTGTCGATAAAATTGAAGACCTGTCAGTAAATCAAGGTTTGCGTCAGTAAAACTTCCATCAAAGACGATGAAACTTTACCAAACAGATTAAAAAATAAATATTGTGGCACTTGTTCTGCGATTTTGGACTGATGAGTTTTTTTTTTTTTGCTTTACAAAATTGTTGACGTTATGGGGTCCTGAATGTTGAAGTCATTTGTCGGTGAATTTGTATATTTACCCTACCCCCTTCCTCCCCCCCCCCCTTCCCAATCAAAAGGGTCTACTGATTTCACTAGTTGAGTGGTTATACAAATTGATCTTCTGTGAAAGAGGACTTGGACAAAAAAATAGTGTTGAAAGCATTAAAAATCTTATTCCATTAAGGAGATATTTAAGTTTAAAGATCTGCCTTATCTGTGTAGAAATGACTGGTGTAGTAAGTCTATGGAAGGTTGCGCTCTCATCCTCACATTCTTAACAATTGTTAATGTATTTTAGAGAAAATTTATATTAATGTTATTAATATTATTAACTTTCTTCAGGTGGTAAATTATAATTACTCTTACTAGATTCTGTTTTACTACTTTCCTGACATATCCAATGGTTTTGAAGCCACAAAATTGCTGGACAAAATATGATAGAATATATACAGATTTTGAAGAATCTGATTTCAGTCGTTTGTACACAAATGATACCAAACTTTAAACATAAATATCTTTTAAATGGAATGCAAATTTTGATTGTTTTCCCTAATTTGTTCCTTTGAAGTCCCTTTGCATATAAGATGGACTTGTTTGACCCTTAAACTAATCCTTTAATGAGATATTTATCAATCCTCGATCTAATCCAATTATGCCGCAAAAGTTTCCTACATTGCATCTTTTCTTTACATTTGATCTTTTGACCTGCTTTCTCAGTGAGTTGAAGGAAAGTACATTTTCAATGAATCTAGTTTGGTTATTGTCAATGGTCACATACTGCACAAGCAACTCAGCCGGTAAAATATCTAATGAAATGGTTCTCTCCTCAAGTGCCACACTTACAAAATCTATAAGAGGTCAATTATAAAATGGTTAAATCAGAATTGAAGACAAAGAATTGGAAGCATGGCACGTCACAGTTTGTTCAAATAAATACAGATAAGAAACAGTGGCATAACCAGCCTCCAGAATGTCCAACCATTACTTTTATTGTTAAGGTCCAAAAAGTGGGGAAAGGGGGAGGGTTAGAAGAACCTTGATAATATTTTTGTGTGAAAAAGTTTAGGGTTCCAAAGTCTTTCAAAGTGGAATCATGACACATCACAATTGGCAAACTGTGTGTGTGTGTGGGAAGGGGGGGAAGTAGGGGTCAAGGTACATTGATATCATTATTTTTAAAGGGGTGTGGGGTTTGGGGTCAAAGTACATTGATATCATTATTTTTGAAAAGGGGTTCAATTGTGACTTTTAATGTCAAGGTCCAAAAATTGGGAGTTGGAAAAGTGAGGGGATAAGATGTAGAATTTCTACAGCAATATTTTAAATCCTCTTTTCAATGAAATAATCTTTTAGAGCAAAAAGCACAAAGAGAAAGCAAAACGAAAATATTAGTGCATCACAGTGAAAATATTAGTGCATCACAGTGAAATTATTAGTGCATCACAGTGAAAATATTAGTGCATTACAGTTAAAAAAAATAGTGCATCACAGTGAAAATATCAGTGCATCACAGTGAAAATATCAGTGCATCACAGTGAAAATATCAGTGCATCACAGTGAAAATATTAGTGCATCACAGTGAAAATATTAGTGCATTACAGTGAAAATATTAGTGCATCACAGTGAAAATATTAATGCATCACAGTAAAGATATTAGTGCATCACAGTGAAATTATTAGTGCATCACAGTGAAATTATTAGTGCATCACAGTTAAATTATTAGTGCATCACAGTGAAAATATTAGTGCATCACAGTGAAAAGGACTGTCATTGGACATAAACAAATAATGTGGATTCCTCGTCTCATTGATAAAGTCTTTGTTTTTTTCTAGCCTGTATTCTATACTTAGACTTTCATGCCCTACATGTTCATGATTCATTTGCCTCAATTTTATTTGAACTTATATGTTCTTTTAATCTGATCTAAAAGAGGAAGCTTTAATCCACTGCCCTCTTTTCTTTAAAGGGATCAAGATCAAGAACGAAGATGGTATCTGTCGCAGCTGAGACTTTAAGTGCAAAACAAGTTCTTGAAAAGCTTCAGGCATCTGCTAATGGCTAGCGATACAGTATATCTGATGCTATTTGGTAAGATTTTGTAAGTTGATTGCAATTTTAGATAAAGCTACATATGTAGCAAAATTATGGGCAGCAAGGTTTAGTGTTTATCATCCATCACATTTGTCGGGTGACCTTCTCTTTAAGTGGAATGCTCAATATAGATGTACGTCATGAAGAAAACAAAGTGAAGTGTAATCATGAATAGTTAAAAGGTCTATGGACAGTTAGCAATTTCTATATATTGGTATTTATCTATATACTGTTTGCAAAAGCACTCAAATCTGAGCAAATTAGTTTGGTAATTTTGAAAAAAGTACTCTTATTTTTTGAGTTATGACTGATCAAGGTTTCATCAGTCTTTAATCGATGTAAAATCAGTGATGTATGATTTTCTTTTTCATTCATTTTCGGTCATTTTTCTTTAATTATTAAGGAGTTTCTATAAATTTTCATCATTTTCGTGAAAATCACTAATTTTTGTGCAACTTCGTTATTTTGGGGAAAATTCCTCCAATTTTCGAGAAGTCTGGAAGTTGTCTTTCATTTTTGGAAAATACATGTATGCTACCATTTTCCTGCAATTACTTTCATTTTAGGAAAAATTTCTTCAATTTTCAAAAAATCTCTTCAATTTTCGCCAAATTTCCATCATTTCATGAAATTTTCTTTGGTGTTTGTGCATTTTTCTTCATTTTCAGGAATTTTTCTTCAATTTTTTTAAAAGTTTCTATCAATTTTCATTATTTTCATGAAATTGCTTTAATTTTTGTGCAACTTCCTTTATTTTTGGGAAAATTCCTTCAATTTTAGAGAAGTCTGGAAGTTGTCTTTCATTTTTGGGAAATATGCTACCATATTCCTGCAATTACCTTCATTTTCATGAAATTTCCTTCATTTTATGAAATTTTCTTTAATGTTTGTGCAATTTTGTTCATTTTCGGGAAAATTTCTTCAATTTTAAGAAAGTTCTTTTCAGTTTTCGTGAAATTTTCTTTAATTTTTGTAAAATTTTTATTCATATAAAGTGAAATTTGGTTAATTTTTGTGAAAGTTTCTTAAATGTATTTAAATTTTCTTCAAGTTTCATTAAGTTTTTGAAAAATTGTCTTAATTTTGGGGAATTTTTCTTCAATTTTCGGGAAATGTTGCCAAATTTTACTAATACTTTTATGACTCCCCACCCCACCCCACCACCTCCGCACCCCTTTACAGATAATTGATGCACCATGATAAGAAATTCATTTTTTGTACTGAGGTTGGTTGAGACAAATGATAAAATATGCCTCCCCCCCCCTTCATGTCAAATACTTTCCTATGCCACTGGACCAGTATACAGCAGATATATTACTTTATATCTTCTCATGAAATTAATATGAATTAGCATATTAGAAATAAGCATATGGTTATAAAATGGAGGACACTAGGACAAATATTCATCCAATTTATATGGTCCTTGTTTGGACCAGTATATAACAGATATGCATACTGGCGAAAAACAAACACCATTCAGCTGTTGAGAGAAGTGACAATGGTTGAATGGCGCCTTCGGAGTCTGAGGGACATTAAGCTGTCAGGACTGTCGGTTCTGACATCAGGACAGTCATCCTCTGCCTGGTTCTCTGAACACTATTTAAAAATAGAAGCGTGAACATGCGGTTTCATTCACTTCCGGTCCTGACCCAGTCAAGTTCATGTGAGTCGATTCGTTGGCAGCCGGTGAACTTGACTGGAGGCACTGGGGTCTATGAACGGTGCAGTATATAAGCCTATTGTATGTTTAAATGTGTGTATGTATGTATGTATGTATGTATGTATGTATAATCATGATGATCCAAGAGGGCTAATAAAAACTTGCCCGAGAAACCCTTCAGCACAGAAACCACAATTTATCTACAATTATCAACCTACTTGAGTACTTTTTATTCTTTCTCTTGAAATAAACCTGGCACTAATTGGAGAAAGCTATTAGTGAATCAAATGGTTGGCTTTGCGCAGAAAATAAGATCTCCAAACCACACTTCACTAAAAGGACTGTGTATAACCAGCAATTTAGTTTGCTCACATTCACCAGGGAGTTGTCTGCATTCACTGTGGTTAATCAAGCATTGGTGTCAATGAAAGAGTCCAGGAGAGTGAGATTTAGTGGAGACGAGTTTGAATTATTATCTCCCCGACTTGTTCCATTTGCCAATCGGGACTTGGGGTTGGAAAGTAATAGGTCACTTGGATCGTTATGTGTATACATATAATTCAAACATGTTTGTATTCATTATTACAAAAATAAGAGTGATCAGAAAATCTTTGGGGAGGGGGAGGGGTAACTGGTGCACTCCCTTGCCCCCATGGCAAGCCATGCATTCCCCTTGCTGTAGCTAGGACTCATAAGTTGTAATGTTGACAACATTTTCCAAATTTTCAGATTAGTTTTGTCAAAAAAAGTATTTTTGTCAATGAGTCATTGAAAATAGAAAAGATTTTGGAAACAAACTCTTTCATCTGAAATTTGGAAGAGATATGTTGGGGTGAATGAAGGATTGGAGTGGAATGTGTTCAAGTTTGTGTATCTCTCATAAACAAGATTTTTTTTCATAAACAAATAAAATATAATGCAACAGACCTTTTCAAATCTAAATTGGCAATTCCCGGATAACTAATTTAAATAATGTCAAATGGCCGAGATTCATGAGTCCATAATGGACCAATCGGACACTGGAGAAATCTCTTTGACCAATAAAATACTGTAGGAATCTTGGCCATCTGCACAATTCACGCACGGTATGGGCCCAAGCGTATGAAAAAAATGTTTTCAAGGGCATGTATCATACGTGCGTTATACATGAAGGAAATACGTGCGCGTATTACTGCTTACATTTTTTTCCTCAAACCTGCACCTGATTGGTTGGAAAACAAAGGAAAAGTTCCCCCAGCATTTGATTGGTCGAAATACTAAAGAAATCATGTTCGGCTAAACTCGGCTTGGAAAGGGGTATGGGACCAAGCATACCTGAATTTTAAATAAAAGGAATATGCACACGCATTGTTGTTTCAATTTTTTGTTCAAGAACTGCAGCTGATTGGATGGGTAACAAGAGGGGAAATTTCAGTAGCATTTGATTGGTCTATTTACTGAAAAAATAATGTTCAGCTAAACTTGATTTGAAAAGGTCTATAAATGAAAGAATAACAGAAGCCATACATTCACACTGGACTTGAAGATGTTTATTTCTCTGTATCTACGTTTTACACATTGCTTCCAGTATTAAGTATCTCTATAATGAATGATGAATATTTATATAACACTTTACAATTTGAATATCACAGTCATTATTTACTATATTTTTCAAAAATATACCATTTCTCTTGGAAGTTTTCATAACATCGTAAACAGGAATTACAAATGATGCAGATGATTTGATTAATGATTGGCATGATATATATTTTACCAGTTGTTGAAGGAAAATGTGGACGTCAGTAGAAAGGTTGTTATAGAACTTTATAAGTCTCAAGTACACAGAGACCAAAAATTTACGTCATTAAAACAGACATAAATTGAACACTCCAATGGCTGAAAATCTTATTCTGTAGTCAATGAAGTTATTGACCTACCCTAGTTTATAGAGGTTACAGGTTTATCAACAATACTGGGGAAGAATATGGGAAAAGTAGGGGTCATGACCAATGCTCACATTTTCTCAATTGTTTTTTAGTTTTCAGCCTTTTTACATGGGAAAGAGTTTAGTAATATTCTCTGTTTTGGAGAGAATTTCACAGTATAAGGGTGTTTCAGCTGATGTCACGAGGTCACATGACTTTGTTTACATCACCGTTTTGTCGGGCCAGAACACTTGTCGTCTGCTCTACATTTAATTAGACCTATGTACTTTTGCATGTTGTTGTGTAAGATTATTTTTGTAAGATGATTATGCCGGAATCTTGCTGTGCAGTTGGTTGCACCAATAGATGTGTGTGGGGAAATAAAAAGACATTTTCTCGATTTCCATCTGATCCTGATTGACGTTCGAATTGGGTTTCTGCTGTATGACGCAACGGCTTTCAACTTACACACTATGATTTGCAGCAAACACTTTATATCAGGTATGTAGGCTTTGTCTGAGTATAGCGAACAATCAGCTGGCCTTAACATTAAAGTTACTCTTCGTATACCAGGTGAATAAATAATCTGAAGGAAAATGTGAAAAAGTAAAGATCGGAAGCGAACAAAAATTGTAATTAGTCAATTCGCTAAACTGGTACTGGTAGATTAGCATGTTGTATGTTTGTTGTACGTGTCATGTGGCTGGGCCACGTGTGAAAATGCGTGAAACGCAACGACGCAAAATGACTTCCAGATAAGTTAGAGTCACGTGATGAAATCCCTCTATAGGTTTTGGATGATATTTTATAAAAGGTATTGTAGGCGTTCTTAAATTATATTTGATAAATTATCCACATTTTGGAAAAGTCTTCTCTGGCGTACATGTCTTCATTACTTTGTTGAAAACTTTGCTCCTTGGGGCTATATTTACCTCCAATCCCTACAGCCTATGGTATCAAGTGTGGATTTATTCTGAACCACTTTTGCACATAAATTTTAAGATTAAGTTACTCTTAACTTATGCAAAGAGTTAATGTTACTATTGTGAGAGTCAGTTGTATGTCCTTAACACCTCTCACTTATATTTTTCATTTCATATTTACACATTATCTACACTATCTTGATTCACTGAAAATCAATATTGATATACGTCATGCTGATTTTTGATAGTTTTCAAAATAAATCTATTTTATCTTTATCTTAATCTTAATTTAAGTTACACAAATTAGTCTTATGAGACTTAGAAGGGATAAACATCCATATATATATATATATGATCTGGGATAATCAGGTGCGATTAACATCATTATGGAGCCGAAAAGTGAGGGCTATTCTTGCACAACCCCATCTCACAATTGACGGTTTGTTAGTGTCATGTTCATGGTTAAATGTTTAACGTTGATACAAATTTCCATCAGGAAATCAAAGCAAAATCTACTAATTGGAAAGGTTAATTTTGTCATTAGGAATATTCATGGTGCATATGACTGAATATTCATGTAATAAATATCTGAATATTCATGTTACATGGCCATGCAATGTGGTTTGAATATTCATCTTATAAAGACTGAATTATCATGTCATAGGCTTTTAATATTCTTATTATAGGGCACTGAATATTCAAATAATAAGGGCTCTGAATTTTCATATCGTAGGGCTCTGAATGTTCATATCATATGCTCTGAATATTCATATCCCTAGAGACCCTAGAATATAATCACTTTTGGCTGAATGTTCCTCTACAAAGATATTTTGTAGTTATATACTGAATTGGAATTTTGATTTCTTGCACCCTATATACATTAGAAATACTACATTTTGAAAGAAGATTCCATTCAACAGATTTTCTTCTAGATTTTAAATTATCTTTTCTTAGATTATAAATTCTCTTAATTTTCTTAAATTACAATGAAGATGACTTTAATTCTAATATATATATCTCATCATCTCATCATCAGTCCCATTTTACTTTGTTGAACGATGAGCAATAAACTAAGTACTGAAGAAAATTATCTAAGACTTTATGACATCACAATGTAATTTAAAGGTATGTATATTTTGTCTACTAAATCAATATTTGAAAGATTATTTAGTCTGAAGTAATTTAACACTGGTGATTTGGTTGTGGTGGTTACTGCAAGCATTATATGGATGCAGTGAAAAAGTACATATGCAAATGGTGAATTTCTGTGTTGTAGTCATTCAAAGTAATATTTGTTTATTGATTTCTGAAAGGGGAAAGTACTTGACATTACAAATTGAAGCAAAAAAACACAGTAAGTTTGCTTGGCTGTATTTGATATCAATATTATGTATACATATATTGTGTTTTGTATCTTGAAATGGATCATTCATGTTTATAGATACAGATATAAGTTTGAGCAGTTAAAACATTTTCTTACTTTCCTGACAAATGGTTTTTAAATTAATTAAACAGTACATGAATAATGTTTTTTTTTTTAATTGAAAAGAGGACACATTACATTTCTGTTGTGAGTGGATCCAGAAAGACGCCCCCTTCCTTCTGTTTGTTGATAGATTTATACATACAAGTGTTGAAATTGGTAAGATAAACTAGAAATTATGACCTTTATGTAACTTTACATTTATTAAGTTTTGATTTGTTGTTGCCTCAAAGGAACAGTTTTATTTACACCTGTTTATAGTTCACATTTGAATGATTCTACAAACAGGAACACATAATCCAAATACCTTAATGAACACATTTATTCTGCAAACACACACAACCTTTCTTAAACTTAAGAAAATGCTCACATTAATTAAGCATGCCATGCTTTAATGACTTACAGTAATTATCTATAAATATAGCAGTGTCTGAAACTGTTAAAAATTGATTTGAGCATGCTCTTTTGTGCATTGCCATGTTTAAGTGGCATATAATAATCAACTATAAATGTTACCACCTTTGCTACTGTTACATATTCAATGAACTTTTCTATTTCTATATCTTTCTGTGTCGTGGAGTCATCTATTAAGGTAATATGTCAGTAGACGTGAACACTGTTAATGTTGTTGACACCATTTGATATATAAATAGCACTTGAGTTCCTCTGACTTTCACAGCTTAAATCTTTGAGGCTTCTGTAATATGCATGATGCACATAGCACATATATACAAGTGCCTGAATCATTCTGTATCTAGGGCTTGAATAGTTCCAAACTGGGAAGTAAATTTAGAAACAAGATCGAGTTAATTTTATCCCCTCAAAATACCCCACTTCTATTGACCTTTGTAGAAAATAAGCAATCGGATCTGTTTACCTGATGTGCAGTACTTGTATCTTTGCGTTCAATGTTTGAATGCTATTAGAGCTTCGTTTTTAGCTCGTTCGTGGGCATGCGGCCTGATCTTTCTCTTATGGTAATGAATCGTCCTTGGCTACTTATATTTTAAAGGTGAAACATACGGTAATGCATACGGTGAAACATATGGTAATGTGTATATTTGATTAATAGGGTTCTTTTGGCAGAAAGGGAGGTTTATGTTTGTATAAAGGGAATTTGTGGGAAAGGTTGTGCTTTGCAGTGATGACATTAACTGCCATAATTTCACCCAGTGAAATTTATAACCACTTAATATATCAGTAATGGGTCTCACATTATGAACCAGGCAATTTGTTTGTAAAATCTATTGAAATAAACTTTACATATACATGACTATGCGACTATGCATATAAAAAATATATATATTTTTTTTTCTTTCTGGTTTGATATTTCTGTGACTGATTTGATTTAAATCCTCCTCTTACCTCAATAAAAGCTCTTTTTTTTCATGAAGAAACAAACAATATATATTCAAGAAATTTTGTTTTTCTAATTTCCTTGGTATAATTTGACATGGTATAATTGACCTTGTCTAATTGACATGATCTAATTTGACTTGGTCTAATTTGACCTGGTCCAATTTGACCCGGTCAAATTTGGTTTAAATTAAGTCTTTTACCATTAAAGAGGCACTCTACCAAAAAGTGAGGGCTTCTTCTTTGCAAATTTATGTTGATTTTAATGAATAGAAGTATCATAACATGCTCTACTGGTACTGTTGTTGATCACAGAACTCTTCACACATCTTAACACAAGTCAAAGTCAATGGGGAAAGTACATCAAAATGTTGAATATTTCCATCGGGTTTTAGTGGCAATGATGCACTGCTTTATAGATAATAGATGAAAAGCACTGCTTCAAACAAAGGTAATGTAAGCATCAGTATGATGTTGCAAACAATTAATTAGGCAAGCTCTTGGATACATGAGGAATACAGACATGCAAATTTGGTTATTAACTAATGAATATGCAGATACCAGGTTCACTACAGTTACAATATGGACAGCTGACAAGAATCTGAAGAAAAAAATTGAGCTTTTGACTTTGGATCAATTGCATAGCCCTCTTCTTAACGTAGTCATTCATTATTGGAAGGCGTTGTATCCCCTGAATGATTGTACACACTATTTTTTTATTTTAAATTTTACAATATTTTACAATATAACATATTACTTCCACATGAATTGACATGTAGTTAACAGTGGCACCACCAGGGGTTTGATATTGGGGGAGGGGGCACATACCTTTTTGACATGGGGCCAGGGGCAAGCCCCTTTGGGGGTCCTGGAGGAAAAACCTTGCACTTTTAAAGTTTTATATACCCTACAAGGCTCTGAATATGTGCAATACATGTCATTGATTTTCCTTGATGGCGCCACTGGTAGTTAATTCTCTTAAAGCAGTTAACTCAAAGTCAATACCACATGCAGCAGAACCATGCATTTATTTTATTTACAATGCCTCTATGATAGCCAAAAACAATTTACCTTCAAGTTAATAAAGTCTCTGATAAATTTTAACCTGTTTCAAATATAGTACTTTTTCTTTCTAATTTTTATGAATCACTTTTAAGCATTAAGCAATCATGATGTGCATATTTGCACAAAATAAAGTAAAAATCATGAAATGTTTGACAACCATGATGCAAACTATTTGCTTTGTGTTAATTTTTGAAACATCAAGTGCAAGCAGTCAGTACTGAGATAGTTATGCAAATTAAACAACAACTGTTGAATACTTCAAGGACATAAACATTTTAATAAATATGATTTTTGATATTTTAAGAGATACCTTGCAGTCATTAGCACTGCAATTATAAAAGATGTTACTTGTTACTTACAGTGAAGTTTGTTCACTTCTTGTGAAATTCCTCAGACAAAATTCACCGCAAATATAAGTGTTCCAATTTTGAAAATGCTTCAACACAACTAGAACTCTTAACTGAGCATGAGATTATATCCGATTAGAATTTAAACTACACGACCAATTTCTTTATGGAAATCTTGAGAACTGCCCTCAGACCTATTCATAAGCCAGAACATATTGTTACATAGCTATTAATATGTGGTATCATTTTTTTTATTGTATCTTCTTTTACTCAGTGAGTTTGTGCCACTCTGCAATCTGCTTTCTCGGATTGTGAATGACCTCCTGCCAGTGAAGGTTTTCAGCATCACCGGTTGATTCCTTCCCGATGATGAGTCGGCCAATCACCTCGTTCTTCGTGACACGATCGTGATCCAAAACCTGGAATTCTAGACTGATGTTGTGAAGACCATCAGTGGGAATGTCAAACAAGAAGGACTCGTTGAAGACGGGATTCAGAGTGCGTTTCTTCAGACGGGTTTTCTTCTTTGCCACGCGATTGTTTTCATAGAGCATGTTGATCTTCACGTATGGATCTATGATAAACAAAAATGAAAAAACGTGCATCGCTAAACTTACATTCAATTTTTAAAGGATTAGTTAAGAGGTCAAGCAAGTCCATCTTATATGAAAGAGGCTTCAATGGAAACAAAATAGTGAAGAAAGCATTAAAAATCTTATTTCATTAAGGAGATAATTTATGTAAAGTTTAATATCAATTGTGTAGAAATTACTAAAATCAGATTAGTTGTGACATCACAGCCTCATATTCCTCAAAAGTCTTTATGTTCTCTGTCATATTTTGTCCTGCATTATTACAGCTTAAAAATCATTGGATATGTCAGAAAAGTAGTAAAAGAGAATCTAGTAAGGGTAATTATAATATACCACCTGACCAAAGTTTGAGGGAAAATAATTTAAATAGGAAAACAATTTTGTTTTATACAATTAAGAATTGTTAAGAATGTGAGAATGAGGGCGGCAACCTTCCATAGTAGACTTACTACACCAGTCAATTCTAGCTTTAAACTTGAATAGCTCCTTAATGGAATAAGATTTTTGAATTCTTTCTTCACCATCTTGTTTCTTTAAAAGTTCTCTTTAATGTAAGATCAACTTACATGACCGCTGAACTATTTCTTTAAAGGAGCGCATCACTTAACTTACATTCATCTTTTAAGGAGCGTTCAACCCAAAAATGAGAGTGTATTATCCTGGGTCTCTAGAGAAATCTAATACTTGGCCCCCATGCAACTACAGTGAAAGTCTCTCCAACAGGAGTATTCAAACCAAATTTGATTAAAGACGTCATTTTACACCTCTTGCGTGAAGTTTATGATACAGTAGCAACTGATCATGAACTTGTCAGATGATCATGCCTCTGTGACACTGAAGTGATGAAGTAAAAGGTAATCACTCTTAGCCAATGGCGAATCTGGGGTAAGCTGTTGGAAATTTAAACCCCTTGTTGGAAAATTATTCTGACTTATGACCCTTAAGTTTAAATTAAATGAATCATGGTTTCTTAATTTTGTAATTTTATGATATATAATCCTAAATTTTCTGTCATGATTTTGTTTTTTTCCAAATGATTATCCTAAATGATTTATTTTACCAAATCCTTTTCCGATTTCTGTGGCTGTAAAATTTAAAAGGCAAAAGAAAGGTCATCATGACATCAGGTCATTTTCATATGAAAATTAATCTTGTGTTTTGTGATTTCATTTTAAATTTCTGGTCTGGGGGTGGGGGATGGGAGGGGGAGGATTTGCTTAATTATAGGCTTATCTAAAGATACCAGTCTGTTCAAAATTAATACCCCTCCCACCCCATCCCCCTCCCTCCCCTTCCAAAAATCCTATTTACACCATTTTCCTAGTAATTATTCACATAATTTTGCTTAGCCAATGTCCTTTCATTTACTCCTTTTACAGATTTTTTGAATATTGCAATATTATCTTATTTTGATGCAATGAGAGGACTCATGCTCTGCATATACTTCAGCTATATCCTCTTGGTCAGCACTCAAAAACAATATTTTCAAAGGTCTTCTTCAAAATTTTAGCTTATCAGTAAATCATTGAGCAGAATTATGGAGTTCATTTCTGGTTCAAGAACAAAAAAGCTAAAGTTGCAGACTAAAAACGCTTATCTGTTCCAATCAGTAATTTTTTGATGTTTACGTAGGCTTTTTTCGTCTGAAATAATACCCTTGATCATTCTTTCTTTTTTGCAAACAAGGTGGGAGGCCACCCTTTCATTTTTAATATTGATACAACTTGATTTTAAGCTCTCTACAAATACATCAATCTTAAAGCTTTTCATTATTTAATTTGTGTCTTAAAGGATTACATAAGGGGTCAAGCAAGTCTATCTTATATGAATGAGGACTTCAAAAGAAACAAACTTGAAAAGAAAGCATTTAAAATTCTTATTTCATTAAGAAGATATTTAAGTTTTAAATTTGGTATCATTTGTGTAGAAACGACTGAAATTAGACTAGTTGTGACATCACAGCCTCATACCTAAAAATCTATTTGTATTCTATTATAATTTTTCCTGCACTTTTGTGGCTTAAAAATCATTGGATATGTCACGAAAGTAGTAAAAACCGAATTTTGAAAGAGTAATTATAATTCAACGCCTGAATAAAGTTAAATGAAATATATTTCAAATAGTGAAAAAGTGAAATAAATTTTCTTTAAAATACATTAACAATTGTTTAGAATGTGAGGGTGAGGGCGCCAACCTTCCATAGTCCTACTACACTAGTCATTTCTACATAGATATGACAGAGCTTTAAACTTGAATATCTCCTTAACGGAATAAGATTTTTTGTACTGCTTTCTTCACCATTTTTTTTTTCATGTTTAAAGACCTCTTTCATATAAGATCAACTTATTTAATGCACATATTTCCCCATGCATGAAGCAGATGCTAGTTTCACACATAATTTTTCAGACTGTTGCATATTTTTCCGCTCAATAAAGTCAAACAATTTCAAGTTTGCACTGACAGCCTTCATGCATGACTGGCATTTAAAACAATGTTTGCTTTAGAATCTCATCATGCCTGCAAAATATTTACATGGATTTTACATTTCATATGTCAATTATGATATTAAAATGTCATGTAATTTTTCTGTATGCATACAGATTGAGCAAAGCTATGAAAAAAGTGAAAAGTTATGCCTTGCGTCAAGTTGAATTTATAATTGTATGCACACAAAAATTTTGACGAGAGATATATTTTGCTTTTGGGTTGACAATGGTTAATAATTCAAAATGCCTCGTAGTGAAGAGTAGGTATATGGATAGCTAAAATCTGCTGTATTTTTTATCGAGCAGTAAGTAAAATTGATAGTATTGTTATGAATATTGAGAAGGAGAGACAAATGGTCCCTAGGTCGAGACATTGGGTTGAGGTATAAGGCACCTTTTATTCAGCAGAGATATTTGAGTCCCTAGTCAACTTGAAGTCACAACTATTTTAAGTCTGTAACAAATTCAAGAGCAAGTGAAACTTTCACGACTTTCAAATCTAAATCAAATTTATTTGAGTGTCAAGCAAATCAAATGAAATTGCAGGTCGATTAATGAACAAAAATTGTTGATTAGAACTATGCAATAAAACTCTTTATTAATTTAACAAAACATGAATATTTTTTGTTGTTGGCTTGCTAAACAAATCTTTGTATAAACTTGTCATATCATAAGTTTCTAATTATTTATGTTTTGAAGCATAATGGGAGGGAAGCTAGCCTCAGAAAGCATAACATACTTCTTAAATTTTGGCTCAGGTATAATGCTACAATTTCATGTGAAATGTTTTAAGTCTTGAGTCCCAAGTCATAATAGTTCACCTCTTAGAGTCTAAGCTGGATCAGAAAACAGGCTATCAGAAAACAGGCTAAGTGAGTACATGCTGACTTTTATTTGAGTTGCTACCAGTGGAAAATTGGAAGATCGAGAAATAAAATTGTAAATTGGGAACAACAGATTGAAAAAAGTATCAAAACAGTGTATGTAACAAACACTGAAATTAATTTTTCATTTTTGAGAATAATTTTTACTTCACTTTATGATCAGTGTATCATAGGTGAGATTTGTTTAACGAAAGTTGGGGGGGACAAATTTGCCACTGAAAGTGGGGGACAAATTTGCACAGAAAGTGGGGGACAAATTTGCCACAGAAAGTGGGGGACAAATTTGCCACAGAAAGTGGGGGACAAATTTGCCACAGAAAGTAGGGGATAAATTTGCCACAGAAAGTGGGGGATAAATTTGCCACAGAAAGTGGGTAGGCAAAATCATAAAAGATCAAACAAACCACCATACAAACGATATCAATAAGGAAAAAACTTGAATATATTAGACAACAAAATCCGGTCCATGCCAATATTGTGCCCCGACATATACGACATTGCTACTTGCAGCGCCCTCACCCAGTATTTCCTAAATTATTTACACACTCTGTGTCCGCTTAAACCATTCCCAAAATAAACTCTGCACACACAGTGTGTAACCAGAGAGTTACCAATTCCCTGGTATAATTGTACACTGCATGTATGGAGTGTGAGGGCAGTGATGCGTACATTTTTGGTAGCCTTGAGATGTTCGATTTTCTACATGATGAAATAATCTTCCTTACGAGGAATGGTCCATCAATCATTCATGAGTTTTGCACAAAGCTCTCCCAAGCATATAATGTATATTTTTATTTAGGCCCTGCCAAGACTAATCTGATTCGCATCACTGAACAGCAGTTATGTGTTTTGAGCCCAAGATGAATAACCTATTGTGTACAGTGTAACAGTAGCTGGTTGCTAACAAGTGAACTGTGTATAGACTATGAAGATGTTGTCAGTTAAGAAGGTATACATTACCCCTGTGTTGTGTATGGTGTAACAATACCTGCATGCTAATCATTGAATTGTGAAGAGTCTCTCGGGTTGAATGGTGTGGATAACCCCTGATTTTGAGAAAATCCTGTCGGGTTGGAGGGGTCTAAGGGCCAAAAATTCTTAATGAACATTTTAAAAAACCAAATATCGCTGATGTAAGGGTGCGAATCTTTCATGCATTTACAGTCTATGCTGTTGTTCATGTCACAAGTACATCTGAATTGTCTGAAAAACTACAACTTGATGTAAGCTTGGAGTTGATTACAAATTTCTTTTCACAATAAAAGTCACATTTAAATATCAGGTATTATTCACTCAATGTGCCAACTTCTTTTTCTCACCGTTCAATCTATTACCGAACAGTTACATTTAGAAATCCCCATGGGTATCTTCCCTCGTAAACATATATACATGTTAATTGCATATTGTTTTTTATCCGATCTATTCCTCCCTGCAAAGCTAGGAGATTGCTATCTGTAGTGTTTTGAACAGCTATTGCAATGCCCTCAGAGTTAATCTTATAAACAAATGAATTTCTCCAGGGAAGAGTCACCCTGCAATTGGTCCTTTAATTTTGTTAATTCTTAGCTCTTGTTCTTAAGTCTTGCCAAGATTTAGTTTTGACAAAAACAAGAAGAAGAGGTATTTATGGCAGACCAGTTGCTATTACAGATGCGATATCTCTCAACACCCACACACTTGTTGAATTGTTAATTTATACATAGCAGAAGATTCACAGTCATTTTTTGTCTTAATGTGGTGTAGAAACATATGTTTGACGAGTCAACTCATGAATTTCATCTATAATGTTGTGAAATTATAAATAAACTTTTGCTTTTAGAGGGAATTTTTGAAAATTTATATATAAAAAAAACTATAGCTCTGATAAAATGTGGTTGAAAGGGGAGCATTAATAGTTTTGACATTTTATAGTTTACTTATCTGAAAAAGGTTTATATCTTTAGTTTACCTAATTTTAACTTCATTTTGAATATTTTCGTGTTTGATTTTGTTTTCACTATCATTCTCGTGGCTGGAGTCGATGTAACTGTGTACGAGCTCAGTATTGTTTTGCCAATTTGGAGGGTAAACTTTATCATTACAGTCAATGGGATTTGTTTTATTACTTGTGTCGCCTCAGCCAGTCAGTAAAAAATTGTACTCATATATGTTGGAAACTATTATCTAATACACATCATATTTGAAGAAAAATAAATTCTGGCTAGTATTTCTTGAAAATGACAAAAAATATGTTTTTTCTCCCATGCAATAACTGCAATAATAACTGACTGTTAGTTTTCCCTTTACCTGAAGTTTAAGATCTTAAAAAAAGCATTGTTACGTCGCTGTGCACCACAACATTCCCGGATGTCCGACCTTCAGAATACTACTGAAAGGTAACAATAATTCTGGAAAGCATATTGTGAACATTGAATAAACCATTGATTGGTAAAATAGTTTGTTGGAGGAATCTAACACATAGAATTAATGGAATATTTTAAGTGATAAAAAGTAATAATAAGAACCTCAAAAAAAAAAAAAAAAAAAAAAATCCTGGCACTAAGAATAACAAAAAATTGTCTTAAAATTCACATTTCCCTCATGTTTAAACATTTTCTACTTGTGTTCAAACATTTCCTGCACATGTTCAAACATTATTCAAACTTATTGGAATGAAAGCAATTTGTATGAAAACAAAGTTTTTCTGCTTTTTCATATTGTTTATATGATCATGTTATCACTTTGACAAATGTGATTTTAATGATACATCTGCAGTCTTAAACATGTATTTTTATAGTCCTTTTAAAATCTAGTGAGGTCACTTGTATAGCAACTGTCAATCAGAAAGAGGTTTTTCAATAAGCTTCTGCATAAAAGCAAGCATTTATTTCTCTAACATGTTCTTGTTCTTTTTTGGAAAGCAGAAATACTGCGTTGTTTATGATGATTACTAAAACTCAAGGCCGTTACTTCAGTGTTTCCAGATTTAATTTTCAAGTTGGGAACGAAATGTTCAAATTAGTTGTTTATTCTCGCAGATTGTCATGTCTTTAAGTTGTAATAAGCTTTGAAGCTTTCTGCTACTCGATATTGAAACAGATGTTTTGTATATACTCATATTTGCAAAAGACGTTACCTCTTGGGTACCTTAATGTATCTCTGTTTTGACGTTTTGGAGTGGTTATTGCGCATACCTGCGTCATCAAAGATATCTTTGTGTTTTCTTGACACATATTTTATAAAAACTCAATCGAAACAACTTTTTTTTCACTGAAGGAGTCATGAGCTAGCATTAATGTTAGCTAACTAAAGCTGTGCTGATATATCAAGTTATTCGTGCACAAGGAAAAGGGATATCCTAAAACCATGACTTCAGTAGCATTGTATCTTTCTTCCACCAAGATGTAAATTAAGCACATAGGAAGTTGTTTAAGATGTGTGATGTATAAATGTGATGCATGTTAAAGAAACAAAGTATTCACCATTACTCCAGAGGATTGTGGAAGTTGTGGAGCCATTAGGGTTTACTTGGGATTTTAAAGATTTGTTTAAAGGCTTAGTTCAGGGGTCAAGCTTGTTTATCTTACATGAAAGAGGACTTCAAAAGAAACAAAATGGTGAAGAAAGCAAAATCTTATTCTGTTAAAGAGATATTTAAGCTTAAATTTTGGTATCTGTGTAGAAACGACGGAAATCAGGCTAGTTGTGATGTCATAGCCTCAGATTTCTTAAAAGTCTTGATGTATTCTATCATATTTTGTCCTGTGATTTTGTGATTTAAAAACCATGTGTATCATATATTGTTCTGCGATTTCGTGACTTACAAACCATGGGATATGTCAAAAAAGTAGTACAACTGAATTTAGGAAGGATATTTATAATATACCACTTGAAGAAAGTTTGAGGAAAAATTGATTTAAATAGTAAACAAATTGAATATACTTTCTTTAAAATACATAAAGATTTTGAGAAATCTGAAGCTGTGACATCACAACTAGTCTGTTTTCAGTCGTTTCTACACAAATGATAACAAACTATAAACTTGCATATCTTCATAATGGAATAAGATGTTTTAATGCTTTTTTCACCATTTTGTTTCTTTTGAAGTCCTCTTTCATGTAAGATGAACTTGTGTGACCACTGAATTAATCCTTTAATGGAAATATACTCATTACGTAAACTATCACATGATGGATGACTCAAAGATATATACGAATATAGTACAATAAGTTCTGTAATGAATACATTTTGGTATGGATATCATTACAACTGAAGTATTGTTTTGATTTTGTCTTTTATGTTAAAAACTTTTAAAATGCTGGATATTGTTAGTAAAGATAGCAAATACTGACTGATAAGAGTGAACAGTCCTCTGAATTAATTGCTTATTCCATAATTTTCACATAACATTATGTTATTTTCTCATAACATTATGTTATTTTTCACGTAACATTATCTTATTTTTCACATAACATGTTATTTTTCACAACATTAATTTGCATTCAACATAACATTCTGTTATTTTATCATAATGTTATTTTTCACATAACATTAATTTGCTTTCAACATAACATTATGTTATTTTATCATAGCATTTTATTTTTCACATAACATTAATTTGCTTTCAACATAACATTCTGTCATTTTCTTATAACATTGTTATTTTTCACATAACATTAATTTGCTTTCAACATAACATTCTGTTATTTTCTCATAACACTGTTATTTTTCACATAACATTAATTTGCTTTCAACATAACATTGTTATTTTCTCATAACATTATGTTCTTTTTCACATAACATTATTTTACTTTCAACATAACATTCTGTTATTTTCTCATAACGTTGTTATTTTTCACATAACATTAATTTGCTTTCAACATAACATTATATTATTTTCTCATAACGTTGTTATTTTTCACATAATATTAATTTGCTTTCAACATAACATTATGCTATTTTCTCATAACAATCTTAATTTTCATATAACATTTATTTGCTTTCAACATAACATTGTGTTATTTTCTCATACCATTATGTTATTTTTCACATAACATTATTTTGCTTTCAACATAACATTCTGTTATTCTATCACAACATTGTTATTTTTCACAGAACATTGATTTGCTTTCTTAGCTTTATGTTATTTTATCATAACATTGTTATTTTTCACATAACGTTCATTTGCTTTCAACATAACATTATGTTATTTTATCATAACATTATGTCATTTTTGACATAACATTCATTTGCTTTCAACATAAGATTACGTTATTTTATCATAACATTATGTTATTTGCTCATAACATTGTCATTTTCACATAACATTAATTTGCTTTCAACATAACATTTTGCTATTTTTCACATTTAGAATGTAATGAATCAAGAGTTTTGATTTTTTTTTTATGTTTAATTAATTCCTTTCCATTAAAGCAGTGTGATATTGTATTTCTAAAGGATTAGTTCAGGGGTCAAGCCAGTCATCTTTCATGAAAGAGAGCTTGAAAAGAAACAAAATAGTGAAGAAAGCATTCAAAATTCTTATTCCGTTACATGAGTTTGTGTTATGCAAGCACACACAACAAAAAAATCGAAGTTTTCTTCCAAAGATAACCAACCTTGATTTCATGATATTAATTGATTTGATTCTCAACATATTCATAAGCTGCTGAAAAAGTTTAAGAAAGGAACTACAAATTGCAATTTGGTAAAACTATTTGATGTACTGCTACCTCAAGTGGATAAGATTCGAACATCTTTAAAAAAAATATATAAATAAATAAATAACTACTGATAGTTTAAACTTTGAATTCAATTCAAGGTAAGATAGTATGTGAATCAATCCTTTTATGCTGGAAAATAGGTATACAAAGCTATGTTTGATTTGAAACAGTGCAATACACCTGATAGTACAAGTACAATGAAGTGAGTATTAATAAAGAAATATCTATCCTTGATTAAATATTAGATTAAACAAATGTCTGCCTCCTGGGAAATCGAGAAAACAAAACTTTTGATGCAATAGCTTGCAAAATAATCAACAATATCTTCCAAGGTTTATTTTGTATGTGCTATTATGATCACATTCAGTGCACTACTTTGTATTCCCTCTGCTCACATTCAAGCGTAAAGTGAGGTCAGGTGGAGAATTTTCTGCTCAAATTATTTTTGATGGTAAACTTAATCAGGCTTGTCAGCTGAATATAATTTTTTCAAGTACGTCTTAGGCTTTGCTTTCTTTATATGGATTTCTTTTAATTCCAAGCTATGCATTGCATCTTTGCAAGAGGCAGGCAGGCTTGAGTTGGAGATGTTGTAGTAAAAGACAAAGTTGCCTGTCACACTTTTGTGAAATTTCTCGAACTTCCAATTCATTTAAAGGAAAAACTGTCAGCTGATGACGTTAATGTTGACCAATATATCTCAAACTGAGACTTCACTTTTAGCCTAAGGAAGTTTTAAAAGATCAATTTTCTAACAAATTATTATGTGGTTTTTGCTTTTTAATTATGTCTGATTAAACAGTAATTCTATCAAGGTGATACTTTGGTACTTTTTAGGCTTTTTGCTAGTGGAATCTTAGTTTTTCAGGTTTAAGAAATACTGTAAGAAAACACAAAATGTGTGTGTAATTCAGCCAGTTAGTTTGATATCAAAACCTTGGTTGACTTGTAGGAAGCGTATATAGTACTGTGACCAGTGGCATAGGGATAGCCAGGAGGGAGCGACCCCCCCATAATAATTTAATCCGTCGGTTCAGATTCTAATCAATTGGTTCAGATTTTAATCCGTTGGTTCAGATTTAAATCCGTTAGTTCAGATTGGTGCCATCGGTTCAACAAGCTTTGACATTCCAGGTGGAATTATTATTATTATTATGTTTTCAGATTACGTCAGAAATGATATCCCCTCGAGCCACATTCCTATCCAATCTGACCTTCAGGCTACTTGCCGTCTCGTGACCCTACACAAAACCATCACCTTTTGTAGTCTTTACATCCCCCCAACTCCCCTTTACCCCCTCTTACCTTCACGATCTCATCTCCCAACTTCCCAAACCTTTCATCCTGACAAGTGATTTCAATGCTCATAACCCCCTTTGGGGTTCCTCTACTTCTACTGTCAGAGGGAAACACATTGAAAATCTCCTCAACCACCACAACCTTTGCCTCCTTAACGACGGCTCCCCCACTAACTTACACCCAGGTACTGGCACTTTCACAAACCTCGACCTCTCCCTCTGCGATCCCTCTTGGTTGACTTTTCGGACTGGAGGGTTCACCTTTCACTCTGCAGGAGTGACCATTTCCCCATCCTCATCTGTAACCCAACCCCTTTGTCTCACCTCTTTCCAACCAACAGGAGATTCCAGCATGCAGACTGTGGCCTCTATTCCACTCTGTGCAATATCTCCATCACTAATGACATTCCCCTCCCCAATCACCCCGTCTCACTCTTCACCTCCAAACTCTTGGGGTTGCCAATTTCACTATCCCCACTTCCACCTTCACCACCACAGAACTTCAAACCCTGATTCACCACTGACTGTAAAAAAGCCATCTCCCTCAAGAACAAAGCCCTCCATCTCTTCAAAACCCACCCCACACCCCAAAACCTTGACAACTCAGAGCCAAAGCCAGGAAAACCATTAAACTCAGCAAAAAAGTCTCCTGGGAAACCTATGTCTCGTCCCTGGATCTCCAGACCGCCCCTTCGAAGGTCTGGAATATGATCTGTAACTTCAAAGGTAAAAGCTCCTCCAACAACATCTCTCACATCCACAACAACACCAAAATCACCCACCTTAAAGACATCACCGACTGCCTAGCCTCCACTTTCGCCAATACCTCCTCAAATGACAATCTTTCTCACTACTTCCGCAAACAGAAAATAGAGGCTGAAAAGACCCTCTTAACTTCTAATCTTACAATCAGGAAGACTACAATCTCCCTTTCACCTACTTGAGCTCTCCGCCCTAAAGAAGTCCGGGTCCTCCTCTCAAGTCCCTGACAGCATCAAATACAGTCTACAAAAAAAACTCCCCAAAAACTCCCTAGAAATACTCCTCAAGATTTACATTTACCTGTGGTCCTCAAACTCTTTCCCTATTACTTGGAGAGAGGCCATCATCACCCCAATCCCCAATACTATCAAAGACAGATTCAACCCAAAAAACTACAGACCCATTGCTCTTACGTGCCTTTGTAAGATCATGGAACGTATGGTCAACTACAGACTCTGCTGGACTCGAGAGGAACTCCATCCTCTCTCCCACTCAAAATGGCCTCAGAAAAAAACCGAAATTGCATGGACCACGTCCTCAAACTTGACACCTTCATCCGTAAAGCTTTCGTCAGAAATCATCACACCATCTCTATCTTCTTCGACCTCGAAAAGGCCTTCGACACCACGTAGAGGTATGGTATCCTCAAAGACCTTCACTCCTCTTGACCTCAGAATTTCCCTTCCTACCTTCATCCAGAACTTCCTCCACTCCCGCCACTTCCGAGTACGCATTGGTAACACCTACTCCCAAAGGTACACCCAACACCTGTGTGTCCCCCAAGGCAGCATCCTATCCCCCACTCTCTTTATCCTCAAAATTAACAGCATCACTAAACCTCTCACCCCTAACATCAAAAGCTCTCTCTATGTCGACGATTTCACTATCTACTCATCTCTCCATGCTTCCATACTCTTCAAAATTACCTACAACACTGTCTGGATAGTCTGGCTCACTGGACAACTCCAACGGTTTCAACTTCTCAAAAGACAAAACTGTTCTCATCCATTTTAACAACAGCTACTCCTTCTTCCTCCGCCCAAATGTCCGCCTCAAAGATTCCATAATCCCCAGTAAAGACAGTTCTCGCTTCCTCAGAATCACTCTCGACTCTAAACTTTCCTATCTTCCCCACATCAACACCCTCGAAACAAAATCCTCAATCTCCTCAAGGTCCTCTCAAGCACTGACTGGGGAGCAAACTGGCTTACTCTGCTCACCTTATACCGCTCCCTCCTCAGATTCAGGCTGGACTATGGCAATTTCATCTTTGCCTCCGCCCGTAAATTTTACTTGAAACACCTGGAGGTCACTGAGAACACTGCCCCTAGGCTTTGCCTTGGCGCCACTCACACCTCCCCTATCACCAGTCTCCATGTCGAGGCCAATGAACTCCCCTTTGATCTCCGATGCACAAAGGCTGGCCTCTCCTTTGCTCTCCGCATTCTCACCGATCCACATTACCCTTGCTTCCATTCCATCCGTTCTCCCTCCTTCATCAACCTCTTCAATCTCAGCAAACGCATCCCTATATCTTTCGGGATTCGGATTTGGAATCACGAAACCAGTAACAAACTCCACACCATCAAGCCCAAAGTCGGGACCAACACCCCTCTGCACAGTCACAACCGCAGGGAAGACATTGTCACTCGCATCCGCCTTGGCCACTCTTCTCTCACTCACTCCCATCTCTTATCCGGCTCCCCTATCCCTCTCTGCCCCACTTGTAACACCGATCTCTCCATAAGCATATCTTCGTAACCTGTCCCCTATACCAGTATACCAAAACTCCAGACTCCAGACTCTGACTGTCACGGTGCCGTTAAACATTAACAAACCAAACCAAACCTTAGATTTCAAGAGGGCACCTTCTCAGAAAAAGGTTCTTCGGTAATAAAAAAATAAACATTTGTGCGATTTTGTATTTAAATACATGAACTAAGACACAGAGAGGGGGAAGAGAGAGGAGAGGAGGAGGGGGTGTCTGAGTACACGTGTTACAGAACAGGCTCAATTTAAAAGTGTGACAACATTTACACAAGTTTGTAGTAAATTATTAAAAACATTTCTTTTAAACAACCCATATTTTTCAAAGAGTGACAATATACCTAACCATATACAAACCTAAGCAATAAAACATTATATTTCCACATACCGCGTTTTCATGATTTTGTGTTTTGTATATGGTGTATTAAATATAGCTCTCTTTGACATGAATTTTGAATTGTATAATACACCTTCTTAACTATGCGTTGTGGTATAGGTTTTTGCCCTTGAAATGTCAATTTTGCAAGAGCTTCCGGGGGCTTCGCCCCCTGGACCAAAACCAGGGCTGGACCCCACCAGGGGCCCTTAAGCGAGCCGCTGGACCCCACGCCGATATGTCCAGCGCTTTCCTTCTTACTATGCATTGTGAGATACTTTTTTTTTTTCCTTGCTTTGAGGACTTCGCCCCCAGAACCCTACCGGGGCTTCGCCTCTCGACCCCACCAGTGGCCCTTAAGTGGGATCCTGGACCCCACGTCGAAAAGTCGAGTGCTTTGCACTCGAAATGACACCGGCGGTGTCACATCAATTACGCCACTAAATATCGTGCTGCTTCATTTCAATTTCCCGCCTTCTCCCCTCCCTCCCCCCTCTCCCCTTTCTCTCTATCCAATATGAAAATCCTAGCTACGCCATTGACTATGACCTTGTTATGTTTCTCATTCAAGCCTACAGAACATTTAATGCATTCTGGGAAAGTTGGAGAATGGGTTGATGCAAACTAGATTAAAGCAAGGAATTGTGCAGAAAGGTGGTCAAACGGAGACGTCAAACGGGAGGTGGTCAAAAGGGATCAAGGTAGTAAAGATTAACCACCAGGAAGCATGGTTGGCAAATCCATGGCTCTAAACAAAACTAAGGTACCTAATTTTCAGACCAACATTTTGATGAAAATAATCGAAAATTACAAAACTTACTAATGTGAGAAATGTGGAGAACTTTGAAAAGAGACATATTTTGCGTTTTCTATGCAGATGTTAAACTGCAGTTGCTGTATGAACATTATCCACTTGCTTTTTATATATGCATTTTATATCCTGTAGTCAAACAGTAATTTCCTCTGTTATTATGCACTTGTTGCAATTCGGCTCCAGGCATATTTCTATATTCATGACTTTTGAGCATAAACGAAATATCTTTGCATTTTTTATTTTCTTGAATTGAAAGTTTGATCCTTTTTACATCTTGAAGATTTTTGCCGTGGCTTCCAAATATTTTTAAAATTTTATTTGAGTGATTATTTTAACCTTTTAATTTCAAAGGCAACAAAAGATGGCTCTGCAGTATGGTTTTGTGAAATTTTAGATGCTTCAAAGAGAAAGTACGTTATGTTTCAGTGAACAATAAATAAAATAGAAGAAGGTGGGGGTGAGGGGGGGGGGTGGGGGGTTGTGTAGAGGATTGCATTATCATTTACTACAACGATTTGTTTTTATTTCAAGGGCCAGACGAGAAAATAATACTACTCATATTTGTTTTTACAAACCTTTTGTTATAATTGCTGTATGTTCTTGTAAAGCTGAATTGTGAAGATAAGAAATCAAATCAAATAAGAGTGCAAGGATGTAGAAAATGTTAAAGAATGAATATCTTGAACATTAAAGGAAATTTGGATCCAATGGAATTAAATGTCTTTTTTATTGGCATTCTTGGGATATTCAATGTGGTATTTTCAATCACTTTTTTCGGAATACATATTAATTATATTTTTGTTTGAATAAGTGTAAAATATGTTTATTCAAATAAATTGTATGTATGTTTACAATGTGTATCTCTTTAAGTGTATTTCCTTCCATATATTTTACATTTGTAATTCTGTATAGTTGAAATCTTTGTATGTTTTCGAATGACCTGATGATTAATATGATAATTGGAGTCTGAAGCATTTTATTTGAGCTCCTCCTCCCCTCCCCTCTGCCCTTCCCACAAGTGCTCATACCCTGTCCATGTAATCTTTAGAATTTCCGAGAAATATACAAGTTAGGCTGTCAAGTTTGTATTTACATTTTCCCTGCTTCCAAGCAATGTTTCAACTTGACGAATTCACAGATTCTAGAATAGATAGATACTGCTAACTTTGTGTTTTGCTCGTTAGTTTTGTATGGTCCTCTTCGGGCCTGCGAGACGTTGCGCAATTTCAAAACTCGATGGACCTGCATTTAACACTTTGTTTGTCCCAATAGATAGTACAGTCATCTTCAACTACAGCTAGCAGCTACACGAGTCTAGAAGCTTTTGTTTTTGTTTTGTTTTTTTGAATGGAAAGATGTGTATGTTCTTTATTATCAAAGGCAGGATCAAATTGCTCTTGGACATATCGGAAATAACCTTTGTTTCCGGTAGAGACCAAAGAAGCAGGCATTGAATGACATAGTGTCTGCTGTGCTTTGAATCGAATTTTATTTTTATATTAGTTTCTGAATGCCTTACCGACTGGTTGGTGGTTCAAAACAAATAATTATTACTAATAGGAAAATTTTGAAAAGAAAAAATAAACATTCAAACAAATCAATGGGTTTGTCTCAATTTCAAAAGGAGGGTGTTTTATATTCTTGGGATAGCTTCAGTAAGGTTCCTCAATTATTTATTCATAGTCATTTCAGCTCAGAAATAATAACTTGCATAAAGAGTCTTCAATTTAATTTCGGAAAATCTTAAATTTTAATTGAGGAAAATAACTTATATAGGTTACCAAAAAAATTTCATCTTCTAAACTGGAAAAAAGCTAAACATCTGGAAAGAATTTCCGCTCAGGTGGGAGTAGCCTCCCCACCCCTTTTCCTTATCCCTCAGTCCGATTCTTACGACTCCGTCTCCAATTATGTAATGAACATATATGTACCTGCAAGACCCGTCACATCCATCTTCGGTAGATTCTTTGCCTTGAGGACCACCACAGTGAGACGATTGGCCGCTGGTTGGTGACACAACGAAACCAGAATCTCACCTCGCCCCTGGGATTTTGATAGCTTTACAGAAAAAAGAGAAGTGAGAAACAATACGTTAGAGGGATGTTGAAGTCTGCTTATTTGTTCTAAAATTAAATCTATCGGAGGAAATGGCAGACGTTTTGTAATGAATTTAAATCTTAATTGCAAATCCTTCACCTTCGGAGTATATTGATGGAAACTGCTGTTCATACACACCGATCAATATATGTGCGAATGGACTACAAAGCTATGGGGCTCCTTGAATGGATCATAACTACCGTTGCTCCGGCATGCATTGTACAACTTTCAGCAAGAAAAGTAGAATTCTTGAATTTAGACCTAGATTACACATGTCATCATTATGACATCATTTACTGAATACATCAATTACATTGACTGCCCTTCCAACCAACCAGCAAACTACGAACTTACTTTCAAAACATTTCCAAGGAATATTCACTTTATCAGTCCAAAATAAATGAAAATTCTGTCCCTTGTATATTAAATAAACAAACAAATATTTGTGAAAACTGAACAAATGAAATCGGCCCATAAATACAGACGACACTACCAGGCAAATGTTCGCATGCATGGAGTGGACTGCAACTTTCTTCCTGCACGGGACGAAAACGTTTTTTTTTTTATTTACTTCGGAAACAGGAAAGCTCGCTCAACAGCCCAAGAAAAATTTATAAAACGTCACCAGAAGGCCTACATATTGACGCCGATTTGGGGACATAAATTCTTCAAGTTTCGTATCGATTGGATTGACAGAACTTTTGTAAATATTTCTAGCAAAGAGAAATATTTTATTGTATATCTATCTTAATACGAAAACCGGCTCTTCAGATTATCAGAACGCTTATGGAGAGTGAGAATGGGCCTGCCATTTCGATGTGTGAAGGCCTATAAGATTAGGATAGATTGCCTATATATGGTTATTTCATTTTCTCGAACTATTTGAAACTTTGAAAATGGCCATCCTACTTCACTTACTTGACAGTTCAAACCTGCAAGTAAAATTTCAGTACCTTCTTATGTAATTTACGATCAACAAATATGAAATACTGCTTGCGGAGCTTAAAATTTAAAATCAGCAAATGATGCAACTTAGTGAACTTCTCCCTATTAACGCCCAAGAAATAAAATAAATCTTATACACTCTACTATCCAAATATTCGGTATACAATTCTTTAGGTGATAAACCATACTTTAAAAAATAAATACGTCCAAGATGACAGGTGAACTAGAGTAAGTCTCTTCAAGAATCTTGAAAAACAAGACTTCTGGAAGACATCTATATGCAGATGTGGTGTTTTTGTAATTATTGATTCCGCTCCCTCATTGCCGCAGCTTCTCTCTTATATATCGAATTGGATACGTGTACAAAAAGATCGATCGTTTCCATGGAAACCATTTGAAAGGAACAGACGACTTTGTGGAGTGTTTCCTTCATAACGCCCCTTGCCAAGAGAAAATATGCATAATTCAGGCTACCTCTGTGGACAATTCCAAATTGCCAAACGCTAAGAAGCCACTACATATGGAGCTACGATTTGCAGATTAATTTTTTCTTCATTTGTCACGTATACAATGCACAAATTATAAACATATTATCATTTCATATGTTATTAGATTTTTTTCTTCTTTTGGGCGTCGGCATTTTGAATCGTACACTATGATCAGAGCCATCGAACTACCGAAAAGAGTTGTGAGGCACGGAAAAATACACAAATTAAATTGTGAGATTTCGAACAGAAACGCCTGGCATTTTATAGTGTTTTTCGTGACATTTTAGAACAAATGGAAGGTGCCTCTATCGAACAGACCCTGGGGAAACTACCACTGCCCTAAAAAAAACTGATACTGAACTTATCAGTTGAATCCCATTTAGCAGTTTAGCATTCAATATTGCCAGTTCAATCTATCAATTTTGTGTCGTTAGTTATAAATTGAAAATGATTCATCTAAAGTAGATAAATCACTTTTAATAATAAAAATATTAATACAAATAATAATATATTTATAATGATATATTATTTATAAAAATATGTAATTTGTATGGCGCATTTTCTAGTTCAAGTACTATTCAAATGCGCGTAACAAACAAGGCAATAGCAAAACAAGGAAACGACAATGTTAATACAAATTACTAGGTGCATCGAAGGTTTCTTTAAAAAGGTGGGTCTTGAGTTGTTGTTTTTTAAATGTTGAGAGAAGAGGCAAATTGAATAGATGAAGGGAAAGCATTCTATAACTTATCAGAAGTACGTAAAGCAAACAATACAACAAAACACGTATTTATATAAATTGGGAAAAGAAAAAAAAAACCCTCGAGTTTAAAATGTCAATGAATGCAAGTGGTCAGGTGGTAATTCCTGGCGTGCAGATATCATTTGTCACAGCTAGTATTGTTTGCGATTCTGTTTGGTTCAGTATCGTACTGGGCTACACCATATGACATACAATGTATTAACACTGAAATAATCCTTTAAATTTGTATTCCTTCTAATCGTATATTGACTTTTGGAACAATCTAAGCTCATCATGTTGTATTCCCTAAAAGGAAAATATTATATGCGGCAATACACACAGGGCTGAATATTTCAGTACAGGATTAACGTTATGTATATCCTGTTACACTATCAACATTATTTTCGTATAAAGCATAAGGAAGGCAGTATGTAATATTTACAAGTATAAGTTGCGTCCAAGATGATCAAATAGGCCTACTTGTTTACAAATTGCATATGGGTGGCTTTTCTGTTTCTCTGAGAAAAGGGAAGAATTTTTACTCAGAATATTGACATACGTTTTTATGCTACACCACATATGAATCACCGAGGGATGGTTAAATGTGAATTACGACTGAACTAATGATTTTAGTAGAATGTGACGTCATACCAGCCAATATCAGCATCGCATCATGTTTTTAATACAACATTACTTATTATACCAGTGGCGCCGGCAAGAAAGAGAGCAATGGGGTGCCCCCCCCCCCCACCTCCAAATGTCCGACATTAAAAAATATATATATTTTGTCAAAATAGCTATTTTGACCTTTTATATTGAGGGGAGGGGGTAGTCTGTATCATTGTACAATTATATGCTGCTTTATTAGATTGTATCATATATTAATTGAGGTGCAAATTTGGTACTTAAAATACCCATTTATTGCACACATTCAGAGTCTTTTGGGGGCATCTAAAACTTGGAAAATGCGAGGTTTTCCGGGGGCTTCGTCTCCCGGACCCCCACCAGGGCTTTGCTCCTGGACTTCACAAAGGCGGGTCCCTTGACCCCATACCGAAAAGGTTTGTGCCCCCCATCTCCATTTGGAACCCCTCACGGCGCCACTGTATTAGACTCATTGATCTTCAAATAATACTAGACTTCTTACCCGAGGTAATCTTTGTTTGATGTCCCGAGTCAGGTTCACCGCAGCTCCACTAAGATCGATGTTAGCCATTGGGACAACAACCTCGCCGATGATGTCATCTCGAGAAAATCTGTCGAAACTCATCACGACGAAATGCAACGTGATTCCTTGTAGCTGGTTGTACGCGAGCCCGTAGAAGGTGAAGGTTTCCTCGTAAACTGGATTCAAGGTTTTACGTAATACTCGTGTCTTGACCTTATGCTTTTTCTCTGGCAACAGACATAACTTAATGTAAGGATCAGACGTACCACTTTGTGGATCTTTAGCAGGAAGGTAGGACGCACGATGAATGGTGACGATAAATACACTCTTTGCGGTGTTGTACTCTATAGACAAGTTGAGGATACCCATGTTATCTCTTTCCTGCCCTGCATCCTCCAACGCTTCTTCGACCTTGTTGTCCACCGACTCATTCTTAGTCTCTGTCTCTTCCGTGTAACAATCACGACTGAAAGAGGACGGGTCTAGTTTCATTCCACCAGTCGTTCCGGCATATATTTTTCCTGGAGGTGGTCTTTCCTGGCCTTCAATTGGGGTGAGTAGCGGGGATGGAGTCTTTGACGGGGGAAGGTCTGGCGAGGAGAGTTCGGAGCTGCTGTGTGTTGAACCAGCTGGACGGGTGTAGAAAGTTCTGACTCCTTTACGCGAGACACCAAATGCTCGACTGCGGTTCTTGTAACACTTGCAGGCAGTGACGAAGAGAAGAGCTAGGGACATCGTCAGAGCAACACAAAGCGCAGCGATGGTTGTTGTTGACACTGTGAAGAATAAAACAAATAAGTTTAATCCAAGAGGCTATATAAGGGTGACTTCATAAATATTACTCAAGTTTGATTTTTTTCAAAGTCATTTAAAACTTCTTACGACCTTTTAAATCTTAAGATATGTCCTCCGTGTCTGCATGCCGGTAGCCAAGGGTTAGTCCAAACTAACGAACCTCCTTTTGAGAAGAGTGCCCTTATGATCTCACAAATTTCTGCATGAACTCCAGTTGTAATTTCAAACGCTTTGTTGGAATAGACGAATAGCTTTGTCGAACTTGCTTATTTTGGATAAAACATCTGCTTTCTCCTTCTGGTGAAATACCGCAATTCATAACACCCTTCATCCGTCATCAGTCCGGCCGGTCATATTTTAGGGAATTTTAATACAGCTGAGATTACCGGAGTTGTATAGCCCGCCTTTCGGAAAAAAATCGTATTAGGGAGTTGCCGATAAATTGCTCATGGCGTAGGCTATTTCCGATTTTTGTTGTCAAAATCACGGACTGTTGCACTCTTAATTTGAAGATTAAATTTAACTAAAGAAAAAAGAAGGCAATCGCCACAAAAATCTGTTCCATTTTAGCATATTCTTCGACCTTTTTGACCCCAATGACCCCTGCCTATACACCCATGATTACATTTAAGTCTTCAGCCGTTTTGTTAAATGTATGCGATATGACTGTACAGAAAGCAAAGTAATGTCCTACGTCATATATAATGTTAGATGTTGTGAATATACACTTTCACTACAAGTTAAGACTATAATCTGCAATATCACAGACAAAATGTTACATTTAAAAACATTTGGTCTTTTGAAATGATTGTTTCGAGCAAAAACAACTCATACTCTTTGCCAGGTTTTCTCCAGTTTCACAGAGTAGTGATGAACATATAAAAAGGGATTGAAGAGTCATACGAACATTTGTAAGGTATATCACCGAGTCTTAGTTCTCACATGTCTGCAGTAAGTTCGTGTTAATTGTAATTAACACAATGAATAATGTGAACCCTGGAATGTTCCAACATTTTTTCACGATTGTAGCTCTAAAATCATATCATATGATGGAACTATCCTTGGGCGAAAAATGAATATTTGTGTTTTCAAATGTGCATATATTATGTAGACAATTTATAATGAATTCTTTCGTTATGTTTTAACACGATCTTATCTACAATCATGTGTTTATTTTGCGACGTCACGAACATTTTGCAGACATGCTGGTATTCTGTATGTTGTCTTGCATAACATACACTGCAACACAAACAATATAAAATATGATATTTCGAAAGCTAAGTTTTTCTCTTGTTGATATGACATATATCCCCGCATATATCTGCCTTAACGCTATCAAATGTTGAAATATATGCCGTCGAAGTATTGTACATGTTGAAGAAGGAGATTTGTGACAAATTTTGATCTGGTACAGTACAATCTCCAAGGGATTTCATTTCTATCCTATTCATGTTATTCAACTGTCCTAAGTTTCATATTTAATATTTTCATGTACATTTTACAGTATATTCAAGCATTCAACTGTCAGACTGTGCATGTTTGGGTATCAAACGTATTAAAACTGAAGAGATTCCCAAATATTGTTGTCAGACAGGTGTTGACAATGGAATGCCCAACTTCTTCTGTTTCGATGGTTTAAAGTACGTCCACATTTAGTGCATTAAATGAAGATTTGTTCACACTATGAAGCCATTCTGAGGACTTTAAAACATGGCCACTTCATAGCTTTTGGCTGTTTACCCCTCGAACCCTACATCGACTATTAATCAGGCCCTGTATCTTACGTTATAAGGTGCATGCTTTGCTTGTGTGTGCCGTATTCAGGTATTAATTTTGTTCGTTTGTTGTTGGTTTCTGTAGTTGGTCAATGTCCTCCTCGCCACATGAATATAATCACCCCAAATTTGGCTTTTTGAAGCCTCTTGATGCTAAAAATATGACAAGTCAAATACAAAATTTAAATTTCATATGAAAACATTTTAGTCTATGATGTATTCGGGAATTTGATAATACAACACTTTTACGAGCGAAAACACATTTCGGTCGCAAAGTGAAATATCTGCCTAACGATTTATCGGTAATCGACTAGGCAGCTAGGTCTATTGCGGAAGCATAAAATTTAAACCCCGACAAATCCACCCAAATAGAATCCAAGTTTTTGAGACGGCGTGTGAAGTGTCCTTCCATACAAAATACGAATATACTATTATACGAAATCAATATTATACGAAATCAATATTATAAATGATACATACAAGATATTTTTGAAATGTATTTGCAGTATCCTTAGAGCTACCCCTGCACTCAACAACTAAACAGTACCGTTTGCATGGAGATATAAGAATAAAAGAAAATATTTTTGCGAGGAGTACATTTTGATATGACCTGAGAACTGTAACGACAATATATCTTTAAAACATACACAAATATGACGAAGACATCGGATTCTGAATTACTGTTTGTCGTTAAAGAGAGTAAGATAACATACTTTTTGCTAATCAAAAGTTCACACAATTATATCTTCATTTTGCTGTAATATAATATTTCGTTTGGAAAATCATCATCTTCTTTGCCTGTATTTCATCCACTAGTTTTGATAGACTTAAAATCTTTAAAAAAAATCGATCAAATTTTGACATGTTTTGTCAAACTGACGATCTATAATTTAAAATTTCATTCGGGGAACATTTTTAAGTTGAAGCGCAAGTAGCTGAATAACACCTGTTTTCCTATATCTGTATATACATCTCTGGGCTTTTTTATTTTCCTCTTGAAAACAAAACTTGGCCACATTTCTTGCTAAAGCTGTAAAGCAGATGCCCGAAGACGGAGTCGTCATAATCGGATAAAGGTAAAGGCCGTTACTCCTTGAACGCGACGCGGCGAGCAATATTTGAGATAATCATACAGGAAACAAATATTATACGATGCTTTGACTTTTGCTTACACACGATGAAGTTTACAATTGAGGCTTTCTGATGATACTGAAAAAATTTGCTAGAAATGGTTTTTCTTCAAACTTGTGGAGAAATTCGCTTTAGTGGGGTGTGATTTTCAGTCGCGACGCAAATTTTGCTTTAATGGGCGTAGAAACGCCCTTTTAATCAATTTTCAGTAATTATCTAAATAGTGCGATGACGATCATTCTCTAAAAACAAGAGGACAAAATGTTTCTTTTCCTTTGTTTTATTCAATTTTCTTGAAAAAATCGCTCGCCGCGTCGCGTTCGGTGTGTAACGGCCTTAACAGTCTGTCTTATATTTCAGTGTGATTGATAAATATATTTCTATGAAATTCTATTCGATAGGAGCAATTCACATATTATTGAAAGTTGAAAGCAATGTTATACATTTATTTTTATATTTCTTTAATCAGGGTAGCCTTTGCAGTCCGAGGACTGTTCTTAAACAATTTCCTAACCAGTAACAACAACAGAACAGTTCAATAGATAATAGAAATGGTTATACACTGTAAAGTTTAATTAGTCAAATGCACGTCAATAGTCGTACGATACCATTTTTTGACTAATTTAAGTTTAAATTAGCCAGAAAGTAGTATCGTGTGGCTAATTACGTGCATTTTGACTAATTAAGTTTTATAGTGCAAAAACACAATTAAGATAACAAACACACTAACAAAATATTTAGAAAAAAGTAAAGTAGTAAAATAATGAGTACAAAACTAAGGTAAAAATGTGTAAAATTATGAAAGCAAAATACTGAATAATCAATAAATATTACGGTAAAATGAACAGATGAATGATTATTTTTCAACAGGGACGTAACCAGAAGGGAAGCAGAGAGAGATGAAATTCCCCTTCCCTTGTCCAGTTGTCTGATCTCCTCTTGTCCAGTTGTCTGATCTCCCCTTGTCCAGTTGTCTGATCTACCCTTGTCCAGTTGTCTGATCTCCCCTTTTCCAGTTGTCTGATCTCCCCTTGTCCAGTTGTCTGATCACCCCTTGTCCAGTTGTCTGATCTCCCCATGTCCAGTTGTCTGATCTCCCCTTGTTCAGTTGTATGATCTCCCCATGTCCAGTTGTTTGATGTCCAGTTGCCTGATCACCCCTTGTCCAGTTGTCTGATCTCCCCTTGTTCAGTTGTATGATCTCCCCATGTCCAGTTGTTTGATGTCCAGTTGCCTGATCACCCCTTGTCCAGTTTTCTGATCTCCCCTTGTCCATTTGTCTGATCACCCCTTGTCCAGGTGTCTGACCTCCCCTTATCCAGTTGCCTGATCTCCCCTTGTCCAGTTGTCTGATAGGATTTTTTTTTTGTATAGTGGTGTTCAAAAAAGCATTTGAAGAAGCAAGTTTCTGTCTATAGATCGTATAACAAGATAACATTGTTATATTCCTTTGTGATTCAAAAACTTTTGAGATCTATATATTAAATGCGCTTCGTCATTCTGCAGGAGTTTGACTATCCCGTCTCAAATTTCTGGCTACGTCCTGGTTTTAAAACTGTAGAATTAATGAAGTAAAAAGACACGCATCCAAATATGCGTCTTATCAATGGCATTATTAACCTGCCACGGCAACCTATTTCATTTTCGACCTATATATCTAAACATGAAAGGTATTTTTCGGAAATTTTACTGTCTGAAGAGCCAGTGGTACATTAAGATACATTCATGAATATCAAAGAAGACTTAAAATATACTTAAGCTGAAGCACTGATCGGCATGATGAAGGACACAGTGGGCGGATTGTATGAATAAAAGGTTTCCTTGAACACGTGGCTCATAACTAATTTCCCTCAAAGGGAGATTTTAGTATTTAAAGAAAAAGACGTTTGTACTCATAATTTGTAATGGAGACCTACTTCAAGGTCATATCGAAAATGTTCCTTTAATTGTTTAATAGCCATCAGTCGTGATCACAATTTCACATACAATATAATCCAAAACGATTGCTGATTGGCCTATTAGTATAAGTGCACATTGAACCATTGTATATCAACCATTTAAAAAGACGAATTGAAATCAATTCACCTTTACGTTAGAGACGATAACTGCCCTTTAAATATTTCATTGTACGAAAGAACATTTGTTAGATGTGAAAGAAACATTGCAGTACGAATGGCAGGTAATATTGTGCACCCAATATATATGATAGGCACTTTCAGACCTTTGGCTTATTTAATGGTAAAATGTCTTATATACTTATTTATGGTCTTTCGTATTTGCATTATATAGTCGTTTAAAGTGGTCAGAATACGATAAAATCGATAGCTTTTGTTTTATGGGATTTTCAAATTTCTTGCTACGTCCCTGGATGTTATGAGGATTGATGAAGACAAAAGACATACATCCAATTGTGCGTCTTATCAATGTCATTAATAACATGTCATGGCAACCTATAATATTTTCCAACTAGATATCAAAACATGAAAGGTGTTTGTCGGTTCGTAGAGCTTAAAGAACAAGCAGTAAGATACATTTATCGATATCAAAAAGAGTTAAAATATACTGAAATTGAAGTAAAGACCGGCACGATGAAGGACTCAGTGGGCGGATTATATGAATAACTGGTTTCAATAAATACGGGCTTAAAACTATATTCCTTTTAAGGAATGTTTTAGAAATTGAAGAAAAGTGAGGTAGTGTCTAAACAGCCAGCGGTAAGATGCATTGAATATCAGAGAAGAGTTAAGAAATACTGAATTGAAGTAAAGATCTGCACGATGAAGGACACGGTGGCCGGATTGTATGAATAACTGGTTTCATTAAACACGCGGCTTAAACTGGCTATTTTCCTTTAAGGGAGGTTTAGTATTTGCGAAATGGGTTTCCTTTGAATGGGTATTTTAAAGTCATAGCGAAAACATAGTTCTTTAAATATTTAAATGTTTCACTGCACGAAAGAACATGCGGTAGACGTAAAAGAAACGGAACGAATTTCAGGCTATACATATTGTGCACAATCAATATACTAATATGTATGATCTGATGATAGTCACTTTGACACCTGCAAGCACAGGTATCCATTTGGCTAATTTCATGGTCAAATATCTTATATATGGTCTTTCTTATTTGCTGTATTGTCGTTAAAAGGAGCGTTTGGTCTAAATATGATAAAACATATACGGAGTTTTGTTTTATGTGAATTTCAAATTTCTTTTCCATGGTTTTTATGTAGATTGATTAGGGTCGAAGAAGGCAAAAGATATATACCCAATTATGTGTGTTATCAACAGCATTATTAACCTGCCATGGCAACCTATAATATTTTCCACCCACATATATAAACATGAAAGGTATTTTCGGAGAGTAGAGCCTAAGGAGCCAGCGGTAAAATACATTCATAAATATCAAAGAAGAGTTAAAATATACTGAAATTGAAGCAATGATCGGCACGATGAAGGACCAAGTGGGCGCATTGTATGAATTACTGGTTTTAATAAACCTATATTTCTTTTACGGAAGGTTTTAGTATTTAAAGAAAAAAAGTTTCTACCCATCATTGATCTACCGCAGAATAATAATTTGAATGGGTATTTCACGGTCATAGCAAAAACATACTTATATTAAACATTTAAATGTTTCATTGAACGAAAGAACAACCGGTACATGTGAACGAAATATTACAGTACTAATGGCAGGTGATATTGGTCACTTTCAGACCAGCACACAGGTCTCCATTTGGCTTATAGTATAGACAAATGTCTTATATATGGCCTTTCTTATTTGCTTCATATAGTCGTTAAAATGGAGGTTTTGTTCAAATATGACAGTATGATATAACATAGGACTATATACATTGCAATATGTCTTCCTGTGTTCTTCATTTGTCATGTAACGTATATATATATTGCCGTGATTGGTCAGGACTATGTATATGCCTCCCAGATGTGTTCAATAGATAGGCGTAGGCCTATATCATGAGATTAGGTAATACTGTCGCTATTTAGTGGTACTACCTTTATAATTTCTGCTTTTGACTAATTCGCATTCCTGATAGGTGGAATTAAACAACTTATCTATAAAAAATATACGAAGAGTTTTATCTCATCATTGTCAAATAATTTTCTTACTGTCTTATGTCAATATGTGATGTGAGATATTCCTGTCTGGAGGCACCTTCTTACGTCCTGTATGCCATTTAAACAAATTCCCCTTCAAGGTCAAACCAATCATCGTCTAATTTTCTTCACGCCATTTATTGCATAAACTACGTCATTCCTGATCGAAGTTACTTCCCCGTCAGAAATTGCTTAACCCAAGTGGCGAATCACCACGTACACGATAAATTAGGAAGAAATTTCAATGCAGCTTTATTGGTACCCTCAACCGACGCATGGCTATATTGAAAAAGAGATTAACTCAGTGTTTTAGTGCATTAACTTAAATTCAAGTGACGTCACATATTTCCCCACTTAGTTCTCATTTCAGATAAATTGAGAAGTCTTTCCATATATTTCAGGAGATGGCATTATAGCTGCAATCATATTTCTTGTGTTAACTTTTAAAATCGATTTGAAAATATACCCTTGAAATTGAGTATACGCAAAAGTATATGTTGGCTTTAGGCAATTGTTCTAACAATAAATTTGTTACGCAAATGTATTCCATTTTTATAACTAGGAAAACTCCATTTTTAGATTTTCCTGTCCAAAGTAAGAACATATTATTTCATATCTCTCTTTTTTTGTTCCCGTATACAAAACCTGAACGTCGAAGCATTAAGTTACAAATGAATCGCATTGGTACCTCTCTCGTATGCTATATATCTTATATTCCAGTACAAATTTAAAGCATTTGTAAAAAGGAAAAAGTACATACATATACATATTAAAAGACATAGCAGAAAATAAAAGAATACAAATAAATAAATAAGGAAAAAATTAAAGATAAAAGGTTTAAAACAGTAATCCTAACTCTCCTGTCTGTAAGTAAAATGCCGCACGGTAAATGAATGAATTTTTGTAGACGTTTATTCTGTATTTTGGCAATATGTTAGGGTTTCGAAGGTTTCTGTTTGAACGTGCTAGATGACTTTGTAATGTATTGTGTAAAGGATGGTTTTGTTCTTTGTTGATTTTTGTCGCCATTGCAGTAAATTCCGATTTCGCCCTGTCATTTAAAATTTCAAAAGCATGGAATAATGTAGGTTAAAAATCTTTGAAGTATACTTTTAAAATGTCCTGATTCTGTCTTTGTCTAAGTGTAAGATTAAATGATACCAAACAGGTACAGCATAAAGAATTTGTGATAAAATAACTGATTTAAAAAGATTAACTCTAGCATTAAGATAACAAAAAGGTAAAATGTATGATAAACTCGAAACAATATAGTAAACTTTACTTCAAATCTTGGACACATGATGGGGAAAAGTCAGTTTATCATCAATACATACACCAAGATAATCAGTTTTTACGCATTTTTCAACCTCTGAACCTTGAATTAATATGTTGTCTGATTTTGATTCCAAAAGCCCTATATGTTTGACGTTTTTGTTTACAAAGCACATGTCCTTTGATTTCTTTGGGTTCAGCAACAAGTTCTTTTATCACATTTTGACACAGACTCATCAACAAATGACTGGTACTCTATTTGATCCTCATTTACAATTTTTTTAGCAATTTTACATGAAATAGCAGTATCATTGGCATACTTTATCACACAAATATTTTCGTTTGATCTTATTTCGTCGGTATAGATGGTAAAAAGTGCAGCAGATAGAGGGCCTCCCTGAGGTACACCTACATTTAATTCAGATTATTCTGACAAACCTTTGTCCAGTTTAATTTGTCTTGTCCACCCTTGAAGAAACTGTGCCAATCAATGAGAGAGAGAGAGAGAGTTGAACACACAATTACAATGACGGGGTCGTCGCCTGCGTATTCGGTTATGATAGTACAAATGCTATCACGAAACGCTTAATACGACCCGGACGAGAACACAGGTACGACGTACGGACAGACATAACATCGACAACCAAGTCAATGTCCACGGCCTTTGATAACCAGTTGTGGTGCACTGGCGGCCAATCAATGAATGAGCCACGGGTCTTTTATAAATATTTTCAAATCTTTAAGTAGGTAGTTTGGCAAGACCGTATTGAAAGCACTTGAAAAATCGAGAAAAAGAACCTTTGACAAGGTTGTTTCTTTACAATTCAAATGAGTCACCATACAGCTATATCGTTAATTAAAACCAGTACAGCATCTACACATGAAACATCCTTCTTGCAGTCTTGTAAGCAAATTGATACACATCTCCAAGTTGCTGTACACTTTCCATCAAACGAGGCAGTAATATTTTATGTAGGCTATTAAAAGCGATACTAGCGAGATCAATTGGTCTAAAATCATTCACAGTTTGAGGTGTCTTAATTTTGGGGACAGGAATTGTAATGGCATTTTTCCACAACGACGGAAATTTGTTGTTGGAGATAGTTTCCTGAAAAATGAAGGTAAATGATGGTGCTAAAACTTCACTTGGAAATTAAAAAAACCACCAAGGAAGTTTATCTGACCCACATGCAACTCCTTTTTTAACCTTCTTAAATTGATAACATACAGAATCTATATTTATCTCAGGTACACACACATCACCTGTGAATTCCGGTGGAGAAATATTAATATTTTTTTTATTAACATTGCTTATTAGTTAATTAATGTTAATAATGAAATGTTAATGTCTTCAGGTTTTACTACATGAATTCACATCAATCAAGACTTAAAATGTTTAATTTTAAAGAAAGATTTGATAATCATATGCAAAACTTCAGGATGAAGATTCATAAAATTATTTCCAATCTTTATTTGACATTTATTTAAAACTATATTAATTATTAGTTAATGTTTATCAAAAAAATCCAATGGTCATGTTATACTAAATATGTAAACTCTACATCAACCAAGATTAAAATATGTCATTTTTAAAGGTTTATTTGATATTTGCATGCAAAAGTTCAGCTTAAAGATTGATGTACATTATGTCTAATTTCCATTTGGCATTTATCAAAAATGAAATTAGTTCAAATATTGTGAACAGCTATTGGTTCTTTACATCATGGAAAGCGAGTAACTCACAATAAATGGTAATCTGCAAAACACATATATAATTAATTGGTTTTTCGCTTTTTCTTAGGTCGTTTTTTGTAAACAGCCTTGCCATTTGAGCGAGAGAGAGAGAGAAAAAGAGAAAGAGAGACAGAAAGAGAGAGACAGAAATAGAGAGAGAGAGAGAGATGATACGCTTTATATCTGCGAGAAGTTGCGTGTAGAGAGTAAATATTTGCATATTCTACGCTTGTTTTTACATTTCTAATTTTCACCAAATGAAAAGTGATATGTATCTATATCTTTGAGATACAAGTATAAAAAAGACAACTGAGTTATGACTTTCGCGATGGAGCATTTCCCGTTTTATACATGTAGCTGAAAAAGGTGCCCAAACACGCCAAAATCGTGGTTCAATGGAGTTGGCTTTCATGTGCTTACTTTTAAAATCGATAGGAAAATATACCCTTGAAATTGAATATGCGCAAACGTATATGTTTGCTATAGGCAACTGCTCTGCAGCTCTAATAAAAAAAATCTGTTACGCAAATGGATTCGATTATCCTAGGGAGATTTCATTTTAGATCACGTTTCCCCTGTCCTAATTAGCTAACTTGGATTCCCTCTAGAAGTATAGCACAGATCAAGTTTAGATTAGATAAAGCTTTAAACTTGATGACACTTCTTGGTTTTCTGAAATTTATGGATACTTTTTTCAGCATTCAGGCTATTTCTCTTAGCACCTCCCCCGTATGATTTTCTACTGATCTACATTTATTCAGAGAATTCATTTAAAATATTTCAAAGAGATCTGAATGGTATATATAGTACACATGTCAACCTCACAGAAACCAAGAGTTCAAATTTTTCATTCACAAAGAAAGGTTTGATAATTATATGCAAAACATCAGGATAAAGATTCATGAAAATTATGTTCTATTTGACATTTGTTCTAAATGAAATTCATTAAAATACGATGAACGGCTATGGGTTGTTTACATCATAAACAGCAAGTAACACAAATCGAATGGTAATCTGTAAAACACACAGATAATTAATTGGTTATTCGCTTTTTCTTAGGTTGTTTTTTAAACCAGCCAGCCCTGCCATTCTTTACATATTTAGAGAGAGAAAACGCTTTATCTCTTTGAGAAGGTAAAATAGAGGAAATACTTTTATATTCTCAGCATGTTTGTTGCATTTCTATTTTTCATCAAATGGAATATAACTTTGTAATATAAGAGAAAAGACACATCAGTTGTGAATTTCGCGATGGAACATTTCACGTTTTATATAGCGAAAAAGAGTGCCAAAAACATGGTCCAATGGAACTGGCTATTACATGCTGACTTTTATTTTTTATATTCTTTATTTTTCATCAGATGAAAACTTATTTCGCAATGGAACATATTTCACTTTTTTATAATGCATGCACACTGTACTGCTGAAGTATAACTGCAGTATTGCTTACAGCTTGTGAAACTTGACATAAAAGTAGAAGATTTGTCTCTTGCCTTCATCTTCAGCGTTTTATGACATTTCCCCTGTAACAAAAGTTTGGAGAGGACAAATTTTCCCACATTATCTCCCGATAATTTCATTAAATGAAATCTGATGAAGAGAAAATCTGAATGACGAGAAAATCTGAATGATTTAAAAAAAAAGGTCATCGCCAAACACCGTAATTATTGTTTAGTCAAAATACACGATGTTTTGACTGATTTAGGATTTAGTCAAAATATCGTGTCTTTTTGACTAATTAAATGTATATTGACAAATTAATATTTACAGGGAAGTATTGCCAAATTTGGCAAATCAGACCAAGTGGGAAGGCTAAAAATGAACATTATATACACCGAAAATATCTTTATATCCTGTAATCTTGAAGAAAAAAATGCCGCCTTTATACTTGTCCTCTTTATGCCGCGAAAATTACTTGGTTTTATTCAACTTGTTTATTAAACGGGAAAGTAAATACTATGAATAATTAATAATCACGATTTTATTGTATTGTTACTGTTTCCTAAGATACCTGTCAATGTATAAATCTATTATGGTATATGCTTGATAAGATTGACGAACTTTTAATACTTTGTAAATTCTACTTGTGTTCATGTGTCTGTAAACTTCACAAAGCAATCAATATAATGGTGCGTGGAGATTGAAATCATGGGCGGCTGTTGTAATCTTAGAATGTTTAAACTCTCAGTTGTAAGAAACGCACGCGAGCAGACTATTCATTGCTGATGCCCTATTATTTTGTATCATTTACAGATTCAAGGTGGTGTAGAAAATGTTGGTAATTATTGTTTTTTGTTACACTTTGTTCTTATATATAATACTGTTTACATACCCAATCATGTCAACAGTGATTTTCAATAAAACTCATGTTTAGATTATGTCTTATCATAGTGCTATAATCCTATTATAGCTCAATGATTTAAAAAAAACAAAAAAAAAACAATGATGTTGTTTGTGACGAATATTGATAATAATCGGCATAGAAGGAGCGTGAATTCCATATCAACAAGCACCAGCGCTATTCCGGAATTATTTTTTTTTGCACGAGTCAGTCCAAATGTGAAAAGTTACACTTAATCAAGAATCCTTAATATACAATATTCACGAGAGAAAAAAATTGCCAATCATCTGTTTTCTTATTGAAACCCTTCGGTTAATGTTTATTTCTTAGTGATACAATAATACTAATACAATCCGCAATTGCCGATAAAGGATTAAAGTTAAAAGTCTTAGGATGATCTGATAATAATTTTCTGGAAATCGATATGTCGGTAAAAATTTCTTTCAAAGTTCCGTCGTTTTTGTATAATTTGATGTGAGACTGAAGTGTGTTCACTTTTGATACCCAATGTATGCAATATAAACAATTTGGTAGAGATATTTGTGTGTTCACTTTTGATACCCAATGTATGCAATATAAACAATTTGGTAGAGATATTTGTGTGTTTACTTTTGATACCCAATGTATGCAATATAAACAATTTTGTAGAGTTTTTTGAAAGTTTCCGGTACAGCAAATTATCTAGGACGCACGATGCATTGTGAGTAAATTTGCTAAATGGGTGTAAACTAAACTTGTTTTCATGATTTTCTTGTGAAAAATATACTATAAACCTTGTTACTGCAGGTAAAGAAAAGGTATGGCGATGACAAACCAAGAATATTCGCATACAACATCCTCCTTCTTTTTTTCCCGGCTGAATTGTAATAGTACGTACTTTAATCATTGTTATTTTCTGTTCGACGTGCAATTAATTATATAGATCCTCTTTCCTACATTCATATTACATAATCATACAATACATCTTTTCTCTCAATATATATGATTTTAAAGGTATATGGCCAGGTAGCAACCACTTTGCATAGATTGATACAAATGCCCTTCATAAACACTCACCATAAACACTTTCTTCCAAAATCGATCCCCAAATGTGAAAAATCTGGCTTATTTTTAGGTCTCCAAATGTAGGCTCATTACGTAGTTTTTCCGTGACGTAAGGATAGGACAGTACAACACTAACGTTATGTGAAAGTTATACAGTAATACTTACAGCCCAACGTAACAAGTGGAGTCAACCAATCATAAAGATATAATGGATCGGAACTTGAGTCGATCTTTCCTCTTTCCACAAGAAAGTGTCCTAAAATAGTTAGCATATCGCTAATTAAGCGATATTCTGATGTCTGATTCAATGCAACTGATATTTTGAAGTAGCCTATATGTCAATGTGAAACAGTGACACTGTGGAAGTTATGTATTGTTTGGCCTCGCAATCTTATTCTTATGTCACACGCCTTTTTTTAATAGTGGAAGTCCAGCCGTGTCTCTGTTCCTTGGGGCTTAATTTTTCACTTGTTCGCGAATATCTCAGAAACGAGTAGAATTTGTTGATAGATGTATGTTAATGAAATGTTCAGAATATTACAAGGAACATATTTATGGCCAAATCGCTACCTGTCCATAAACCTTTCTTTAAGAGGAAATCTCGCCTCAAGATAATTGCGTGACCCGTCACCAATAAATCCGATACATACTAGTAACGTCATTTCCGCTGCTGTAATTGGTTAGCTTGACTGTGATTGTGGAAATGTTTCGATCAATCAGAAATGTTGGAATCTAGTGTACTTTTATCCCCACGTTAAAACGGTATCTGGCCTTTAAGGGGGCACTTTAAGTCTAGAGCGCCCTCTATTTTGAAATATGTTGTTTCCTTATATATCTCCTGTGTTCTGATGTGTATCTGAATGAAACTTGGTGGTTATAATGTATGAGGAATGCCTACAAATTAGCATTAAATTTTCAATTAAACTTGACCTTAATATGCAAATTAGCAAGGGTCAAAGGTCAAACAATCGTTTTTGCACAACAAAATATGGGTTGCAATTACATTGCTACTATCTCCACATTTTTAGTTCTACATAGTTCTTACTTTGCATACAGCTTAATTATTGTCTTGTAAGAAAATTGTACGTTTTTTTCTCTCGCAGTAACCGTTATCGTGTTACCATGGCAACAAAAAACAATACAATACATACAAATTGATTATATTTTGTTATAACTTTAAATTGGAAAAAGATATTGGAAAAATAAGACATACATTTTGTAGCTCCTTTTAAAGGCTACATTTCTGCAACGTTTTGTGCTGGTTGGGTGTATACTTTAAAAGTTTTAGTGATTTGTAGCCAAAATTGGTCGTTTTGAGTCAAATGCGTTTAAAGTTTCGGCCCAAATTGATATGGAAACGAATGTATATCACAATGTATTTTAGAACAATAGTAGAAAGAGAGCATATCAAAGGTCAATAGAAGGACCTTAGACTAATAACACCAGTCGTTTTCAATACAGCAGGGTACTAAAGAGGTAATGTGATGAAATTGGGATGGTATATGCTTTTAAATGGGCGATAAATTGGCTTTTTGGTGTTATTTATATTTGCGTTGCCATGGCAACCTGATTATAACATTATGAGTGATCATTTATAAGGTTAATTTATAGGAATACAAAAAATGAATCTGATAATTTTGTTATTGGCATCTTATAGTAGACATATCTTCATCTTTAAAGATAGAATCTCTCATCTCAGTAAAATTCGTAAATTGCGATGTTCATATCTTTCACGTCACATCCGGTTGTGGGTCGTTTTTGATTAAGTATGTACTATAGGCATTGTGTGTGTAGGTCCATGTACTGTACAGTGTACTTAGTCACTGCCGTGGCGGTTATTGATTGGTTGTCGGTATCTAAGTATGACCAGAAACGTTGACCTTTATTGTATATGTTGTCCATGTTAATGCGATATCTGGCCTTACAATCTTTGCGTCAAGACAACCAATATTTGCTCAGTTTTAATATGATGTCTTAATTTTACGTTTTGCATATAGTTATCAAATCGTGTTGGACTGTTATATTGGTAGTTTCATGATATAGGATCTAGGATATGGTATATTAGCCATGCACAGAAACACTTGGAGAATATTAACGATGTTGGATCATGCTATCGCCAAATAATCTCCGTTGCTAGGCTGCTAGGTTGTGGTAGAACTAATTGACAAGGTTAACCAAAAGTCTCCTATATTCTCTTGAATTACAGGCTATTATCTCTGACACTCCAAGGGTAATTATCCATCGAATGACGTATACTACAATATGGAAGATAACAAAATATTGACCAACTGTCGGTCTCCATTGTCCTTTTCACTTAAAGGCCAGATGTCTTGTTAACATGGACATTAATATACGATAAAGTCAACGTTTCTGATTGGTTTACTTATAAGAATAATCATAATCATATAATAATTATAGTCATAACAATAATTTATTAATCAATTAAGTAATTATATGATCTTTAAGAATGACGAAGCGATTTCCATGTTTAATTCAAACTGTCAAAACCGAAACAGATTCCCTTCTTTGTGCCATGACGAGAAACAAATATTTTTCACCTAATTGAAGTGCCTGAGAGATTCGTGATGCTCCTGTTAAAGAAGAAAAGAAAAGTTCGATCTCCGTTTCCGCCGCCTCCCAGATATTTTCCCTTCATCAAGCACTTCGTTTATACATGCCTCTTAATGCACTGGAGTGCTTTCCGCCAGTATGATGTGAAAATCCTCCCCTAGGTAAACTCCTCTTCTAATGAACTCCAATGATTTGTGGAGTGCCGTGCTAATTTAATTAAATATTTGTAAAAGACTTGGATTCGGAATGTATTGCTAGACAGATGAGCATTTTTTATTTTTGTCTTAAAAGGCACATTATGTGTTAAGTGGCAAAATCATCACCATTTACAGCATACATGCGCCTTTTCTTCGTTTGGTATTTACTTGGTCGGAAATGTGACCTGAGGTCATCAGACCGCATAGCAACTGCGCGCATTCACCCCCCCCCCCTTTCCCCCTCCCCATTAAAGTGAAAACAAAGCGATCAGCTGTGTTTGTTTGCATGCCATACGTTTCTTTGTTTGCATGACATACGTTTGTCTGTTTGCATGCCATACGTTTCTTTGTTTGCATGACATACGTTTGTTTGTTTGCATGACATACGTTTGTTTGTTTGCATGACATACGTTTGTCTGTTTGCATGACATACGTTTGTTTGTTTGCATGACATACGTTTGTTTGTTTGCATGACATACATACGTTTGTTTGTTTTGACATACGTTTGTGTACGTTTGTTTGTTTTTGCATGACATACGTTTGTTTGTTTGCATGACATACGTTTGTTTGTTTGCATGACATACAGTAAACGCATACGGACTTGCCCGCGTGTATCGCGCAAAGGTTTTTTTCACTCCAGAAAATGACGTTCTCCCGGATGTGATCTTCTCCCGACCAAGTGAATATGCTCACAGGCTTTGGTTTTTTAACTTAAACATATGTTTGGATAAAACATATTTGCGGCAGTTTTCGATCGTATATTTCTATTCAGCATTTATATTTATCATCTGTTATGCCTTAAAAATTAACTTCTATGGTGACATCTAGATGCAAAATAATGTTCTTGGTTTAGTGGCAGCAACAACTTTCCTCGTATTCTTGCACAACACAGAGAAATCCGACTTTCAACATGATAGACTGACATGTATCTGTTCCCTCGTGATATAATTATAAAAGGAAAAGACAATTGAGTTGTAAAGAAATTTATTAATTTCATGTCTTGTTCAAGTCAGGAGTCATCAGGGTTTGATTGTTGTTAAAGATACTATAAGTTTGTTTATAAATGACTGTTACATAATGTTTACTTACACGTGTGCCACTATATACTCACATAATGCATCTTCTTGTAAATAAATGACATTATTCAAATTTATCGAAATTTTTGTTTAAATTTCCTAAAATGTTTACTATTTTGCTCATGTTAGTCAACCAACAATTTCGCAATAGAAACATAAATTTATTAAATAAATAAAGAAAAAAACATTTTAATTAATACATTTTGTAGAATCTGATGCTCTGATGTTTGATTCCAACCAGTGTATTATAACACGAACCGTTAATGGAACGAAATTTAAAATACTTTTCTTACCACTTAGTCCAATTCATTGCCCTCTTTCGTATCGAATACTCATGCCGTCATGCGTCACCATTACCCATAGTTTAAGCAAAGAGCTTTGGTTTAAGATGCAAAACTTATATTTAAGGTCTTCCTTGAAACAAAAGTATGTGTAATTTGACACTTACATGTTTACACAGCTCAATACGGACATGCCTAAAAAATTCATCTTTTGATGTGTCGGAATTTTATCATCGAAACTAATTTATCTCATGATGTCCTTTGTGACACCAAATTAATAAGAGATTGAAACAGTATAACACACATTGATTTGATGCCCTTGTGTAAAACATCCGGTTATCAACGAGTGACTTTTCATGCAGTGTGAAATAATAGCAAGAAATGAGGACATCCAATAGTTGAATCACGTGCTCACATAACGAGGTGCTTTGGAAGAGGTTGTTTGTACCCAACAGAACAGAAATGTTCTTGAAGTACTACTATAAGGTAAATTGTTCCCAAATTGAAGAAGAATTTAATGGATTAAATTTGTTATAGATATAACAGCTGGCATTTCTCCAACAAAACCGTCGAAACTCTGCCCTGTTACAAAATGTAAAAACGACACCTTTAGTCGTTACCAAACCCAATACATATTCAGTCTAATAGTCTAATGTTTGCTCTTGTTCCAAGAACAATCCTAACCGATGAAGAATTACTATATCTATAACTCTTTTTACAACAATATAGGGCTTACGTCATCAATATTATAAAGCTTTTTGCATTAGCCATGCAAAGTAATAATATACTATTACCATATACTAGCATTATATACTATTATCACAAGGGTCAACGTACACAGGGCCGTAATTCTCATACAGAAAGTGTGTTTGGGAGACATAAAGGTGGGGTATGACGTAAATTTTCCCAAAATGTACTGATTTTTGTTTAATTTTGTTGAAAAGTGTGTGTGTGTGGGGGGATGCCCTCTGTCCCCTCCGGAAATTACGACCCCTGAACGTACATCTTTTTTGCAGCAACTTGTTAATCTCGTTAGCTTATATAAATAAGTTTCTGTCTTGATTATCTTGTAAGTCTGCAGTTTAATATCAGCACCGCTAGTGACGTGTTCAGAAACGACAGGAGAACTCTCTCCCAAGCGAGGTTTCATACACAATTATAATATTGTGATAGTTGTGACTGTCCGTACTTAACTGATCTTCAATTTTGGACCGTGAATCTTCAATTTTGTACCAAACATCTTGCAACCAACTTATAAGTGAAAGAAACCATTACTTTGTTGCCTTTTCCATAATTTGAACAGACTTCTCCGCGCATGGGATCGTATCTACAACCATGGGCAGGCACGTGGTCAAGGGGAGATCCGTGGGGCGCGGTTCCCCCACTCCCTTACTGAATGTCGATTTAAATAATGTATATTTTATATATATATATATATATATATATATATATATATATATATATATATATATATATATATATATATATATATATATATATATATATATATATATATATATATATATATATATATATATATATATATATATATATATATATATATATATATATATATATATATATATATATATATATATATATATATATATATATATATATATATATATATATATATATATATATATATATATATATATATATATATATATATATATATATATATATATGTATATTTATATATATATATATATATATTGTTTTTTGGGGAGGACGTTTTTAAATAACTGTAACACTTATGCTTCTGAGTTTTTCCGCTGTATATGAGGTGGAAATTATTTTTCATAAATGTCGGCTCCCCCCCCACCCCCTCCTTCCTTTAAAATTTCTGGCTACGTGCCTGCCATGGGTACTGCTTTTTTGGGGAAATTTGGTAAGGGGGTGAAGCCTATACCCATCTACCATATCAGTTGTTCCCATGTCTATATTTACTATTATGCTGTAAACCTAATTTGATATTAGCCTGTTTGGTGCACTACTATTTGCCTGCTCACTGATCTTAAGAATGTCCTCTTCGAATCATTACGAACAAAAGGTTAAAGTCCCATTAGGTACTAAATCTTTTAATCAATGCTCGCGTTTTGAAAATACCTTTCTCTGCTTTTCATTCTCCCTAGAAATTAACTGAAAGAAGTTATTTTCAATTACTGGGTACCTACTGAGTACCCCTCGCTTTTTTCAATCCTTAATATTGCTTGTATGGGATTCTCTCAGCAACAAGGGTTTGTAGACATTAATGTGTATTAGAAGATGTACTTGACTTTTAGAAAACGTCCATGAAAACCTGGCCGGGCAACCATCCTGTTTACGTAAAGCTGACGCAAACCTGACTGCAATTTGATCTTGTTGTCATAGTAACAAGCATGTTTAAACGCGCCGGTTTGGCTTGTTTTATGAATTTTTGTCAGTTTTATTTCTATTTCCGATGAAATCTAACAAAAGGGGTATTGAAAAGACAAATCTCATAATGCAAGCACGTTTCATCAAAAGGCCAATTTGCTAGAGATTTTGTGAGATGATTTTGTTTGAGCAAATGGAAGGACAAATTTTCGTAGTGGGAATAAAATAAACTTCGGATATATTATTAGTATTGCAGTCAGACTTTCAAAATTTTGAAACGTCAAACTACTATTGTATTGATGCAATTCTGCATTCTACGTGGATATTTATTCTATCGTCATATTCAAAAATAAATAAATGCTAAGGTACAATGTTATATGTTTATATATATATATATATATATATATATATATATATATATATATATATATATATATATATATATATATATATATATATATATATATATATATATATATATATATATATATATATATATATATATATATATACATATATATATATATATATATATATATATATATATATATATATATATATATATATATATATATATATATATATATATATATATATATATATATATATATATATATATATATATATATATATATGTGTGTATATATATATATATATTATATAATGATGTCAGTTGACAATATTATATATATAATATATATATATATATAAGGGCTAATAAGGTTGGATAGCGTGATAACACATTTTCACCTAAAATTATTGGGGTCTAAAGCCCAGCCCCTGGCTCCGCCGTCCCTGCCCTCATGCATTCGAATATGGCGTTATAATTACGATATGTGTTAACACATTTATCATTGACTTCTACCTAAAGGTCTCTGAATACGTATCAATTTCTATAATCTGAGCGGATCAATTTTTGAATTTTGAAGAAAAAACACTTTTAGTTTATGGCTGATCAAAGTTTGATCAGTTTTTATTGTATGAGACATTTGTTTTGTTTGACTGGGCGAACTCAACTCAAAACCTTTATATATCTTATTTTTAATTCTTTTGTGGTCTTAGTCACTAGAAATAATGGGAAATACAATTCCTGCTAGAATTTCATGCGATGAATGGCAAAGACTTTGCTGCACCACTTGAAAAAAATATGATTGACATGAGAAAAACAAACAATGGACTTACAAAAGAAGACATCAGGATCGCTCTTTATAACACATGGCAAATTTTTCTTAAAATATGGAAATTGATATTTGAGATTTAAAAGTGCTGTTAAATGGTCAATGATTAACCGATTTGCTTTGATGGTATTTTTAAGCAGCAATTGAGGTAATGCTGCCTCCACACGTCTATATACCTTTCAAATATATTTTTTCTTTCCAAAGTTTGCCGATGCCGTTTAATGACAAATTTAAACACATTGAGGCCGCCCGTAACAAACTTGTCGACGTATTCAGGTATTCCGAAGTGTGAAAAAGTGATATTGTGCTCTATATGGAAGACAGTAATGTTACAGGGTGACATTTGTAGAACGGCCAATTACATGGAAAAACTGATTGCTATAACCTTGAAAACATCTAGATGTCCTTTTATAAAGGTTGTGAAAAACTTATAGATAAGAAAGTAAACCCAAGGATGTGTTCGTTCGTCCTTGTAAACCAAAAGGTCTGGAGAAGAACAAGTAAGAAGGAATTAGTTAGACTGTACCCGGTGATCTTGTTCTTTAGTCCAAGCGATACAAGATAGTTTAAAATCTGAAACGGGTGGCATTTGGTAACGTGAGCGCGCGACTGAGATACTTGAGGGGTTAATCTGTCATGAGAGTTAACTAGAAGATTGTAGCTCTATATTCAGACAGATGCGCCTAACATGAGATCAGAAATATGTCGTCTGCATCACTGTTTTTTACTGTAATTATAGCAATTCTCACCGGCTGCGTTAAAACCCTATGGAACAATTCCTCGTCTACGGGATCGTTGTTTTTATGTACACGTATTTTAAGGGTATACCCTCAAACGTAAAGGCCACGAGTGATTTAAAACCAACTTAACCGTGAGTTATACGACGGCAGGATAATAAATCCCCCAAAAAGAAAGTACTTGTATTTCAAATATAATGGTTGCAGAAAACTGAAGAAGATAATTATCTTTCATGATTGCATTGCATGAACAACTTTCTTATACAGTAGTTCTGCTATTAAGCGTTATCCAGTTTGTAGACTATTCGAACATTTCTTTATTTTTATTACCAAATAAGTACTGAAGTATGTTTATAGGTTATTTGATACGCGTGCGTGCATTTGCATCATGGTGAAACGAAAATTAGCGCAAAATACTAAATATTATTTCCGCATTCTGACAAAGCTTCATGAAATAAGATTTTGCTTAAAATATCTTTATTGTAAGTACAATCGTCAAAAGATTAGCATTTTCTCTTTTCCATAATATATAAAGCTATGTAATACGTTTATCAACTTTTATTTCAGTATGCGCAATTAACTTTTCAATTTTCACATTCGTCACTACACAAATGACATTCGTCACTACACAAATGACATTCGTCACTACGCGAAAAGAGAGACGAAATATAGACTATTGATTAAATCACTTTTAGACATACCAAATCAGTGAAGATAACAAACATTCCCATGCAAAATATTGGGTTTTGATGTTACTTTACTGTTAATCTGATTTGTTATGTAAAGTTGTGACGTATTATTGGACAGAGCCTTCTATTTTGTTATGTAAAACCGATTTAAAAATATGAACAGCTGGTTTTGAGATTTTTTATTTTATTTGGGATCGTATATAGTCATGCACCTACCATATTTTAACCGAACAAATAATTCTCACCAATGTCAATCAATGCGATAATGACCATGGTCAGTCCGGCAGCATGCCTATTAATAGGAACATTTATAACACACTAGAATATTAAAGTCATGCAGCCATATTGTTCAGTCCGGCAGCATGCCTATTAATAGGAACATTTATAACACACGAGAATATTAAAGTCATGCAGCCATATTGTTTAGATGTTGCGATAAAATGTTATAGTTTCTAATTTAGGTACTTGAAATATTAAAAATCATTGTGTTGAAAAACAATTTAATTTTTAAAATGGCCGTTTCGCGCCTAAAAGCCTAGCTCTATCGTCTATTCTTTGTAATATTTCGAAAACGGCGTGGTAAACATATCAAATAGGAGTGGAAAAGTTGTAGCCATTACAGTAATTAAGGTATTTTCATGAGTTTTAAGTTTCCCCTAGCAAAAACATTTTTCCCAGACGTATTTCAAATTTGAAATATGTAACATTGCATAAGGCTTTAACGTTAGGATAGCAGAGTATTATGGGAAATATCACAAAATGGCGGCTTCCATGTAGCAAAATGTTCCCATTTTCAGGAACATTTATGTTTCCATTAATAGGCATGCTACCGGACTGGTGGTTGATCTGTGAATCTGCATGGCAGTCAGGCAGTGTAAATTTTGGCTGAAAGTGATCATTTAATATTTGTTCACAAACGAAAATTGCTTGTTAATTGAATTTGCATTTTTCATATTTCAGCTATTATATGAATTATTTACTTCATGTATATAAATTTGCATATAATCATTCCTGTGTTATTACGGATTCTATATCTTCTACAGAGCACGGTGCAATGTTGGTTAATCTGTTAATCCTTAAGTAACAAATTAATATGCTATGTGATTATAGAATGCATTTGAACAGTTCGGTAGATTCTCCTCTTATGAAGAAAAATATTTTCCCCGAAGAGGGGAAAATCTCAGACGCCATTTTGAAGATTACCTATGATGCCTCTAACGAAACAGCGTAACGCTATGGCACAGAACTTGTATGGGTTCTAGAAATCTTATAACCAAGTAGGTCAACTTCATTTTTGCATTTTCAAAATCTATACTTATTAATGGACAAATTATCCAGTTCCCAAATGGACATCCATTACGCCGCTTAAGAGATATTTAATGACAAATTTACAAATTCTGCCCTGTTTTCGCTGGGGATTATCGAAGCAATACAGACACCATCCAGTACCAAACAAGAAAACATGTATGCACACAAGGCAGCTTAGTCACTTCGCACATACAATGACCGCATATAAGCCAATTAAAAACCGTAGGTCAAAGCACTTGTAAATGGAAATCCGGAAGTTACATAATTTACATAGGTTTTCCCCTCTTCAGGATTTTTTTTTCTCCTGAAGAGAGGAACTACCGAACTGTTGAATGATATCCCCCAATTCTTTCATCTCTCAAAGAGATACAACAGAATGTTCACCATCAAAATGTATATGTAAATTGACAATACAACAATTTGCTTTTTATTTGTCGGCTTGGTAAAAAAATTATTTTTTTAAATATTACAAGGTTGAAAACAAACGTTTTTATTTCTTCCTCCATATCTGGATATAGAATGTTTCATTTACAAGCGAAATAACGTGCGTTCACATGGATTAACTAGCCTCCTACTAGCTAATTATTACAAGTTTTCCTTTTGCGTTGATCAAAATGAAATTTCTTGGCAACTGCCAAGACTGTTATAGCATGATGACGTGTGAAGTATCTCAGCTTTGTAAAAAAACGTAATGATACTCTAAGAAGTAGATTTTTGCTGAATTAATATTGACAAGATTTTGCAGTCAAAAGGAACTTATTTACATAGAAAAATCTTGCCTTTATTACTAAAAGGAAAATTGTATGCGATTTGTTGAACTGGATTTGTAAAAGATTGAAACTTGCTTCGAGTTTGGTTTATATACAAATTATAACTTACTCTCGAAAAATAACAATGAAATGCTCAATTCTAATTCTCATTCAACTTTTTAACCAAATCACAAACAAAGTGTCAAGATCACTTTTGTTTGTTTAAACTTGAAAATGATAACAGACTGAATAGATAAGTTATCTTGACATTTCTTGATTATATGTTACAGAGCTTAAAATGACATGATTGAAATATCAATACTCTGGAAAGGTATGCATGGCTTATTCAATTTGAAATTGACAGGATGAATAGCTTCTGAATTTGTTGGTTGTCATGGCCTCATCGTTGCTGAACATACGTAGAGGCCCATAATCTTGCGTTATATCTCCTTCCAGCTTGGTTTTCAAAGCTCGATCGATTTGCAATGTTTTTTTTTTTTTTTTTCAATTTAACGATCTCTTACAGGAGTAAATCTCAAGGACGGTGGAAAAGACGGATGATCCTACTATGTCCTTAACCAAAATATTGTTACCAGGATTGACAAGTTTTTTGTAAAATTTGTCTTGGTTGTAAAATAATAAATTTCAGCTGGAGTCTGACGTGGACATGCATATTTGAAACAAAACTATCATTTGTGTCACTTTTGTTTAAAATCTTTCCTTCATGGGTTGGGAAGCATCTTTCCAAGTTTATATCCATACATATTTTAGCTTTCAGTTGCTCACTGAAAACAGAGCTTATACAGCAGTACAGAGGCAAGAAAGAATAGTGTCTGTGTGCATTTAAAAACTTAAGACAAACTTAAGACAAACTTAAAGACTCTCTTTTGTAATTCCATTTGTTGATATGTATTCTTAGATTCCACTCCACGACTTATTCCGAGAGTATCCGAAATGCTTATTTGAACGAATTTCCTCGCAACAATTAAAGTTCTGCTATTCCTTCGTGTTAACAAAAACATTATTTTATCAACGCTAATAATCAGCATTGTATTTTAATCGGGAAACTTGCAAAAACAAATCATGTGACAAAAAAATGGATCATTTAACAAGATTAACATACAAGACAAAGACTTATATATACACTTTCCAATCTCGACGATTCTTGTGTCATGTGTTTATACGAACTGTTACTTTTGACAAGCAGAGCGAGTGAATGTAACGAAGATTAACTTCTCCCTTCAGATTTGTTTAAAGCAGAAACAGAATTTAGTCCTTACGTTGATTTAATATCCTAGAAATATTTGAGCCTTAATATAGTAGTAAACTAATCAAAATAAACATTGCTAAAGGTTCTTCGAGCATGTACTGAAACACAATTTTTCTAATTAGAATTTGGGACATATATCTAGTTTAAATCCCATATACCAAGTTGATGTGAGCAGTCTTCATATACTGATCATTAAGTCATGAGGTTAAAATTTCTTCACCAAAAATTAATGTGTGCGTATTTTTTTTTTTTTGTATTGTATTTGCAAACACTTCCCAAAATTCCATTGAGCTCCTATAATTTATTCATGTATTTCAATAATTCAATGTTCCTCTCTTAACTATTTTAAGCAGTGAAATACAAGCATTATCTATGGCGTTTGATAGAGTGATAGAGTAGTAACTTTTCTTCTTAGTATTTTATTAAATGTTTATACATCATTAATAATTATCATGGCCCGACCATGCTGTACTGCTAGAGTGATATTACTAATATGTTTTTTTTAGTAGCATAATTCTTAAACATGGATTTGCTATACTGAGAAGTAGCAAATGAAAATATTATATTTTGTAAGATTAAAAAACTTTTAAGCTATAAATAAGATTTATAGCTGTATGTTGTCGGAACAACAGGAATATGTACACAAATTACCAAACAAATCAATTATCAACTCTTGCCATCCTTATATGATACTGAAATGTTCAATGCAACAAAAATGCACGTCGCTGAAACCCACCCTTTTCTTGGCAGATATCGAATTTCTGAAATGAAGACGATTGACGATCCCTCCTAGCTTTCCAGCATATTAATTATACTTGTTCGTGAAAAATGATATTCTTTAGACACTCCTTACGGATGTCATGCAAATTTTGATTGAAAATCTAGCAATGTTTGCGATAAAAATTCAGCAAATATTTATATTAACCCAAGACAATAAGCTACACCATGTAGTGCGCTGAATATCTGCATATAGCTACTCTTTAATTAGGTAGAATTTCTCCCAACTGTTTGTTCTTCAAATGATAGCTCTTTTGGGGCGTTTATCAATTAAATTATATCCAACAAATTTTGTTTGGCTGGGCAAGAAAAATGGGAAAATATCAATCTAGCAGAAGCGCTGTTCATAACATGTCCGACATCTTTTCAATAAACCAAAACAAAATTACGTATATTATGCAGAAATGATAAAGAGGCGTATGAATCGTATAAAACTTTTCCATTCATTACTTGCATTAAAGATTTAAAAACCTTCGTTGTATCCTTTTTTAGGAATGCAATCTGGTTTTGTTCTGTCGACTTATGGACTTCATTCACAAAAATCATATTCTCCAAATATGTATATTAAAAAAATCATTTCATACCGTTGCACAACCTTTCAAACTGACAATAAAACTGAGCTTTGGGGATCCCTTGTCAACTGAACTTCAATTCCCCAGTTTGCAATAATGTAGTCCTATACTTTACTCGTGATAAAAGTTATGAGCTATACGGAGTGAAGCAGTCTGCATAGAAAGATTGCGAAAAGCATATTTATTTTTAGGCTTGAAGCTCATTAATTTCTGAACTTTTTTGGCTTATGTAAATAATTGAATATGAGAGATGTAGTGGTAAACATGGTAAAGTAATGGATAATGGAAAGTAGGTAGACATCGCATAAATTATATTACTTTAGATTCAGTCAGTGATTATGACAAGTCTGGCTTTTCAATTTGCATGTTGGTTTCAGACAGGCAGATTGGGATTGTAATCAAAATAGTTGTGTCCTTGCTTTGAGCCCAGACAAGGGAATCAAACAATGGATATCCATTTCTTGATTTTTCATTTTGAAAACAGCATTCTGTTTCTGGAATGCTTACATCTAAAATTTTAAGAATATAATTTTTGACTTTGAACGAAGTAACTTTGTTCTATTTAATTTGAAATAGATTGTTTAACACTTTTTATTTCCAGGTGGCCCTAAACCATTGAACTTTTCTGTTGTTGATAATTGTTAGAATATGAACAGATATCGAAACCAGCTTATTCATACGATGCATCGTAGCTCATCGTAGTTTTTGTACAACTCTCTCGTTAAAAAGAGCTATTCTAGATGCCTGGTATTGGCTTTGGCAGTTTTATGCTGCACTCATGTTATGATAATATTGATCATACGTTTAAATTAGGTACAGAAATACAAAATAGTATATAAAGTGTCGAAAATGTGCCTTCAACGCAATGTTTTGTTCTTTTGATTAACGATATTAAGTCATGCATGCAAATGTTTCCACGCCATTCTTAAAAGCCTCTTACATCGACCAGGATCGACAGACTGTTAAAAGACCTTATGTATCTTGTCATAATGTTCGAAAATGGCAGTCAACCAGAGTAATATAATGCACATCACAATGACTAAGTGGGTGATACTGGCATGTGCCTTGAATTTTACACAACCATCTACATGTAATGGCTAACAAATTGGACTGTGTCCATCCAATTGGACTGGGTCTATCAATTTGGACTGGGTCCATCAAATAAGATTGCGTCCATCAAATTAGACTGGGTCTATCAAATTGGACTGGGTCCATTTAATTGGACTGGGTCCATCAAATTAGACTAGGTTTGTTAACGAGGGTCCTAAATGGGTAAAGTGAAATACATCCCAAATGATCACATTTTTAATGATTCACATATCAGAATCACTCAATCACATCGAGGAATCACATATTAGATGAAGAAGTGTCTAATCTTTTGATTAAATTGTTTTACGTTTATACACTATTTTCCGGTTTTATGTATATACACTATTTTCCTTTAATACTGTTTTGCACTTTTTTAAATGTCTCCATATAAATTTAAAAATATGCGACATAACGAGGAAATGGAATTCTTAATTTCAACGAGCCAAAGTGATTCATTTTAAAACATATTTCCATTTTTTCGATTAGATTTTATTTTGTACATTTGCCTTAATGTTTAATTATGGAGACATTGGTGAAAATGCAAACTGGAATACTGCAAAACCACTTAATATTCCTGTAAAACCTTTCAGATATGATAATACTTTTAATGGTGAAACTTGCTCCTTTAAACTCTTTGATATTACGAAGAACATGCATCATTATGAAATGTCGAGAACTCATAGTTTTAGAGAACATAATTTTCGCACTGGTTATCGGTGCATGCGAATCCCCTCGGGTGTGGACAATATTGAAAAGTCATCTAAAACTTACATCGCTTTCGTATAAATGAAAACATGATTTATGATTACGTCTTAAGGCGTTTCCCACATTTTTTATGGAAAAACCAAATCACGTGATTGTACAGATTTAACCGTGAGAAGCTATATGATTTAATGGTACTGATACTGCTGTCTTAGTACATTAAATCAAAGCGAATATATCAGTTTTCATAATATGAAAAAATACAAAGCAACTTAGTGAATTAGTGAATAAAGAACAAACTTTAGAAACAAAACAAACACACGCTTTCACTGAACAGGTATCATTCTTGGTAAATATTGACTGCAAAGTTGAGTTCTTTGATTTAATTATGAGAATGTCAATTTCAGCTTTCTCTGCCCTTTGGGATATGCATTCGAATCAGAAACTGTGTTCATATAAGGAATGTATTTATCTGTGTTCATTTAAGGAATGCGTTTATCTGAGTACTTAAAATTAGCCACCTGAAAACCCACAATAGTTGTGTCGTTTTTTATAAGGAAATGTTAGATGGCCTAAAGGAATACTACCGTGAGTTTTTAGTCTTTTATCTGTATCATATAGGACTGTTAAAGTAACACTGTGACACAGGTGAAAAAACATGTCGATATCTTATTACATTTAGAAGTTATAACATTTCAAAGATTTCAGAAGTGTATTCAAATTTGACGTTACACTGTAAAGTGTGATGTTATAGTTGCACATCCAAGATAATTATTTATGTAGTTCTATAAAATATATTCTTTTCTTTTCATGTAACAGTTTAAAGTGTAAGGTACATCAACAGATAGGCAAAACATGTTCTTGTAAAATTATGTTATATCCCATCTCAAAAACTAAACCAAAAAATGTTTCCAATACATTAGAAAGACGCAATTGATTAAAAAACAAATACATTACACATTGTCTTGCATCTACAGTCACCGTGTGCAGTACAAACAGTCACCGTGTGCAGTACAAGCAGCCACCGTGTGCAGTACAAGCAGTCACCGTGTGCAGTACAAGCATCTACAGTCACCATGTGCAGTACAAGCAGAATAAGACATCATCTTCACCAATTTGTTTCTTTGATAGTCTTTTAAATATTCAAAAATAAAAATCCGGGGAATATCACTTTATAATACACAGTAGGGCATACGCTTCATAACCATTTAATGTTCTGAATATATACACGCAATTGCAATACACACATATTTCTATCTAGACAGTTTAGAAAACCCTAATGAAAAAGCAACCTGCATAGAGTGTTGATTACACTGCATCAACCGAGCTGTATAGTTTTTCAAGACTATGGGAAACGTGTAACTCAAATCTAATAAATTTTCATTCGGTTGAGAAATACTTAAAATGTTAACAGTATTTAATTTACATTAACTCTTTTAATGTTTATAGTTTGAAATTGTTTTTTCTGAGAATTTGTGCACTAGTACAGTGCTAAATTGCTTTCAAAACTGCTGATTAAAATGTAGCTTTTAACGTAATGACGCGAGAAAATATATCAAACACTGTGACGAGCTTATATGGTCGTTTACCCATCATCATCATCACTCGGCAGAGTCAAATAACCGTGGCCATCTTTCCCTCAGATAACAACGCTTCAGTGAAACAGAATATGACAAGGGGTCAAACGCAACAAGAAGATAGCACTTTAAGTGACGTCAGGTACGTGGAAATGACTACGGTGCAAATGAAGAGGAATGGAGGAATGTGAGAAAAATACTGTTCGCAAAAAAAGGGTTTATTTTTCTGGATTAGACCCTGTATTGCTAGGGACGTGTTACATCCTGTTGAAATAATCAAGTTAATAAATCTCATTGCTTTAATATAAAGAATAGATTACGAGAAAGAGCTTCTCGCCATCTTTCCCTCATAGTTGCCATGTGAGGTAGGCAAGTATAAAATAGCGAAAAATTGGTTACGTCATATAAGATCAAATAATTTTGTAGAAATAATACTGTATGTTTTGATTTCATTACATGAGGGTGAATGTTGTAAGAAAGGTAAGCAAGTATAAAATAGCGAAAAATTGGTTACGTCATATAAGATCAAATAATTTCGTAGAAATAATACTGTAAGTTTTGATTTTATTACATGAGGGTGAATGTTGTAAGAAAGATTTCAAAATATAATGTGATTGATGGTATTATTAAAATAAACAAATGGGAGTGGAAAAGTTTTACCCATGACAGTAATGAAGGCATTTTTATGAGTTTTAAGTTTCCCTTAGCAAAGATATTTTTTCCAGAGGTATTCCAAATTTGAAATATGTAGCATTGCATAAGGCTTTAACGTTAGGATAGCAAAGGATCATGGGAAATCTCACAAAATGGCGTCTTACATTTAGCAAAATGTTCCAATTTTTTGGAACATTTATGTTTCCATTAATAGGCATGCTGCCGTACTGACATATGTTTAGGACAACGGCAATAATGTAGGTATACTGTTCGCCTTTACTGTAAATTTCTAAATTGAATTCTACTTATATTTACTGTAGGCTTCCATGCTAAA